>JAESVK010000329.1:126222-216641 GCA_017140935.1 Hamamelis virginiana | reverse complement strand
GTGATGGGGACAGTATTTGCAATCTAGTAAAGACATTAGTTTTCTCGTGAACTTAAAAAATAATTTAACTTTGTATCCTTCTTTCTTCCCTAGTATGAGGCTTGTTAGATGGATTATTTTCTCTTGATGTTTGATGAGATGGTTCATAATTTTTCTGCTTTTTTTTTTTTTTTTCATATACCATATAGTGCCTGTGAAGGGGATCATGAGAAGTTGATATCAATCACGAAAATTCACTGAGTAGGATTTGTGTCGTTCTTGGACCTCAACTCTAATAATAAAGATACTCTAATAATAAAGATGTTTTATTTTTTAGTCACGATGTTTTTGATAAGAATAGATAGACACTAGCAGATAGGCTGATAGGGGACACACACTGTACATGCACAATGCAGGTGTTAGTCAGGGCAGTGAAAGGGGTGGTTACTGGGACAGGCAGTGTGACCTTGGTGGTTATTGTAGCAATGGTGATGTAATGTGAGCCTATTTGTGGGAACCTGCAGTTGCAGTAGGTAGTGGTGGGTGGAGGTACTGGTAGTGGTGGTGTTAATGTGGTGGAAGTAGTTGCAGTTTGCAATGGTGACAGCTACTAGGGTATGTGGTGGAGGTGGATCTGTAATGAATTTCCTGCAAATGGTTTTTGGTGGGCTGTTTGATTCATATGCATGCCATGAAGGTCAATAAGCCAAATAGAAGGCAACTATTTGATTTTATTCTTCATGGCATTATGGTCTGCATTATAAGATGATCTCTGTCAAGTATGCCCTGCATTTAAAGTTGATTACAGTCAACCACATCTTCACTTTTCTTGCATGATGATGGTCTCTTGTTTCTTAAGATAAAATCATCCAAGCAAGTATTTCTTATGGATGTTGATTTTTAAAAAGGGTATCTCATATGGAATTCACCTTCTGCTGATTATCAAGGGGTTGGAATATTCAGGCTGCTGTCTGGTTTGCATTTTGGACGTACTTTCCTTTCTATTTTTTATGCAAAATAACATTAGCTGTAGTTGATCGGTTGTACAATTGTACATCATAAGGTTGTCTTGCATTTTATGGAGTCTCGAGGGATATCATATGCTGTCTTATGACTTGAAATATTACTGTTAATATGCATTTTTGTTCTTATGATATTTTGATAATGATACATACTATATCCTTCTATAAAGAATGGTTTTATTGAATTTCCTAGCTATTGAGCAGGTTTTAAAATCCTTTTATTGATAAACTTTGGTGTTTTCCACTTATTTTCTCTGGATTTGGTTTTTAGGTGTTCCATGGACAGAAGAGGAGCATCGGCTGTTTTTGATTGGTCTTCAGAAGTTAGGGAAAGGAGACTGGCGTGGAATTGCTCGTAATTTCGTCATGTCAAGGACTCCTACCCAGGTGGCAAGCCATGCCCAGAAGTATTTCATCCGGCAGAGTAATAGTACCCGAAGAAAGAGACGCTCCAGTCTTTTCGACATGGCTCCTGATATGGTTTGTCTTGGTTCTTTATATTGTTTTCATGTAATCCACACACATACACACATGGAGGGAGACTGGGTTTGGCTCCAATCTGGACGCAACACTCATTTTATTTGATCCAACCCTCCTTTTCCATTGTGACCAGTACATTCTCTACAACATTCATCCAATCTTGCAAGAAAGTATGGTTTCATCTAGGTCATTATGCAGCACTAATCTCAGACCTGATTTAATGAGCATTATCATAAAACCATTACAGTGCTCTTTCATTGATTCTGTTGTTTGATTAGTCTGTAATTTGTTTATTAGGCCATGGATCCACCACCAGTGCCAGAAGAACAGTTCTTACTTCCTCCTTCTCAGGCAAGAGAAACAGATAATGAAAATGCGTTGCCTTCCTTAAATCTCTCTCTCAACCAGGAATTTGAACCCATGGAAGCCACCTCCCATGAAACAGTTAAAGAAGAAGAAGAAACTGCGGTCCCATTGAGCAATTTCCCGCCAATGGTTCCTGCATTTTACCATGCTGCTTATGGACCCATTCCATATCAATTTTGGCCACCAAATGCTGTCCTGGAAGAAGAGAAGTGTGCAGAGACATCGCATCATCAGGTCTTAAAGCCAATTCCTATCCTTCCCAAGGAACCTGTGAATGTAGATGAACTGGTGGGCATGTCTCAACTCAGTCTAGGAGAGATCGAAAGTGGACATGCCCAGCCTTCACCACTCTCCTTAAAATTAATAGGAGAGCCATCAAGGCAGTCAGCATTTCATGCTAATGCTCCAGTCAATGGGTCGGATTTAAGCGAGGGCAAGAGTAGTGCACCACTCTCCTTAAAATTAATAGGAGAGCCATCAAGGCAGTCAGCATTTCATGCTAATGCTCCAGTCAATGGGTCGGATTTAAGTGAGGGCAAGAGTAGTGCAATCCAAGCAGTTTGAAATATTGAATCAAGTAGTGGTATTGTCCTTTTCTTTTTTTTTTTTTTTTTTTTTTGTACATTGTATGTCATCTAAGGAATCTTGTTCTATTTAATCTTTTCGTTACAGTATGAAGTTTTCTGGTTCTGAAAACTCAGGTTAGATTACTATTATTGGAAATATCTATTCTTTCTAACTGTAAAACAATTAAGGTTCAAATAATCGGATCAATTTGGCACCAAAACTCGTTTTTATATGTACTGATATGGTAGCTCTGTTTGCAGCTAACGCTGTGTATTCTTAGCTGTTTTCTGTTTATGCATATTGGCAGCAGGGCAGATGGACAAATTGGACCATAGACACAGTGATGGGTATGTTTGAATATCTCTTGTGGCGATTGATTTGGGACCAGCTCAATCTTGCATATTCTTAGGCTGCTCATTTAACTTGCGTATATTGAATCCATTTAATTGGCAGTTTTAACTTTTTAATTTTTATATGCGGTCTCTTCCTAAAATGCCATGTTTCTCCATTATCTGGTGGAAGTTGTTTCCACCTTTGTTGTCCACCATGAAAAGAAGCGCATGCATCACCATAGCCATTGCTCTTTGCAGCAAATTGTCATTTCTTCGTTTTCCTTTGGAAACGAATTCTGTGGAAACTGGAAACAAATGGAGCTATACGAAGAAAGCTTTCCACAGGAAACAGTGAACCAGAGAGAGAGAGAGAGGGAACTCCACAGGTTAAAGGCCCGATTGGATTAGCAATGCCTAAAATCAGTTTTGGAGCTTAAAATGCCATTTGATCTAAAAAGGTGGGATGGTAATCAGTCCTAGATGACTCGGGGTGATAGAATGGTTGGCCAAAGTAGAACCCTCTAACTTCTATCATAATCACTTCTAATATGAAAATTTTGAAGAATGAAGAGATTATTTGAATGCAACTCTAAAGAGAGATAGGAAGAGATAGTTCTCCAAAATTGATTTTAACAAAATTTAATTCAAATAGGGCCAAAATGGGATTAAAGACTACTCAATTGCCAAGATTACATTAGGTTCGAATGAACTTATCCCCTCAATTCAATTAGATTGAATTTGGACGTCCTTTGAAAATTGAATGACTTCATAGTGGTCTCAGGGCATTTGAAGCTTCAAATTTATTGTCATGATGGAGCTATTGTTGAATATGGGAGAACCATTACAGCAGTGATGGTACTAGGATATATATCTCAGCTTTGCCTTATATATAGTTTACATTAACCCAAAATTGGGTTTCTGATAAACAATTGCAGGAATTCATTTGAAGTCATACTTAATTTTATTGTATTTAACATATTTATGTTCCATTTGGTTATTGACAAGATTGAGAGATGGGAAAAGAAAATAATTGATAGAAGCCTAAAAGGGTGAATAATAATGATTGCTAGGCAGCTTATATAGGCTGCAGGCTCGATCTTGCTCTTAAACACGAAATTTTCATAAATAGTAAAAATGACAAAAAAAGACAAAAAACCTAATTAAACCCAAAAATCTATTTAATAATCATTAAATAACAAATGGGTCAAAAAGCTCAAAATAAAAGTTATAAAAAATAGTAAAATTTTCCTAAATTTTGATGTTATAGTATTTTTTGAAAAATAAAAAAATTCAAACCCAGAAAACAGCAAATAGGTAACTTCAACATATCCCATATATTGTATTTCTGTGCCTAGTTCCCTAAATCATTGCAGTGCTCAAAACAAGCTTTCCAGGGCAGGGTCTTCTGCATAATTTGAAGATCTAGAAGCTATTACAAAACTCCTCTGCAATTAATGCATTCTACCTAAACATATAATAATTATAATAATTATAATAATAATAATAATAATATTTTTTAAAAAAACTTGCACTATCATCACTTGGGTTCATAATTTTTCAAGTTTTGTAGGAGGATCATGTCTGATTCAGCTTAATTATTTGGATAGAATTTAGAGGGAAGGGGACAAAAGCTGGGCTTTAGTGCAGATGCTACCATCAATAATGTGAACCGATGGAGAGCAATGAGATTCTTGAGAAGATGAGCAGAATTGATGCTGCAATGGGAATATCGGTGAAAAGGTCAGTAAGAAAAGCAACCTTAAAGCTTAAAGCTAACTTCTCTATGATTGCATCAATGCCCACAAGTTTTGGATTATTCCCATGAGCACATTCTTCATCAAACCATCAAAGGAAAAGGGATACTTTTCCAGAAGCTCCGGCGCTGCCAGCAGCTTCCTTTAATTTCTGATGCGCCAACCGTCTAACCTAACTCCATCTTTAACAATGGTAGGCTTCTAAGAAGATGCCCTTAAGATAATTAAGTGTCATGTTATCAAATTTATTATGTATTTAATTTTTTTTTTATTATTATATAAATCCAATAGAAAAAGATAGGTTAAAATGAGTCACGTGCATCGGGTAAGTTTAGGATCAACCCATTCAAATTTGAGAAAGTGGGTACCCCTATGTGGTTGGAAACTAAGATCTCCATCTCGAATTACATTTTAACCCAACAATGCTGTAGATACTGAAAGTCATTCGCATAAATCCTTTTGTTTTTTGTCAATAAAGTATTCCAAACTTTGAACTTGACTAATTCTCAGAACAGGTAAGATTATTGTCCAATCTGTATCAGCTAACACTTTGAAAAATTGAGTTAGGGACGGGTCCTATAAAGAGAATCAAACTTAAGACCTTTTGCTCCTTATTAGATGGAAGCACCAAAAGCACTTATTCTAATACCATAAAGTTACATAAATCCTTTCTTAACCATTCAATTCTATCCATGGCCTTATCTTCAAATAAATAAGCCTCCCATGTTTTTTTTACACAATCAACCCATATTGCATGTGTTACTGCTCTTTTTGGGTGGTGGGGTGGGGGAGTAATCTATTGTATGATTTGTATAAGTAATAGATTACGCACTTCAGTCACTTGAACTATGTTGCATGTATCCAAACTAATTGAGTTTTTGCCTTTAAAAGGAGCCCCAGATTGCATAAATCTTTTAGTTTTGTCATTTGGCTGGGAAAAGATACAACAAAACTCTAAATGATGATGTAAATTTCTTTTAAGTGGTAAGGGGTTTGAGAATGAATAAGCAAAGCCAACACTAGTAGCAGGGACTGATGATATATTGTCCAGGGTGTGATTCTTATCAACATAGGAGACAGTGATTGGAAAAGAGAATCACAACCTACCAGATGGAAACACAAAATCATATTCTGATCCCACTCCACTCCACCCACCCTCCCTTCCAGCTTTTATTTCTTTAACAAAGGACCAGATGTGACCACACATTTGCAAAAAGAAAACATGAGAGAGAGAGAGAGAGATGTAATTGTAAAAAATCTCTTTTCTCAGTTGGGTGTGGCAGAGGAATAAAGGGAGAATCACTTCTCAACACTTCCTTCCCTTTTTAACATTTTGCTGAAATTGCAGGAAGGGAGTGGGGGAGAGAGATTGAGAAAGACATGACAGGGAGAATTGGCTAGCTGCAAGGCAAAAGTTCTTGTGTCAATCATTGTTGGGATTTTTCTCTCCTTGTGTTGTTTTTTTTTTTTCCTCCTTTTTCCTATTTGGGCTGCTTGATGATTCTCCCTAGGGATGTGCCCATGTTTTTATTCCCCACCCACCAACCAAATCCCACTTACCTCTGTAACAATGATTTTTCCTATTTCAATGGGTTTTCAAATTGAATGACATGTAAATAATATATAGAACAGTAGATAGTGTGTAGTTTATTATCTGTAGCTTGCCAGCTACTAAATGTTCAATTGATATGTTTTTATTGTTATGCTTATAAGCTAAGCCACTTTCAAGTATTTTTATATTTAGATTCTTTCTTTTTTCGTCCTTTTATGTTTAGATTCATTATTAAGCAACAATAAATAATTAAGAAGGGAAATTTGAGACTTATGAACGAATTTTTTTAATAATTTTTTATACTTAATTAAAAAAAACAGTAAGATTAAGTTTTGAAGTCTTAATATCCCATTTATAATTAAGAGGATGGAAGATAACAAGGGTGGCGACTTTAGTCCTTGTCCCATGGGATATGTCCCCACCGATTTTTTTACTTTTCTTCCTTTTTAATTCTTCCTAATAGAGTTAAGTTTCGAATATCTAATCTCCTATTTATAAGAGACTAAAAAGATATGTACTATTGCAATATATTATAAGATTGATGACTTTAATAAGAAGACAGTAATGTAATTCAATAATATATTTCTCAAAAATTTGAAAACGTTCGCTGATTACTTGTGGTACATTAATGTTGGGGTTTGGCTAATCTTTTTTTTTTTTTTTTTCTCCTTCCCAATCCTCGATCCCTAATGTTAACACATGGTTATTGATGCAGCTGATGATGTTTCTTTAAGTACATATGAAGTTCAATTGTTCTTCTTGGGTCCATCATCCTATGTACAGGGAATTCATAAGTTTTTTTTTTATTTTTTATTATTCATTCCCATATGAGACATGTAATTTTTTATTTAAAAAAAGCATTATACAACATTAATCTCACAAAAGCAGGACCCCTAAAAGAGTCATATGCTTCTAATCCTAACCTTTGAATACATTTTGTACAATTGATCTCTTTAGGGACTCAAAGGTGTATTTCAACACTTGACAACCCAAATCTTTTATTACTGCGCGCACCAAACAATAATGGTTTGGTAAATAATTGTAACATGTAGCATTGCCTCAACAATAATAAGTAAGGGTTAAATTTCGAGTAACATATTGGTCTTACTCATTGTTTGACACATAATTTAATTATAAAACTTAATGTGAGACATGTATTTTGAGAAACCAACTGTTGGATTAGATATTCTACTTATATACGTTATGTGTACCAAAAATCATACTGATCCAACAGTTGGTTTTTTATAAAACTAGTTGTGAAAAATTGACAGTTCTCGTAGCTTTTTATAATTTATTTCAAAATTGTAATTTTTGAAAAAATAATTGTTGGATCAATGTGATTTTTGGTATACAAGATGTGTATAAACATAACTTATTCTAACGATCGATTTCTCAAACTTTCACGTCTGGTTTTACAAACCGTGAATAAGAACCACACGTCTGACCCAATAAATAGGGTCAAAATAACAAATATATTGGACCTACTAGTGCATCATAGTGCATGACACCCTCTATGGCACGTGACTCCTAAAAGCTTTGTGAAAAGTGAGAGAGGGTTGACCTATGTAAAAGAATATCTTAGCTCCTTGGATCCATATATTGAGGGCTTCATATGAGGTCACCCTTCTATCACATCAGCTGTGAAGCCCCTTCATGTATTTAGAATTAAACAACAGCAGCATGGGGTGTATGTGTGAGTCATATATATCATGTCATTGTAACTTTCAAGTCATTTCAAATAGGAACACAGGATACCATTCTTAATCCACGGTGGGGAATGAGGCTCTCGTATTAAATTAATTGGTAATCTGTCATTTTAAAAATAAGCTGGGATGTCATTAGAATAATACAGATCGAATAAGGTTGCAATATTAATGTTGCATTATCAACCTAATTCCTTAATATAGATTTATGTATGCCTTTCGGATGATTAAAGTTTCTTAATTAATTGTTATTGTATTAGGGTTCTGGGTTAAAGTTAATCCATGATGGGAATGAGACTGTCATAATAAATTGGTCACCTGCCATTTGTAAGGACTTAATTATAAGCTATGTTAGGATGTCACTACCAATTGCATTATGTACAAGGGATTTGAGTTTGAACTTTTGTAAAACTATATATCCGGCTTCATCCTTCTAATTAATTAACTATACTAATTTTTAATTATAGAATGATTATATTGTGTTTTTTGCTCAATATTCTAAAAAAAATTAACAATTAATAAAATAAAATAAAATTCTCTTCCGATCGAAATGAGAGGATGTGCAATCTTTCAAGTTGGTACGTAGAGACAACGAATTGGATTGTTGAAGAAACATCTCATGCCATTCTCCAATAATTAATGGTCATCCACATTATTGCTAAAATTATGTTTTTAAGTCTAATCAACAAGATGTGTGTATATATATTATATTACACACAGAGAGAGAGAGAGAGAGAGAGAGAGAGATTAAAAACTGAGGAAGTGAAGAAGGTTTTATGGTTGTTTAAGAATAAGGGATCAGGATCAGAGGCAAATAGATGGTCTTTTCATAGAATTAATCAGCAATTGTCTCCACTTTTAATTGTCTTAAGTTGCTTTTGCCATATTTCCGTTCTTTTGTTTTGGCCCAATTTCCATGCCAGATTTGTCTATTTCGGGAATCAGGATAAACTCTTTTTCATATATAACGAAGCTACTTTTCACAATATAAACCCATTATGAAAACAGTTTTTTGTTGCCAAAGCTACATAGAAAGTGGGAATATGCCAATCAATTGTTTAGGGGGATTGGCTCCTAACAAAATCATTTTGATTGTGATATTAATGTATGGAAATATTCCTTCTCTAACATTGTTAGCTGCTTTCACTATCTTTTGTGATTTTGATTTATGATGATTATTTTTCTAAATTAATTAAGGGAGGCCACACTTCCTAGTAACAGTAACAGCACTGGGAGCCTTGTAGAGGCAGTGGTAGTAGTAATGGCAGTAACTTACAGATGGAGGAAATAGATATGGTGAAGACAATGTGGTGGCATTTGAAATGTACCCGCTAAGATGATATCCAAAAGAAAGTGAAAGTAAATGAGATATATATTAATGGTATCCAAAATATCAGTAGAAAGTGGAAGTAAATTAATGAGATATTAATCTTTATGATCCACTTGTTTTATCTATCAACTGAGTATACATTCTCAATCATCCTTTAAATTTAAAACAAATGAGGCTTCATTTTTAATTTTTTTTTTACCAATTCATCATCACCACATCAACCAATAAACAAATCGGATAGATGGAACGCGTAATTTTAGTATTTAATTTTTTACATTTTTACACTGTAAAATAATTTTTTGGAGATATTTCGAGAAAGAGATTGTAACAAGGGAGTGCCCATCTCCATAGAGTTTCGTTTTATTTTTTATACGAAAATGAAAAAACAAAATATATAATTGCTTACATATATGCTACCACCCAACCCGAATGATATCTTTACATACGTATATGATTTTGTAATTGAACCGATTGGGATTTACTAGAGCGAGGCCAAACTTTAATTGGCCATTTTCAGAAATTTTTTATGGAATCATTGAGGATTGAGTGCATTAAACGCTGAAATAATCCATTTCACTTAAAAAAGAAAAAATAAAAAAATAAAAAGAAATGTGATATTTTCGATCTGACAGAATAAAAAATGCCAACCCCATTACCCCCATTGCTTAGATCCAAACATATACGTCTCTCTGCCTAGTAAAAATTAAAATTAATAGTAGAAGATATCTCTCTTTTGTCCTTCTTGTGTGTCCTCTCTCTCTCTCTCTCTCTCCATTATATAAACCCTCCTTGGCCTTGCCATATTTTCATATTGCATTCTCCTTCAAGTTCTCTCTCTCTCTCTCTTTCTCTCTCTCACTCACTCATGGATAGAAACCAACTGCATCGACAGGTTGCCCTCATGAGGCAGTCCCTCTTTGATCAGGTTAATTTAATTACTCCCTCTTCTTCTTTAGGTTGTTAATGCATGCATATGTCATTTGCAAACGTATGAAAAAACCCACCACTAATCTCTTTTTCCATTTAAGGGTTTAACATAAATTTGAGAGAGAGATTTTCAATAGCTTTCTTTCTATTTTTTACTTTCTCTAATAAGAGGAAATATGGAGCTACTGAATTGAAAGGATGTGCTCATGCACATATATATGCAAATGAAACATGCACTTATTTGTGATTGAAAAATCATCAGGGATTTCTGGACGAACAAATCATTCAGCTGGAGGAATTGCAGGATGATGCGAATCCTAATTTTGTAGAGGAAGTGGTTACATTGTATTACAGGGATTCAACTCGACTAATCCTTAATCTAGACCAGGCATTGTGAGTATATTCGATCACTTTAATTATTCTTTCTTTCCTTGCCAGAATCTTCTTTCTTTTTAGCCCGTTCCCTATATAATAATAATAATAATGTTGTTGCTGTTGTTGTGTCATTGCAGGGAAAAGAGCCCTCTTGATTTTAATAAGTTGGACAGCTACATGCATCAGTTTAAAGGAAGTAGTTCAAGGTAAACATTAATACTACTAATAATAATTGAAGCACGTAACGTGCTATATTATACATACCATCATTTTTTTCCATCTTCCAACTTATTGAAAAATTATTCGGATACAGTGTATCAGATATATATAATCTCCTAAACACACAACACTTATTATGTACTTGCACATAGCACCATCACGTGACAAGTACATGATAGATATATGTTTGTTTAGAAAGTATATATAACCGTCATACCGAATAATTTCTTCAATATGTGGCAAATACCAAATCATCATAAATAAATATAGTAGTTGATATGACATGTGATATTAATTAATCAGCGACATGACAATTAATGTGGTATACACAACATATATATATATGGCAGTTCCTATATTCACATGGTATATATATATATATATATATATATATATATATATATATATTTGAAATAGAAATGAAGTCATTGATGAACGAAGAAACCAATGGATATATGATATTATATATATATTCTGTAAATTGAAGGTGGACAGATGATATTTTTGTTTGGAGTTTGTCACATTGTATCAAAGGTGTTGCTGAGCATATTCTGTGTTAGCTTTTAACATGACATGCACCTTTTTATCTCATTTTGTTTTTGCCTTTTCCCCTTTGGGTGCAGCATTGGAGCCAAAAAGGTCAAAAGTGAATGCACACAGTTTAGGGAATACTGCCGGGCTGGAAATGGAGATGGGTAATCTATCTTCTACACAATTCTTATCGTCACCCTCCATGGACGGCTCACATTGAATATTCAATCAAATCCCTCCAATCAAATGATCAATCACCCGTCCATTTTTATTTGCGTAAATATACGTACGTAGAATGGTGTTAATGAGTGACACTATATATATATCAATTGGAGGGGAGTAACCGGCAAAGGCATAGAAATTTTGTACATCAAAATTCAAATTGCAAAGGAAATAAAACGAGACATCATGTAAATTAATGTAATAAAAAATTTCTTTTATGATTGAAAATTTTGCATGCACACATGCAGATGCACGAGGACTTTCCAACAAGTGAAGAAGGAATATACAACACTCAAAAAGAAGCTTGAAGCTTATTTTCAGGTTTTTTTTTTTTTTTTTTGTTTAATTTTTATTCTAAATTATTATTTGAGTCTCGATCAATAATTAATTAATTATTTTCTTTTTTAAAAAATTGTATTAATTAATCAATTTTGATTCGTCTTTATTTAATTAGTTGGCAAGACAAGCTGGGCCCAAAGACACGGCATGTCGCCCTAGGTAAGGATTAATGGTTGGCGAAGGGCTAGCTGCAACGTGGCACAATGTGATTGGTGAATTTTGTATTGTCTGTAGGTACAAATCCACCATTCTCAATTCCCTCCCCCCACCAAATAAAAGAAAAAGGGTAGGGTGTTGGAGGTTTCTTTCTTATGCTTTGGGTACGTACCCATGTAAGATATGCTTTAAATGTTTTAGTTGATGAATCAAAATGTTGTGGAAGTTTTTCTGTCAAATGTTTTTACATTTGTTGTGATTGCCTTTCTTTGTGCTTTCATCCGCTTATGAGAGAGAGAGAGAGAGAAAAAGAATTCCAGGGTGGATAACTCAGTAGCAGAGCAAGTAGGGCTAAGGGCATACCAAGTCCATTAGTCCCGTGTTCAACTCCCACTAGCTAGCTACTGATATTCGAGACCACATACCGCAAGGCACACCTTGTTCGGGGTGCAGGATTTAGTCTGATGTGCGTAAGCTGGCCCATAATACTTGTATATCGAGAGAGAGAGAGAGAGAATCTCGGCCTTCAAATTCTAAATTGCTTGGTAGCTAGGCTCAACCTGGCTCAGTTAGCCCAAACCAAAATCAAGATAAAGAGTAAGGCTTTATTGTGAGATTGTGTTAGGCAGGCCCAAGCCTGCTATGTGTCCACTGTTCACCAGAGATCCAGGATACAAGGACTTGGTGGATACAGCAAACGTATGGTCCGTAAACAGTATGATTTTTACAGCAGGACCACAGGTGGACTGAAAATGTGACCACTTCACTCAACAAGTCTGGCCCAGAAGGAAGAGAGAACCAAACTACTTGTTGGATCAATTTAAAGGCAAACGAATTCAGCATTAAAATAAGCTATTAAATTTGTTATGTTAAAAAGATTCATAGACTTGATGGTATAAAAAGTTTACGAATGGGATTTATGGTCATGTCACTCTAAAATATATTAGCATGAATTTATAATTAGACCTATTTAATTTTTCCTTGGTAAAATTGTCAACCAAAATGATGGAACTTTTTCCATATAAATGAAAATAATTACTTACAGTATAAATGAAAATTCATCCACAATGCAAATTGGTTATTGATTGTGCACAGGTAGGACTGCAAACAAGCTGAGCTAAGTCGACTTTTGGGTTGCTCAATTTTGGCTTGGTCAAAAGCTTGATTATTTAAATTCGAACCAAGCTCGAGCCCATCTTAATTAGAGCCCAGCTTAATTAGGTAAGTTTGAGTTTGGCTCGTTTTATTATCGAGCTTGTTTGCGAGTTGTTCATGAACGACTTGATTCAAATGCAACCCTAAATTATAATAAGGAAAAGTTAAAAAGTAATGTATGAAATCCTAAAAAATGAAAATGACTTCTGTATACTTAGTTTATATTGAAAATTGAAAATTAAAGCCTAAAATAAAGTCTTGTATATATTGAGCTTATTCAAGACTGAGTGATAAAAAAATTTATGAGTCTAAACAAGAGGCTATTTACAAGCTTATTCATGAGCCTACTAATAAGCTTGTTCACGAGCACAAACGAGCTGAACCTAAGTGTGTCTCGGCTCGTTTGAGATTGGTTTGTTTATTAAACGAACCCATATTCCAGATTTGAGCTTGACTTGTTTAACAAACAAACAAATCCGAATAAGCATTTATCGAACACGTTTGCAAATAACTTATGAACGGCTCGGTTCATTTACAACCCTATTCACGGGACATGAACCATCTTGCTCATACAATAAATGATAGTAATTTTATTTCTTTCTAATATCGCCTTGTCAGCACTTAATTATGAATAGAACCAACTAATTGATGTAGCTTGAGGCTGGAGACCACTAAAATCATCAAGATGTGATATATATATATATATAAAAGAAACTAGGAACTCAAAGATGTGGGTTTTACAGTTTTACATGAGATAATGGGAATCTCATATTGAGAATAGGAAAATTATATTCGTGCTCTCTTTTTGTCATTCATCTTTGTCCTCTCTAGTGCATTTGATTAACTTGGAATAGCTATTTCGAGAAACCGACCGGTGGATTTGATGTTCCACTTATACTTATTATGAATATAAAAAATCACATTGATCTGATAGTTGGTTATTTCAATTTTCAAAAAAATTGTAAACAATAATGTAAAAATTATGAAAAACCGTCACAAGTCTATTTTTTGAAAAACCGACTATTGGATCAATGTAATTTTTTGCATCAACTGATATATCAAACACATTATAGAGCTAATATTCATCAATATTCAATATATATATATATATATATATATATATATATATATATATATATATATATATATATATATAGGGACAGGTTCCCCTAACCATTCTTTTTACCATTATTTATACCATCCGTTTTCAAAACACTAATGTGGGTTGAATATTTTGAGAAACTGACCGTTGGATTACATATTCTGCTTATATACGTTACGTATGCCAAAAATCACAGTGATCCAACGGTTGGTTTTTGAAAAATGCCACTGTGAAAAATTATTATAATTAAAAACATCACAGTTTTTTAATGTGAGATTTTTTAAAATCTGACCGTTTGATCAATGTGGTTTTTGGCATATATGACTTGTATAATAAGAGTATCTAATCCAATTGTCGGTTTCTCAAAATATTAGACCCACATTGGTGTTTTGAAAACGGATGGTAAAAATAATGGTAAAAAGAATGGTTAGGGGAACCTGTCCCATATATATATATATATATCAAGCAAACATTTGGCAAAATAGAACTTACCGAAAATGGGAGCGGCTACATAAAAGAGAGAGAGAGAGTTACACGAACCAACTGAGAAGAGGCCCTATCCAGGATAGCACATGAAGTGTAGGGAATGAAGCAGACAGTATTTGATGATTACCTTTGCCCTTTGGCTTGGAAGAGAGGCATCACCAGAGTTGGATGTGGCCATGGCTTCAGCTGCACTTTAGCTTCTCTCTATTATGTATGTGTAATCCTGTCCTAAGGTCTGAAACTGGCCGCTCCTTTTCCGATGCTTCAATTGCTCTCTTAGAATGGAGGCCTAGGGATAGGGAGATTGAGAGAGAGAGATATTTGATTTGGAAATTGGAATGGGCCGCTTCGGGTTTTTTTTTTTTTTTTTGCCTAGATTCTACTTAACTGCTTTAGACTTCAGTATATGCCTCAAACAAAATTTTGGGCCCTCTTAAAATGGAGGCCTCAAATTTTTGTTTGAGGTTGCAAATATGGAGGACCAGCCCTGGGTAAGTTCCATCTTCTTCTTATTATTCAAGTCTCAAAGATATACTATAAACTTGTATATGTATATATATAGACATGGAGATGAAGCCTTATTATCTCGTTCATCAATATTACGAACATTAAAACCATAATTAACCTCTGTTTTTTGCATATAATATATGGGTTGGATTTGCCTATCCCATTTACCAAATAAAAAATGTACATACCTTTTAATTTATCTTACAATCGACATATGAATACTTAATTTTATGATGATATTAATTTGATTGAGTTGCACAATAAGCAGGCATGGTTAAATTGTGCCTAATCAGAGAAATTGTAATGTATCTGGTTTGCTACATTGCCTCTAATCTAAGTAATTCCCAACTTTGGGTTTAGGTTTTGTAAGCAATAGAGAAATAAAATTCACTTAAGGGTCGGTCCACTAGCTGCTAATATTCGCGACCACGGATCGCAAGGCGTCAGTCTTGTTTCAAAAGTTTTGTTTGGGGTGTAAAACTTAGTCTGGTGCGCGTAAGCTGGTCAATGATACCTGTTTAGAAAAAAGAGAGAGAGAGAGAGAGTCACAATCGCGGCCTTCAAATTCTTAAATGCTAGTCCTGGCTCAGTTAGCCCAAACCAAAATCAAGATAAAGAGTAAGGCTTTGTTGTGAGATTTTGTTCGGCAGGCCCATGCCTGCTATGTGACCACTTCACTCAACAAGTCTGGCCCAGCAGGAAGACAGAACCAAACTACTCGTTGGATCAATTTAAAGGCAAACAAATTCAGGGTAAAAATAAGCTATTAATTTTTATTTTATTTTTTTGCATATTTTTTATGTTAAAAAGAATCATTGACTTGATTATGTAAAAAGTTTACGAAAGTAACTTATGGTCATGTCACTCTATTTATGTGGTCCTCAATTTAAAATTTTTCCTCAGTAAAATTGTCAACCAAAATGATGAAACTTTTTCCATAAAAATGAAAATAATTACTTACAGTATAAATGAAAATTCATCCACAATGCAAATTGGGTTATTGATTGTGCACAAGTAGGACTGCAAACAAGCCGAGCTAAGCCGACTTTTGGGTTACTCAATTTTTGCTTGGTCAAAAGCTTGATTATTTAAGTTCGAATCAAGCTCGAGCCGAGTTTAGGTATGTTTGAGCTTGACTCGTTTTATTATCGAGCTTGTTTGCGAGTTGTTCGTGAACAGCTTGATTCAAATGCAACTCTAAATTAAAATAAGGAAAAATTAAAAAGTAACGTATGAAATCCTAAAAAATGAAAATGGCTTCTATGTACTTAGTTTATATTGAAAATTAAAAATTAAAGCCTGAAAAAAAGTCTTGTATATATTGAGCTTGTTCAAGACTAAAAGATAAAAAAATTTATGAGTCTAAACACGAGGCTATTTAAGAGCTTATTCAGGAGCCTACTAATAAGCTTGTTCACAAGCACAAACGAGTTGAACTTAAGTGTGTCTCGACTATGAACGAACCTACATTCCAAACTTGAACTTGACTTGTTTATTAAACGAACCTATATTCCAGACTTCAGCTTGACTTGTTTAATAAACAAACAAATCCGAACGAGCATTTATCGAACACGTTTGCAAATAACTCGTGAACGACTCGATTCATTTGCAATCCTATTCAGGAAACATGAACCATCTCACGTTTTTTCATTCTAATATTGCCTTGTCAGCACTTAGTTATGATTAGAACCAACTAATTGATGTTATATATATATATAAGATGTGGGTTTTACGGTCTTAATTGAGATAATGGGAATTTCATATTGGGAATAGGAAAATTTCATTCGTCTTTTCTTTTTGTCATCTTTAGTATATTTGAACAATTTGGAATAGCTATTTTGAGAAACCAACCGTTGAATTTGATGTTCTACTTATACTTATCGTGAATGTAAAAAATCACATCCGATAGTCTGATTTATTTATTTATTTATGACCGAATGGTTGAAAAGCTAAACTAATAAAACTATGAATTGGTGAATTCCAAGAGGACCTTTTGGTCCTTCTGACCAAAACGGCCCGATTCTTTCATGTCTGTACAAACGACGACGTGCGAATAGATACGGTACGTGCTTATTGCGTTTGCTGTTCAGCTTTATCGTCCTCCACTCCTCTCTCTCAATGAGAGCTCAGCTCAGAGCCGTAGTTTCATCTCTCTCTTTCTCTCCCTCCCTCCCTCCTTTCCTCTCCCTCTCTCTCTCTCTCTCTCTCTCTCTCTCTCTCTCCTATATATATATATATATAACTTGATGTTTCATCTGTTAGGATTGGGTCCATTTGGTTGCCGAGAAATCATTGGAAAAGAAACGAAAAGAAAATTTGGATCTTGTAACAGATTGGGGCTCAACTAACCATTTGATGTTCGATCGTAACTAGAATACAGATTGCTTCTGAAATTATCACAGGGCTGCCGTTTCGGTCCTGCTCTTGTTATCAGCTTGGGTAAGTTTGATCTTCTTCTTACTATTCAAGTCTCAAAGATATATACTATATACTTGTGTATGTATTTATATATAGACATGAAGATGAAGCCTTATTATCTCGTTCATCAATATTTCGAACATTAAAACCATAACTAACCTCTGTTTTTTGCATATAATATACGGGTTGGATTTGCCTATCCCATTTACGAAATAAAAAATGTACATACCTTTTAATTTATCTTACAATCGGCATATGAATACTTAATTTTATGATGATATTATCTAATTTGATTGAGTTGCACAATAAGCAGACATGGTTAAATTGTGCCTAATCAGAGAAATTGTAATGTATCTGGTTTGCTACATTGCCTCTAATCTAAGTAATTCCCAACTTTGGGTTTAGGTTTTGTAAGCAATAAAGAAATATAATTCACTCAGGGTCGGTCCATTAAGATTAGCTATTATTATTTTTTATTTTTTATTTTTCGCTTTTAAAAGCAATAAAGTACAAGTTTTGATAGTGCAAAGTATGGATAGTTAGTTTTAAAAGTTGAGGTAGTGAGACTAAAAGTAACGATAAATACATTGCACAGTCAAAATCTTAAAATTTTATCTTTTTATTTTTTTGTTTTTAAAAGTAAAAAACAGGAAGTGATAACTTATCTAATGGACCCTTAGAAATCTCTTGCTCCGTGCTAAGTTTCATGGATTTAAAAATTATAAATTGTTTATATGCTTCAAAAAACAACTTAAATTAAAAGAAAGATGACCATTCGACATTGTTTTGTTACTAGGAAAGTTTTGTTACTAGGAAAGTTAGGTCTCACTGAAGAATGCATGCTATTCTTATTTCTTCCTCCTATCCGGTGTCTTGGTTTTGATACTTCATGCAATGGTTGGCATGTTATGAAATTGAAGTGGAATTTGTGGGATTGGAAATTTGGAATATGAGTTTGGAAGATGAAGTCTCAATGACAACTTCAGTTGCTTTTCTCCCCTTCCTTTGAACCTTAAGCAGAGAAGGATTGACTCTCTATATACTCTTTCCATTTATTGTTGAGCAAGATATCGATGATATGTGCTTGTTTTGCAATTTTGAATAAACTTCTTACATTTTATCAAAACTCGCTTGCTGTATAATACTGTAAATGAGGCATTGATTTCTCTTAACTTTTCCCATATGTAAATTTTTATTTATTTATTTATTATTATTATTATTACTCGAACGCTTCTTGTCTCACCTACACCTGGAAAACCAGAACTTGCCAAAACCTGCTTTTGATTCTCCTAAATAATTACACTGGGAGCTTTGACTGTTTCTTCCAAACATAACTTCTTCGAATCGTCTCTTGGAATCTCCAATCGCTGTGGGAAATTTGATAAATTGGTGTGAAATCTCAATCTTGCTTGTACTAAAACTAAGGTGTTGTTGGCATTTTAATTATTGTGGAAACATGATGTCTTTTAGTTCCATTTATTGATGCTTGGGTGCTGTGCTTCTGATTAGTTCCTTTGTTTGTCATGCATGAAGTATGGGATGAATGTTTTTAACTTTCTGTCTTCTTCAATCTTTTTCAGAGTTACTATGTTTGGATAAAATATTTTTGATTTCATGTTCTTGTGGTGTATATCATGATTAGATCCCCAGTATATTGGGTGTCTTATTTTTGATAAATATTGCTGGAAGTTCTTTTAGAAGTTTTAATTGTTTTAGGAATAGAATTTAAGTCTTATAGGCTACTCTGTTTAGGAAGACTATTTATTGAATGTTTTTAATTATTATTTGGGTTTTGTAGAGCATATAAAAGTATAAATACGTCTCCTTGTGGAAAAAGAAGATTAATAGAATGAAATAAAAGAAGAGCTCGATATTCTTCATTTTCTCTTCCTTTTTCATTCTCTTCTATTTCTTTATTTAATTTTTATGCTTTTATTTACAAGACCTAAACTCTTTTGAGTAGTTTTTCCCCTTATTTTGAAGAACTAACACAAGCTACATCAGTTGATTGCTTGTTAGCATGCCATGTTAGTTTAATTAAAAAAAATTATTTATTACAGATTAGTTATTTATCCTGTAGTAGATACAGCAGAGTAAACTTTTAACTATTAACCACTTGATTAACCTGATCAATGTAGTTGATTGACTTTAGGCTTATCCATATTAAGATAAAATAAAGGGAAAATGATCAATAGGCCCCTCATTATGGTCTTTTTTATCACTAACTCCAAAGTATATGATTTTATACTGATAGGCCCCTTCGGGTCAATTGTACAGTAGCTGTGTTGCAATTAAGAGGACCTCTCTTAGCCTTTAGGAGTAGGGTGCACATGTATTTATGCATCTTCTTTTATGGTTATCACTTTTCACTATAAGGGCTTTCCTAAATTATATAGGCACCGTTTGGATTTGTTTTTTATAAGTACTTATTTGTTTTTTTTTTTAAATTTGCAATATGTAATTTCTTAGAAAAATTTTAAAAAAACAAACAAGTACTTATAAAAAACAAGTCCAAACGGTGCCATAGTTTTTTTCCCTCCGAAGTAATGATTTTCAGTGGCTTGATTATGGTTTTTGTAGATTCTTATCTGCAGTCGCATTAAAGAGGGTTTCTTAGGTCTGTATTCAGTAGGAAATGCCTAGAAGAACCAATTTTCATGCTTATAATAGCTCGACACCTTGTTTTTTCTATTGGCTCCTACCAATGGATTGTTCCTGCATATATCTACTGCCAAATACCTGAACTTCTTTATCATACTTGTATGCTTGGTTTCTAATTTTCACTTTGATTCATACTCACATGAAAATTTACTTGAGTTTCCTTTTCGTAGTGAAACCAGAGTTCTTGTAATTCAGTTTATTTGTGTTTTCTTTTGTTTGCCCGTTCAATTTTTACTGGTGTACACAGACAGGCAGACAGCAGTCTGCATATGAAAGGAAGGTGAGTATAAGGGAGTTCTGTGGGCCGTACATTATCTTCTTTTTAACCTTATGTATTTATGCACCCTTGGCCTATGTTTTCTGGGCTTTTATAATTTAAGGCTTTGTTTGTCAAAAAATAAAATGCGTAGCTTGACTTGGTGTTCCTGGATGATACTGAAAAGCGGAATCCAGGCATGGAACCTTTTGGAAAGAAGAAAGTGTAAAGGGATGGCAGGCCTGTCACTGTTGATTTTGTGAGAGAAAATGCATGTCGAATTTCCTTGGACTTTTGCACCAACTTGTAATGCATTGTGAAACTGCCATCATGGTTAGTCACTGCAAAGTTTTGTACTTTTCTTCTTTTTATATGTTTCTAATTCATTAATCATGAAATCATACTATTGCACCACGAAAACAAAATATTGCCGAGTGTTATTATTCTTTACACTTCCTGTTTTCTATTAAATTACAGGAGCACAAGTTCAGGTGAAAGGCAGGAAGTTAAATTTGGTATCACTGAGCTAGTTGTTTGGTCTTGAAATCAAATTGGTGATCAGGTGATAAAATGGGTATCACAGTTATCTTGGATTTAATTTTGATGTTGGGTTGGCTGCAATCTAGAAACTGGATAGAACTGACCAGTTGAACCCTTTAGACCGGTTGCCAAAGGTTTGGTTCAACATCTGAGCTGAGTCAACCTAATAACTCATCTGAACCTGTAACCTCCAGCCAGCCTGGTGGAACGTGGACGCCATGCATGGGTTTGAACGCTTGTGGACTGGTAACCAGCAAGCTGTTCAAAATTGAATGAAAGAGAGGAAAAAAACCCTAGATGAGCCTTTATAAGAGCAAGAGGAATCAAGGAGGTAAGAGAAAGAAAAGAAAAAATGTTGAAATGAATTTACTCCCTAAGCATTTTCAAGTTCTCTCTCTCTCTCTCTCTCTCTCTCTCTCTCTTTTCTCGTCCTCTTAGAGATCCAATTGGAGATTTTAATTTATGCGACCAAATAGAGCCATAAAGCAATCATTTTTGTACAACTTTGAAAGCAATGTGACGCCCAAAGAACACTAGGTAAAATACTTGGGTAACCCACCAGCATATTATAACAAATTATCTAGTACGCCAAGGTGACTCCATTGCATCATTTGTTTTTGTCATTTACGTATAGAAATTTGTGTTTGGAGAGTGGTGTTATGAGTTTGGAAAATGTCAAGCACCAATCTTGTTTGGCAATAAAAAAATTGGGAATTTAGGCCAAATCAAACCAATAAAAAGAAATTGATGTAGCCAAGTGGGCTCTAAAAATCACCTAGGGCATATTTATCACAGGGCGTTGTGGGATAAGCCCCAACGATTTTCGATCATCTTCATCCATATATCCAGGAGAATAAATCAATAAATAAGTACATCTTTTATTTACATAATAAGCAAAAACAATATTCACATATAGAATTTTCACTCTTTTTTTGCTTTTTTTTTTTTAATAAAATAAAATTGCAAACACTTCCCTTGTGATTTTGAAAATTATGTAGATTTGCTCATTGCCTCTCCAAAAGTAGTAATTTTCTCCTTAAGCATTTTCAAAGGGAAGTTCCCATTTGGCCTCTCATTTTCAAATTGGGAGTGTTATAATGCCAAAATAGGAGCTCCTTTCATATTTGGCGTTATTATGAGGCTTCCATATATATTTGGCATGATTGTGCTCCAATGGACTTTAAATTAGAAAAAAATATAATATGGATTGTTTGGAAGGATATGACCAATTGACCATTGTAAAATGAGAGACATTGATGTCATTGCCAAATTTGGGAGTCATGATGGCACGTCATTGGAGTATTTTTTTTGGCTAGGACTCAATGAAAGCCCCGAATGGGATTCCATTTGAAAGCCCCATTTAAGCATTCAATTTCCATATTTGAGAATATTACAAGTATCAAAATAGGAACTTCTCTTATGTTTGGCATGCTAGTGTGCTCCAATGGAGAGCTCTCGTATTTGTATCACTGTGCCACAGTAGACTTTAAATTGAAGGAAATATGTTGGGGACTATTTTGGAGAAGATGGTTATTGCAAATATTTTTTACAATTATAGAAGACATTAATTTCATTGCCAATTTTAAGAGCTATGGATGGCACTCCATTGGAGTAACTATTTTGGCATATCTCTTAAATTTGGAAATAATAACTTCCAAATGGGAGTCCACTTGAGGTGCTCTTACTTTTGAAAATAAGGTTTACTGTTTACACCTTATTCATGTTTTGTTAATTTTTTTGTAATACACTAAGCAATAAATTAATGTCAAATTTATACATTTCATTTTTAAATATTTTCCTAACACCAAAATATCCTTTTAGCAGTTTAATTAACAATTTTAAAGCCTTATTATCATTTTATTTTATAATATAATTGGATTCTGTTATATTACTTTTATAATTGTATTGCACATAATTAGAGATGCACTTATAAGTGTACAGTGAAAAAAAAAAGAATAAAAGAAAGAAGAAAATTGCTAGATGTTTCAATTTTTTTTTAATTTTCCAATTGATCTAATTCTCTGACATGGTTGGGATCCATATCTTATAACATTCAAGTGAATATGTGATGAAATATGGATCTCACCTCATAGAGTTTTGATAATGACATAAAAGAATTAGGACATCGAACATTACTTAAAAATAATGTTTGTTTTTTACTCAAATAATTTCAATAAAAAAAAAAAAGTTAAATGAAGCAAAAATTTAATTACTATTTCCCTCTGAAATAATATAACAATTAACATAAGATATTAGGCAGTTAAAAAAATTCATATTTACAGGTTCTGAAATTAAATCCTAGCATTTTGAATATCGTGATGGACAAATTTGTAAGTAATTTTATCAATTTCTACAAATTAACATTCCATGGAAATAGACTCAAATTATTTTATTTTGAAAAGAAGTATATGTGTAAATTGATTGATGGAGATTGGAAATTTTTTTTGATAAATGGAGATGGCCAAAATTTTGATTTAAATAATAAATTTATTAGATATATTTTTTTAATAAATATAAAATCCATTGTTTCAGAAAAAAACCCAAAAAAAAAAAGCGCGACGCTAGCAATCCAAGCTGAAAAACTCGTGTACAGTTCAGTTGTTCTGCTCCGACTAGCTTCTCTGGCATCTCTGTCTCTCTCTCTCGTTTCATAGCAACTAGGGGTTTTGAACAACCTACTGCATAATTTGAGTTTTCTCACTCATAGGGTTTTGGTCAGCTCTATTAGGAGTAGAATTGGCAGTTCTATTCTAGCTCTCTCCTTTGGTTTCAATCCTTTTTCTCAGAAAATTGGGAAACCCAATAGATTGGGATTTCCAATTCACTTCTGTCTCGTCTAGGGTTTCGATATTTTCTGGAAGAAATTGAAGAGACCCAAGAATTGGCATTTGTATTTTCACACTCCTAGGGTTTTCATCCACTCTGCAAAACTGGGAGCAATTTAATTCTCTCTTTCTTAAGGTTTCAATAATTTCTGATTGAGAATTGGCAATTGAATTTCCTCTCCCATAGGGTTTTATTTGTACATTATATAATAAAAATCCAATCTTGGAAAATTTGAATTTTCTCTCTCCTAGGGTTTTAGTCTGTTCTTTCATACAATTGAGGATCAGCAATTGAGTTTCTCTGTCCTAGGGTTTTAATTGATTCTGCTTGAAATTCGAGAAAATCTGGAATTATTTATATGCTCTCTTATGGTTCTAGTCTTTGCTGAAAATAAGGAGTTGGCCATTGAATTTCTCTCCTAGGGCCTTTTTTAGCTTGATCTGAAGAGTTGATAATCGTCCATGGCATCATTCGGGTCGTACCCCCCACAAACATCATTTGGTCCGCCGCCGAACCAGAACCCTCATCCAGCGCCGCCGCCGCCGCCGCCACATCCACCAAATCAGAGAGGAAATCAATTTTCTCAGAATTGGGGCTACAATGGCGGTGATGGGTCTATGCCTTCTGGTCCTTCGTCGTCATTTCCCCAGAATTATAATCAAATACACCCTAATTCGAGTTTCCATCCTGGCGGGTTTGGATCCTCGTCACAGCATTACGGCCCTTCGAGGCCTCAACATCCTCCACCACCACCTCCTCCTCCGCATCATCTTCAGCAGCCGCAGCCGTACTCGTATCCCCCACCACCACCTCCACCAGAATCTTCATACCCCCCTCCACCACCACCGTCAATGTCTCAAAGTTCAATGAATTTACCGCCACAACCTCCTCCGCCAGCTCCTATGTACTTCCCACCTTCCCAATATTCCCAATTTAGTCATCAGCCATTGCAGCCACCACTTCCACCGCCTCCTCCTTCGTCTCCGCCGCCCCCAAGTTCTTCTATTCCTCCTCCACCACCCCCTCCGTCCCATCCCCCGTCTCCTCCTCCGCCTCCTGTGGCATTTCCTCCACCGAGTCAAAGTAAGGATAGTGGCCCTGATGGAGGATTGCACAAGAATGATAGAGATAGAGGGCGTCCCAAGGAATTTGCAAGTTCTGGGAGGCACGAATCTGGGCATTCTAATCAGGGACATATGCCTAAACAGCAGAAGCACCCTGTTCCTCCAGTGCCAGTGAGGAAATCAAATGGGCCTGTGGGGAGGGTTGAGACGGAGGAAGAGAGGAGGTTGCGGAAAAAGAGGGAGTTGGAGAAGCAGAGGCAAGAAGAGAAGCAGAGGCATCAGTTGAAGGAATCCCAGAACACAGTGCTGCAAAAGACCCAGTTGTTGTCTTCTGGGAATAAGGGGCACGGGTCAATTCTGGGCTCGCGCATGGGTGAAAGGAGGAGCACCCCATTTTTGAGTGGTGAGAGGATTGAAAATAGGTTGAAGAAGCCAACAACATTTTTATGCAAGATGAAGTGAGTGCGTTGACATCAAATCTGGATTTTATTTTCGTTTATTTGTTTTATAATATGCTCATAACCTCGAGTGGTACATGATCAGTAGTCTCTTTGTTGTGCTTATTTTTTTCTCAGTAGTTAGTACTTGCATTTGGTCTTAATTTGAAGATTCCGGATTTGCAAGGATAACATGCAGTGAAGGTTCCTATTTGTTAAATGTATGATGGGTATGAACTGGACTAGATTGGTTTTTTGAGGTCTTTGTAAGATAGGTGGAGGCAAGATAAATAATATCAGGTTGTCACAATGCTGTCTGCACCTGGACTACCTAGCATGGTAGATAAATTTTTCTCCAAAGTGATTGTGGTTTCACTATTTGGGATCTGGTTTTCCCTGACATCATTCGGATTATTTTAGTGAAACTAAACCAGCTCCAATGCCATCTGAGTGGGGTACTCGTGTACTGCATTTAGTTTTTGTTGAAATTGTGTTAGGACTTAGGTCATGCATTTTTAAATTCATGATCATCATTTGGAATTAGCAATTGGGTTCAACTTGATGTTTGTACCATAATGAAAATCTATGCTTTATGTTGTTGTTGGAGATTAAGGTCATAAGAGGTGTGACTGTTGGATACAGATTTAGAGGAGGGCATCAAACACTGGAATTTGAGGTGACAGAAGGTTGAACTGCCTAAATTTTTTAATTTTTATTTAGTAACTTAGATGGCATATAAACGATGTCAGTAGCAAGGGGAAAAATTGAACATTGTCCTGATTGAAAGTCTACATGTATGATTGATGAGCTGTTTGAATGTGGTATATATAAGCTTGCTATGTGGCATGGACCTGAGTTGACATTTTAAATATCAATTTAATGCCTTTTTGTTGCCAGATGATTTTCTGAAGTGTGGGGTTTCGTGTTATGCTAGATAACTTTGAGTAGCTTAACTTGGTAAATTTAGGGTAACAGGCATCTATAGCAGCTTAATTAGGAGAATGGTGGAAGGTTTCTTTCAGGTTTAAATGTCAGAATTATTAATTGTTCACAATTGATTTGCTTGTTAGACAGTTGTTGAACAGTACATCTTCTAATGATACATGGTTTCACTATTCAGCGCTTTTAACCACCTTACCTTTCTTGGGTCCCCTTTCCCCATTTTAGCTTCAGTAAATCAATTAGCTTCTACTTTCTCCCCCACCCCAACACCCACACGCACACCTCAAAGGAAACACGCACGTGTGCGCTCGCGCGCGCGCACACGATGTTTTTCTCATTGTTACCTTTGGATGAAACTCAAATGCAAATTCAAATTAATCCGCAGGTTTTGCAGCAGCTGCATCTCTGGACATACTGATCTGTAATCATATTAATCCGTACTTATTTTTCGAATTCCTGAAATGATTATATGAATTTAACTCACAAAGTCATTGTCCATAACTTTTTTTCAATTAATATGTTTCATTAAAATAGAACTGCATGTTTTTGGGAGAAACGTTTATCATATTGAACTAATTAAATGAAAACACACACACACACACACACACACACATATACATATACATATATATCTTCTTTTTTTTTGGTGGGGGCCCCCCCGCCTTGCTTTGTTTATGTTGGGAACATCAATTGTAAAATTGAATTATATGTTGATTAGAGGGTGAAGGGATGCATGGATTATCTTGAAAGGAATTTTCAGATTGTCGTATGAAATATGCATATGCATGCTATACATCATACATCTGGCTACCTTGAATTTTTGCATACTAAGGTTAAAATTGGAGTGTAAATTGTAGAGTTTCAGAGTATGAAAGGGAAATTACTGATTCTCCGTATAGCTGTACAGAATCTGCATGTTTTGGTAAAATTAGGTTCAGAAAGCTGAAGAAGTTTTAATTGGGAAGGAATTTCAGATTCATGCATTTATTCTGCTGATCCCATGTTGAATGCATATATTAGTCAATTAAATAAATGAGACTGTCAAGTTCATTTAAGAAGCTGTGTTTTGCTTTTTGAATGTGAATTTATGCCGCAAAATTAGTATGCGATATTTTATTGCTTCTTGTAAATTGTACTTGATTTTTGCTTTGTTCATTTTGAACTCTATTAGTATTAGCGGCACAACCGTTGGGGCAGGAAAATTTTGGTTAGAATTGGCATTTTTGCATCTCTTCATCAAGAAATGTTTACTTCCTTTAAACACTGACGATCATTTTTCTGTTTCTCTGGTCTTTGAAGATTCCGAAATGAATTACCGGATCCTAGCGCTCAGCCAAAGCTCATGTCCTTGAAGAAAGATAAGGATCAGTATGTACTCTTATTCTGAGAATCTTTCATAATTAGTAGTTGCTCAGCTTTGGTAAATATGCATACTTGCCGACATAAACAGATATAATTTCTTTAAGTATGTAGAATGAGAAAGAATGAGTCACAGACTCGGTGCATTTACACTTTTTAGGTGTTAATGGTGCTATGTGACCTTGCAATTTTGTGGCTTCTGTCTGGTTGGCTTGGCTAACAACTCCTTTAGGTGTGTTTAGATGGCAGGGAAAATTTACTGAACAAAAGACACTTTTTCAGTGAATAATTTTTTTTAGTATGAAGCTTATCAAAAGAAAAAAAAAGAATATTTTTTTTAGTATGAGATATTGAAGTAAATTGAATAAATATAAACAGGAAATACTTGAGTGGTGTGGGATGTTTCCATTAGAAATGTTTGAAAGAGTTAATCCTGATAATTGATTGAAAGGAAGAAAGATGAGGGGTGATGAAGACAGTAATAATATGGTGAGGCAGGCAGAATGTTTTTACGGGGTATCGAAGACTTGGAGAAGCTGACTTTTGAGAACACTGGTGACCTGTTGGTCTAATGATATAGGGTGGGTGTTGAGAAACTTATATAAGTTTAGAGTTGGGATTTCAAAACTCCTTAGGGTCTTTTTCCATACTGTATAATTTACTCATCCAAGTAATATAATGTTAATTCCATGGAATTAATGTAATTGAAACTCAAATCAGCAGATTTCAAGTCCCATTAAGCTGTATCTTTTCCCCTCATCCAAATACAGACTTTATTTCTTTCTTTAGGATTTTAACTGTCCTTAGGTCATGAATTTTAGGATTTATCCTATATCGATGGGTGAACTAGTTTACGTAAGTGCACCCAGGCAGGCCATTGTAAATTCTGCCGAATAATGCCCAATTTTGTGGTGATCTTTTGACATGTTTCAATCTAGAAAACTGAATTAAAGAAGTAAAGGACCCCATTCATGGAATCTTCTGCTTGAGGTGCCATCATTTGTATTCAGTGTCTTGCTTACTCTCTGCCTTTGAGTTTGAGAACTATAACGCCTTTTTAACCAACTTTTGTGATCGTAGGGCTCACATAGTCGAAGGAGCTTTCCATTAGAGGACTTACAGTTTGCATGGTTAAGGATGCAATTTTATTATTTTGTAGGATAATAGCTCTTGTTATTAGTCATTGTTAACTTTAGTGAAAGTGACTGAATCAAGAGTGGCACATCAGAACTGTTCAGTTCACATTCGTGGCTTTAAATATTTTCCGAGGCTGCTTTTCATGATTTCTTTTTGGGTGAAGATACTTCTTCATACATTTTTAAAAATTTTTTTTAATAGTAGCGATTTTTGTTTTAAACTTGATTAATTTCTAGTTCATGAAGGCAGCTGATGAAACACTTCTTCTCCTTCTCCCCTATCCCTAGTATAGGGTAAGTCCCATCTGTTATATTAGCATCTCTGTACATGCTTGGAAGTGATAACTTGACCGAAGCAGCAATTTTTATTCATTTATTTATTGATATTGTCTAATGCAATTAGTAGGGTATCTCATTGGTTTTTTAGGTGTACTGTTTCTCTGGTTGGATGTTGAGCTAGGAAAACATCTATTAGACCCATTAATTAACTTGTTGACTTGTTTAATATGAGTGGACTCAGGTTTTTTCATCTGGATATGTGGCAAATGGCCACATGGTTCTAGTTTGGTTCTTAATCCACTTCTCAGTGGCATGAAGATTGACCTTCATTGAAGCTTGTTCTGTAGAGTCCAATTGTACATCCAGTAATTTGAAACTGATATTTTTCTCCCTAGAGCTGCAGAAGCATTAATTATTTATGTTTCTTTTGTCTGTTGATATGTTCAAATTTCATTGTTATTGCACTGATTTGATTTTCTGGAAAATTCTATGTTCCATTCTCAGATATACAAAATACAAAATCACGTCATTGGAGAAGATGCACAGGCCCGAACTATATGTTGAGCCAGATCTTGGGATTCCCCTTGATCTGCTTGACCTTAGTGTATACAAGTATATCTCTCAATGGCTTCTAATTTTTCCTTTTGGATCTAAGCATTTTTTGAGGCATTGAAACTCATATTTTTTTAAATAATAAATTTATTTATTTATTTTTTCTTCTTCTTCTTCCATTAACTAGTCCTCCCAGTGAAGCAGTACCCCTTGCTCCAGAAGATGAGGAATTGCTCCGTGATGATGAGGAAGTAACCCCTGTTAAAAAAGATGGCATCAGAAGAAAAGAAAGGCCTACTGACAAAGGTGTTTCTTGGCTGGTTAAAACACAATATATTTCTCCTCTTAGCAATGATGCTACAAAACAGGTGATGCATGACGATGACATTTTGAGCATGCTCTCTGGACAATTATTACTGAAAGCTATCGCATAACTAAAATACATTTGCTATTGCAGTCTTTGACTGAAAAACAAGCAAAGGAATTGCGAGAAAGGAGGGGAGGCGGAAACATTTTGGAGAACTTTAACAATAGGTTTGTTAGATTCCAACCTGTCCTTGCGAAGACGACCGTAGTAGACTGGAAATATGCTCATGAGAAGTTTATGCCCTTCTTTACCAAAAAAATAAAAATAAATAAACATCTTTCTTTTTCAGGGATAGAAAAATCCAAGAGATTGAGGCATCATTTGAGGTATCCAAATCACGCCCTGTTCATGCAACCAACAGTAAATTAGAACCTGTTGAGGTTCTGCCGCTGTTCCCTGATTTTGATCGGTATGGACATAAGTTATTTATTTATTTATTTTTGGGGATTTGGGTGGGAAGTATAGAAGAACTATTTACATATACTCAAGCAGTGGACCTTTATTCAAACTCAGTATAACTAATTGAACATGCTTTTGCATAAGTTGCCGTTGAACTGCTATTACCTGAGGCGACACTGATTCTATTTATTCTATGGTTTTGGCTTATAAAATAATGGTATACATAGTGTTAATTTATTGATTGGTCATTTGGCCCTCTCAAGTTTCTATCATAAGTTTCTAATGATAGAAATGTACATATTGTGGCAGAATTATTGTTTTTTTTTTTTTCTTCGAGAAAGCTTTCTTCTTGAAAGAAAATAAGTGGAACTATGAATGCATTAAAACAGATTCTGAATGCCCAGAATCTGTCATTTGTTTTATGAATGTTTTTGCTTCAAGTATTCTTCCTGCAATAATGAATTGTAGTGGTTTCTACCAGAGGATTTAGCTATTCTCTGATTCATTATGTAGCTCTTCCAATTTTTGGTCATCACTGAGCATGTTTCACCCCCATCATTTCATTTTAACTTTTGGATTATTTGTGCGTGGTCACTATTGTACCAGGTATAATGACCAGTTCGTTCTTGCGGCATTCGATAGTGCTCCTACAGCTGATTCAGAAATGTTCAGCAAACTAGACAATTCTGTTCGTGAAGTCCATGAATCACGGGTGAGTTATATAAGTGGGCTATGTTGCATGGTTACAGCAGAATGGATTGCCAAATCACGTGCTTTAATGTGTGTAAACAGATGCACATTTGTACATGCTATAGATGCACCATTCGTTGCTTTCAGCTAGGATTCCAAATCACATTAGGAATAAAAGGATAAAAAACTTAAAATCTGGAAGGGAAAAAGAATGGAGTAAAATGAAAAACAAGCAAATAGAAAACACTACTCAAGTGAACTAATCTAAGGAGAAAAGGTGGAAAAGGCACAAAAATTTAATAATAATAGTAAAAAAACGCTCAAATAACATATTTGGAAAGTTGCTCAAATTTGTTGGAGAACTAAGCGGTCTTGCTGGAGACTTCTCAGTGAGATCTTTACCTTGATACATTCTTAGTTCATAACACTATATGGTATGTTTTTTGTTTTGGAGTTTGTGGAATAGTACCCCATATTTATACAAACATAGTAAGTTGTAATTGTATGCTTTTAGTACACGATAAAAGTGATGTTCTCGATCTGCTTTGTAGCATTGGACAAGTTGAAATATTTGCTATATAACTATGAATTATTCATTTACATAGGGGTAAAATTTAAATGCATGGCCTTCATCCTGGCACTGTTTTTGAGTTTATACTTCTTCATGAGAAAAGCTCTTTTAAGAGCCACAGATGATATATGCCTGCGTAATTTTGATATAATGTATCCCTTGTTGATGAAACTGGGTAATTTAGTATATTGTTGAATCTCATCTGTTTTATTAGTAAATAAATGTGCTGTCCCTAATATTACCTGGAATATAATTAGGAAATTTAAATTTTACAAGTGGTCTATCGTGTATAACACGAATGCTCATCATTGTTGCTCCTTCTCAGGCCGTAATGAAGAGTTTTGTGGCAAAAGGCTCTGATCCGGCTAAGCCAGAGAAATTTTTGGCGTACATGGTCCCTTCACCAGATGAGGTAGATTTATGTCCTGAAAATTTAACACGTCCCAGCATTGCAGTTTTATATTTGTTCTTATGTGTTTGAATTGTATTTGATTGAGGCAATTTATTTTTCTTTGTTCATTTTTTGATGGTTGCAGCTATCAAAGGATATATATGATGAACGTGAAGATATCTCGTATTCATGGGTTCGCGAGTACCACTGGGATGTATGTGCTGAGATTTTTTTGTTTTTTTGTTGAGATTTTATGCTACCATTTCTGTAATTGATTCTTGATGCCTCAACAGGTACGGGGTGAAGATGCAGATGACCCTACAACGTACTTTGTTGCATTTGATGAAGGGGAAGCACGCTACTCGGTATCTTCTTGAATGGGGATTTATATTTTAAATGCGTGTTTTGGTGTGTGTGTGTACATGTGTGCGTGCACTCGTGTGTGTTTACTCATTCTGATCACTATGCAGCCTCTTCCTACCAAGCTTGTTTTGGGGAAAAAGAGGGCAAAAGAGGGAAGATCCAATGATGAGGCTGAACATTATCCTGTACCTTCAGAAGTGACTGTGAGGCGGAGATCTACTGTTTCTGCTACTGAACTTAAAGATGAAAGGGTATGGTGACAGTGCCATATATTAAAGTTTTAATTTTTAGCATGTTGGACCAATTTTAGGCCCTGCTTGTGTCTCTTTCCTCTACCTTGACTTTGTAGTGCTTTCAGGTGTATTCAAGTTCAAAGGGGATTAAGAGAGAAGGGTTAGACATTGAAGATGGCTTTGCAAGACCACTCAAGGTTGGACGTGACCAAGACATGGATCAGTATAGTGGAGCTGAAGATGAGATGTCTGAGTGATTGCTGTTAATAAGGATCGATGCCACCTTGAATAAAAGGTCCCCAGTTCCTGCAGCCGGCACCTGGTCCGTCTAACTTTCTGGATTTGCTGCAATGACAAATTGAGGCGGCAGTTTATCTCCACGATGTGTTCTCCAACCTTTGAAAATGTATCTATAGACTATAGCTGGTTTCAATTGGACATTTTAGGTTTCTCCCGTTAATACCAAAAACATGTAAAAAAGAGGGAAAAAAGAGGAAAAATGAAAATTAGGAAAAAGTTGAGACAAAATAGCAATCATGTTCTTGTTTCCTAGTAAGCATGCTTTTAAACATAGTTCTTCCTTGAAATTATAGTTCTTTGCTTCTATTGCTGCTCAAGTTAGATGTTGTTTTCAGTGTATGTTTAATTTTGTTGTTTTCTTTCCTAGCAAGTGGGGTTTCCTCATTTGCATTGACCTGTTGAAGAAACTGGATATAGATGATAGCGTCATGCTAAATGTACTCCTGTATATAAAGCCTTGATATTTCTTTTCATATGTGGGACTGATTTACTTGCTGCTATGTGTGTGGCTTTCCACATTTTGGAAACTGCATCTTTCTGTGAAATGATTAACATGCGCGAGTGGACTATTATCTTACCATGAACTGGATTTAGGTACTAGCCAGAGGGCAAACGAGAGAGACACTGATAGGATTTAACTTTTTCCACTGTTATAGGAGAGAATATTTACATGTTTTTAAAACAAAATGCAATACACAGAGAGAGAGAGAGAGAGAGAGAGCACAGCACGGAGCACGGAGCACAGACTGTCCTGTAAAAATGTAATCCGAATAACCACCAACTTGAGTTTCAAATGACAAAATACACACAGGAGATTACAGTAATTTACCCTCAGCAACTTATGCAACGCCACTTGATGTTGTTCTATTAGCAAATAATTGAAATCGAATTGACTGTTATGGTAGTAGAATGTTAAACTTGCTTCTCTCAGCTTGCATGCCCATTTCCTCCAGCATGAATTGTCTTGCTCTGGATGGAACACGGTGTCTAGTGTACATTTTTTTTTTTTTTGTTGTTGTTGTCAAGACAGTGTCTAGTTTGCACTGCATGATTTATTAGGCCCAAAGAGAATGAGACGAATTGTATGAGACTATGAGCAACTACAGGTGCATCTGTTTAAGTAGAAAGGACTATAACTTCTTTGGAGCATGTGTCGTCTCTAATCGCCTGTTATTTTTTAAAATGCAATTTAAAAAGCACTCATGTTGGTAAAATTACCTTTTTATATAGTAGGCAATTGGTAGGTGTTAGCTCAGTGTTGGCATCTGAAGGCGTTCACGTTTAAGAGGAGATATGAAGCAAGGTTTAAGCCTGCCATGGTGTTGAAACAAGACATTTCATAAAAGCAACTGTTGATATGAAAATGCTTCTGCTGCTGAAAAAGAAATGAGTTTACATGCCTTAAAACCAAATGCTTAGCCTCTAACCTTTGCAAAAAGATAAAAACAAAAACAATGACAGGAAAAAAAAAAAAAAAAACAAAAACAAATCAAAAGAGACTGTCCCTTAAAAATATACTGGCAACTTCAGTTTCAACTGACAGAAAACACAAATGAGATAACATAATTAAACTACTCTTGGCCAGTTGCCCTGCTGGGTGTTGAAGCTTTGTCTATTGGCCATGATAACTTGCTTGTGTCAGATTACATGAGCATGAATTGTGCTTCTCTAGATGGAATGTGGAGTCAAGTTCATACTGCATAAATAGGCCAAAGAGAATGAAACAAATTGCATGAGGTAATTTTGAGCAGGGGAAAAAAATATCGAGCAAAGTTTCACAAGTAAAATAGATAACAGTTCAACATTAAAGGTTTTGATGCAATTCGAGGAAAAACAACTTGCCTCTTTGGAGCATATTTCCTCTTCTGATCACCTCCTCTGTTTTATGTGTGAAATTTTGCAGTGACCAAATTAGTGGGCTAATTCTTCATAAGTTTAGAACGGCTGAAGAAAAGGGTTAGTTGACTATGATGATTTATGATTTTCTTAAATTGTGCTTGAGATAAGTTAGATAACATATATAGTGCTTTACTAATTTTGGGAATTAAAGAATTTCAAGGAAACGATTAATTTCAGATTATACTGTGTTTTGTTTTAGATGGAATCTGAAAGCTAAAACACCCCAAAATTGTATATGTTATAAATCAAATGAAAATAGCAACGACAAGAAGAAATAGTTTACATGAAAAATAAAATAATAAGAATAATAATAATATAATTTGTTCCCTGAAAATTTTGATTTTCAAACAATAAAAATACACAAGAAATGACACGAACTACTCTTGCCCAGTTGCCACATGACATTTTTCATCAGCAAATATGCAGTATGTAGAAGACTATGAAGCTTTGTCCATAAGCTAACTGTGTGCGCGCGGGTGGTAGCAGTGTTAATTAACTTGCTTGGGTCAGTTAGCATGCCTGAGTGGAAATTTAAGAATCACAAGAAAAAGAGTAATTACAGAGTATGTCATGTCGAGTTTTTAAAAGGAATAGAAGAGTTGAAACAATACATATATAATTGCATGGAGTTATTAATCATATCAAGATAACAACATAAAGAAACAAATAGTAGAAGAGAAATAAGAAGAAGAAGAAGAAGAAGTTACCTTTAAACTCGAAGAAATTTGATGTTGGAACCTCATGATCTACTTGGATAGCTATGTTTTTGAATGGCGATGTTTGGGATATGAGACATGTTGGTCCAGTCCTCACCTATCCCCTCTTGGTAAGGTCGATGAAGAATGGGACATTCATAGATTCGCAACTGCCTCAGTGGCAGTGTCAGAAGGTAGTCCGGCAGTGCCTTCAAAATTGTCAAGGAAGATAGGCATGGCATTATCGTAACTTCATCATCTTCTTTCTGCTTGTTTGTAATCATCAGCTCCCATTCTTTCTATTCTTTAATATCATGAAAATTTAGAGTCTTCAACTTGGGGAATGCAATTCTTCCATCATTCTCATCAATCCCCTCCCATTCCCAAAAATTCAACATCCACTCTTTTCATACTTTTCATACCCTTTATATAGATTATTTCAAGGGATTGCAGTTTCCCTAAAGAAGGCAAACGCTCGCAGTTTATGCAACCAAAGAGTGACAGTAGAGAAATGTAGATCCAAACCAAGAAGTTGGTCATCAACATCAACCAACTGGGGAAATTGGTGCCTCGGTACTCCCATATGCGTAAAGATTGCAAGTTGGGATGGGGTTGTAAGGCTTCAATTACATCATCTGTCTTTCCCTCTACTCCCTCTGTCGAGAAATGTAGATCCAAACCAAGAAGTTGTTTCTTATTCTTCAATTCTGCTTTCTTAGCCTTGCTTGCATCTGCCACATTTCCCAACCCTGTTATATGAAGATGCCCTTTAAGGTTGTTCAAGTTCTTCAAATCTTCGACCTTACAAGCTTCTCTATCATCACCGCTACTTACAATGAATTTGCTCACTGTTTTAAGAGAGAGTAATCTTCCAGTTCCTTTCAGCATGAAAGCAAAATGAGAACGCAGAACATGTCTCAAGTTAATCAGTTTCCCAATCCCTCTAGGTAGTTCATTGAGAAACCAACACCCAGTAAGATCCAAGGTTTGCAAATTGCATAAATCACACACTGTTCCAGGCAATTTTTCCACACAATCACTATATAAGCAGAGGTATCTCAGATGTATCAAATTTCCTACCTCCCTTGGAAGTTCAAGAAAACTCCAAGTCAAGTCTAAGGCCCTAAGATATTTCAAATGACAGAAGAAATCTGTTCTTGAAGTCAAATCACATATAGCAATGAGGGTGTGTAGTTTTTCTGAATTGCAGTTTGAGATAGGAAATGGGGCCTCCTCACCAAGTATTATGGTTGAATGACGACACTTCTGTAAGATAAGTGCGTACTTGGATTTTTTCCACCAACAACTCCATAATAAAGCATTCATTCTTTGTAAGAAATTTGGCAAAGTCATGCACTCTGTCGTTCATCTTGCAACTTACAATTCTACCATTGTTCTCATCTCTAACAAAATCTTGGAACAAAGATCGCATAGCTAACTTTTCAAAGCTTCCATCTCTGGACTTTGCCTTGAGCTTTGATAACCTTGTGCTATCCAAAGACAAATCAGCTTGTCTGTCTCTATCTCAAGATCTTTTGGAAAGATGGCACAATATGAAAAGCACCGCTTCAATGCCATGGGCAAGCCATAATAGCTCAAGAGTAAAGGAGGGAAAAGACTCTTCTCAGCCTCTACCCATTCCCATGTTTAATTATATAAAACATTAAGCCAATCTTGTTCAGTTTCTTTGAAGCGCATGAGACTCCCTAGATTCTTTGCAGCAAGAGGCAAGCCCTTGCACTTGCCTGCTATTTGCTTACCAATCTCTTCCAATTTTCCACAGTCCTCTCTACTTCTTCCAAAAAATGCTATCTGACAGAATTTAAAAGATGCATTTGGTTCACTTTGTCTGTTTTCTATGTTTTCGCTGCATTCAAATGTCATTTTAGTTGCAAACATGTTTTTTTTTTTTAACACATTTTTTCTATTCTAACTGAAAATAAAAATGAAAAATTATAAAATTTTCACAAAGCAAACAAGTTCTTGAATCCAAAAAAATTTTAAGTAATTATTGAAGGTACCCAATCTTTAATTCTCTTATGCAGTAGGATAAAGCCAATTTTTAAATGGTGCTGGAAGTTAGAATTGATTACCCTCTAATTCCCATGCAGCGCAATCTGCACCAAATTGTGTATGGAATGCTAAAAATTTAATCATTTACTGATGCTTTACAACAAAATGACAAAATCTGAGGATTCATTCCTTCATAGGCTTGCCTTGAAACAGAGAAAGAATCAGAAAATTGGCTTTGGGAGATGATGTCCATGATTTAAAACCATTATTTAGAAATTAGAGGTTTGAGCTAGTTGGTATTAATAGAACAAAAATTTTAATAGATAACTGATGCTTTTTGGTGAAATGACTGCAGCTCTCCTCTGTAACATGATGTAGTGAACTGGGATTGACACCTGGAAGAACATAATGCTGTGTTGCCAACTGGATAGAAGTATAGGAGTGCTTTACAAATTGACAGTTAACATGAGATGGAATTCGAACACATAAACTAGTTTATTCCTAACCCTTTCCCCACCCTCCCCGACCGCTTGGGACAATCCTAGGAAACGGAAAATTTCCCTCTTCGCTAGTGCTAGTATTAAGTACAAATGTTGGAATGTTTTGATGTTTCAAAATTTATGGCACATCCTAGCTGAAATTCTGCATATATTTTTGAAGTTATATTGTTATGACATGTTTGTGTCAAAAAGGCTTATGATCAACTTGTTTGACCTAAATGAATGGCTGTTATGTGCTTATGAATATCAAATACCTTAGTGGAATACAGTTATGTGCTTACAAATATCAAATATTGCATTGAAACAAGGCACGTCATAGAAGCAGCTCTTGATATGAAAATGCTTCTGCCGAAGTGCTCAAATTCTTGTTTTGTGCTACCACTTGACATTGATTCATCAGAAAATATGTGAAATAATGTTAAGCTTTCCTTGTCGCATCTAATTGAATTGACTACTATGTTAACTTGCTTGTGCCAACTCGATGACCATTTCCTCCAACGTGAATTGTGCTTTTCTAGATAGAATGTGGCGTCTAGTTTATGCTGCATAGTTGGGCTTAAAGAGACTGAAACAAATTGCATGAGGTAATTTTGAGCATAGAAAAGAAAATCACAAGCACAGCTTCACAAGTAAAATAGATTATAGTTCAGCAAATAAAGGTGATTATGCAATTCAAGGAAAAATGACTAGCCTCTTTGGAGCATATTTCCTTTCTGATCACTTTTTTTTTTTCCTTTTTTCTTTTTGTGTTTTAAATTTTGTAGGTGCTAGCCAGAGGGCAGACAAGTGTAGCACAGATAGGAATAAAATTGTGCCCACTGGCAATTATCAAGTCTGAAGATTAAATTATCTAATTTCTCTAAGGAAATCCAACATAACAGATGTTATGCTAGTAAAATTACATTTTTCTAGTAGACAATGAACAGGTGTTAGCTCAGTGGCAGCATGTGAAGATAACTTCAGGCTTAAGAGGAGATTAGACACCCCATTTTATGGTACAACAACAAACAGACATTATCAAATAAAATGTTGGCATGTATGAAAAATGCTATGCTAGTAATTTACTGAGAACCCAAGTTTAAGCCTGCCTCAGCCTTGCCGTTGACACAGGACACTTCATAGAAGCAGCTATTGATATGAAAAATGCTTTTGCTGCTGTAGGGGAAATGAATTTACATGCCTTTAAAACCAAATACATTCATATCCTTTTACCTATGGGGTAAAGCTAAAATACAAAACAGACTGTCCCTTAAAATGTAACCCTAATGACCTGCAACTTCTTTTTTTTTACTCGAAAGAAAAGGGTCCTAGGCATCAAAGAGAAGGCTAGCATCCCAACTAGGTTGGCACCCTAACCCCTCACAATCATGTGCCATATAACCCATATTTTATTAGAGAAGAAAAGAATAAAAAATACAATGAAGAAATCAAATGAAGAAAGAAAAACAAGTCTCGGAGAATACATATTGGAGATGGCATAAACTACTCTTGGCCAGTTGCCCAAATTCTTGTTATTCCTCACTACTTGACATTCATACATCAGCAAACATGTGAAATGTCAGTCTTGCCATGTTGCATCTAAATGAAATAATTATGAAACTTTGTCCATCCGCCAGAATGTTAACTTGCTTGTCTCTGCTCTTATGCACATTTCCAACCAGCTTGAATTTTGCATCTCTAGATTGAACACATTGTGTACTTCATGCTGCATAATTTATAAGGCCAAAAGAGAATGAAACATATAGCATGAGGAAATTTTGAGCAGGGGAAAAATGAAAACCTCCACAATCAAACAGCGATGTGGTGCAGTCTGAATTGAAACCAAATAATTGCAAGAAAAAGAGGAATTACAGAGTATATATATATATATATATTTTTTTTTTTTTGGATAAGCAAGAATTTATTAATCCAAAGAGGGCAAAGCCCTAACGAACAAAGAAACCGAGGCCACAAAACCTGCGGAAAAACGGACAGAACCTCCCCTAAAAAGGGACTAAAACCAGAAAAACCTGCCTAAAAAAACAGACAGAAACCAAAAGAACTAAAGCAGAACAACACAGCACCAAACAGCCCACAGCCCGGGCACTAGCAACCAAAGAAACAAGCACAAACGCCCACAGCCCGGGCACAAGCAACCAAAAAGAAAATTACAAAGAAGAACCTCTACAGAGTATATTGTGTCAAGCTTTTAGATGAAACTATAAAGTAGAAATACGCCATGGGCCATGGCTGCATGATGTTATTGATCAAGATAGAAACAACATAAAGAAAGTGTAGAAGACGGACAAAAAGAAGAAGTTACCTTCATATCTTGAAGAGAGAAGTCAACAACCAATATGGATATTTGGGATATGAGATATCTTGCTCCAGTCGTCTCCTGTCCCCTCTTGGCAGCGTTGTTCCAGAAGACTACAATGTCTGATTGTCAATTCCTTTAGCGGCATTGATTGAAGGTGGTGTGGCAAAGCCTTCAGCTTGTTGCAAACCGCAATTGTCAAGGAATGTAGGCATGGCATTATAATAATTTCCCCTCCAGCTTTTCTCCTCCTTGTGTCCAATACTTCCCACTCCTCCAACTCTCCCATCCAGCAAAATGTAAGTTGCTTCAACTTTGGGAATGCAATTATTACTGATGCTTCTGTTGTTCTGTCATGTTTATCTTCAATGCTTAATCCCAAAAATTCAACACCCACTTTTTTCACACTATTCATGCAGTCTATTTTGAGTGACTGAAGGAATAGCAATTTCCCCAAAGGAGGCAAATGTGCACAGTTCCCACAAGACAAGAGGGATAGTGTTCTCAATTTGGTTAACAACATCATCCAACTGGGAAACAGGGTGCCTCTATAGAAGCAAATCTCTAAAACTTCCAAGTTTGGATGTGGTTTTAAAGTTTCAACTACATCATCCATCATCCGCTCTGCTCCCATGGCATAGAAATCTAGTTTCAAACCAAGGAGGTGTTGCCTACTATTCAATTTTGCTTTCTCAGCCTCACCTGCATTTGTCACATATTCCAATCCTTTTATTTCAAGATGCCCTTGAAGGTTGTTCAAGTTCTCTAGATCTCCTAGCTTACATGCTTCTCTCTCGTCGCTGCCACCTACAATGAACACAGATAACGTCCGAAGAGAGCTTAATCTCCCAATTCCTTTTGGCAAGAAACTTAAATTCCCCAAATTTCCAAGATGTCTCAAGTTAATAAGTTTTTCCATCCCATCTGGTAATTCCATGAGAGACTGACAATGACTGAGATCCAAGGTTTGCAAATTACATAAATCACATACCGTTTCAGGCAGCTCCATAAACTTATTGCAAGATAAGTTGAGGTATCTCAGATCCATCAAATCCCCTACCTCCCTCGGAAGTACTTCGAATTCATTATTACTCAAATCTAATGCCCTTAGACATTTCAAATGGTGGAATAAATCAACAGGTGGGCCATTAGGAATACTTGCACGCAGAACCAAGAGGGTGCGTAGATTCTGTGCATGATAAATGGAGATAGGAAATGTGTCTGTTGCTACAAATATTGCACTCGAATGACGGCCATTTTCATATTTTCTGTAGGATGAGACTGTTTTCTGCATTTTTCCATTATAAAACTCCATAATATGACATTCATTCTTTGTAAGAAATAGAGCAAAGTCATGCACTATGTCATGCATTTTGCAACTTTTAATACTACCATTGTTCTCATCTCTATCAAAATCTTGGAAGAAAGACCGCATAACTAAGTTTTGAAAGTACTCCCGACCTGTTGTTTCCATATCCATACTTCCCCTTGAGCTAAGATAGCCTTGTGCCATCCAAAGCTTAATCAATTTGTCTGTTTCTATCTCATGATCCTTTGGAAAGATGGCACAATATGAGAAGCACCGTTTCAAAGCCGAGGGCAAATCATAATAGCTCAAGAGTAAAGGAGGAAAAAGACCTTGTTCAGCTTCGTCAAGTTCCCAAATTTCACTATTCAAAACATTCTGCCAATCTTGTTCTGTTTCTTTGTAGCGCATGAGACACCCTAGAAACTTTGCAGCAAGAGGCAACCCCTTACATTTATCTGCTATTTTCCTACCAACCTCTTCCAATTTTACACGATCCTCCATACTTCTTCCAAACAATGCTATATGACTAAACAATGACCGACATATTCCTTCGACAATTCCTCCAAGGCATGCATGTGGGTGGTACCCATCATCTTTGCCACTCTTTCATTCCGCGTGGTCACCAAAATTCTACTTCCTTGGGCACCATTCTTGAGAGAGTGTTTCAATGGTTCCCACTTTCTAAAGTCTTCTGTCCACACAACATCTAGCACTAAAAGGAACTTCTTTGCCTTAACAGATTCATGGATGTGTTCATGTTGATCTTTCCAATCAAGGGCACTAGGATCGGTTCGATCTAGTGCTATAGTAATTTCTTTGGCAATCCTTATTTCATCAAAAGGGTCGGATACACAGATCCAAATTCTCTTGTCGAAATGGGCCTTCACATCATCATCGTTGTAGGCTAGTTGAGCAAGAGTCGTCTTGCCAATTCCCCCCATACCAACTATAGAGATAATATGGAGGCCCCTTTCATCTTGACTACACTCCTGCAACAAGTTGCTTACTATTGTTTCCTTATCCTGATCACGACCATGTACCTCTTCTACATCAACAAATGAGGTAGTTTTTTGTCTCTGAGGTTCTTCAGTATACTTAAATCGATCTAAAATTGTACCTATCTTTCTCATCGGCAATCGCATTAAGTCTTTCATTTAATTCTTTTATTTTGACAGCAATGTCGCGACGCTCAAGAACAACTCGATTGAAACAATAGCAAGGGAAGGGAATATAGGAGCATACCTTCTCAGGAATTGGAGTACTCTCAGGTCCCTCAATTTGGAATTTGAGGATTGCAGTGCTCCACTCATCCAATACATCATCCATGTCATAGGATATGTCTTTGAGCTTTTCTATCCAATCTTTTACGACTTCCTCTGTAACTTGTCTTTTCTCTGCATCAACCAGTGCAGCTCGGATGGTCCGGAGAGTACTAGTGAGCTTATTGACTTCTTTCCTGACACCCACAACCTGTCTCACCTTCTGCCGTATCTCTTGATACATGATTGAAGCCAACTTCGCTAACAGTGCAGAAACAAGCGCTTCAGTCATACCTGGAGATGGCAATTAATTAACTGATTAGATTGAGAAGCTAAAGGAGAAGATGGCAGTTGATTGACAAAAGGAGAAACTCGGATCTTATAGGAGATGTAAAATCATGCAAGTTTACTTTGCTAATGCTATTCTGTTTAGTGTTTTCTATGTTTTATAATACATTGAAAAAGAGCGAGGAATTAAATGATAGAAACCAAATGGCTAAAACAAGTGGGAAAGTAGCGTCCATTTTTGTGGACTTTTTGGCACCTTGTAGGAGGACCCAACGACTTAAGTGTCTGCATTAATGATACTCCATCAACCAAATTTCTTGTAGACATTTTGGCCTCTTGGTGGGACCCAAAATTGTATTTCTCTTACACCATCTTTTACGTTTTTGTTTTCTCCATTTTTCAATTTTCCTGTATAGTTGAACCAAAAAGGGAAATGGGAAACTCATTTTGATCAGGTGGCAAACTCTTTACTCTGAAATAGTGCTTCAATTTTTTTTTTTTTTTTTTTTGGTGGTGTCAAAACTTCCTGAAAATTTCAAGGAAAATCATCTGAGAAACTCTAGGGAAAATATATTTTGGAAAATTTATGAAAAACCTGGGAAAAATATGAGGGACTATCTGGCAATGCATAGAAAACTCACAAAAATCAAAGGATCGACATGTCGATGGATTCTTATATATCACCAAGAACAGAGTATGCACTGTGTAATTCAGTAAAGAAATCCAATAGAGAATGTAACAAACCGGATAACGTCGATTCGATCATTAAAAATAAAAATTAACATTATTTTTAAGATGGGATGACTATAGACCATTGGATTAACAAACCATGTTACTATTAAAGCACAACACTCAAAAGAGCTGCTGCTAATAATTGTGGTAATGAAATGACATGCTTCTCTTCATACTGACCCAAATTTTAGAACTAGCTATTATCTGTGATTAATAATGGATATTAATAGAAAAAAATGGATATTCTTAACATTAAAGGAGTTATTTTACAGCTTGTGTCCTATTTCCAAAAGAGAATTTTCAGTTGATGTGTTTTCCACAATGAAAGAGCCAATGGAAAAATTAGTTACGTGAGGTATAAGTATTATTTAATAACCAGTTCTATGAGAGAGAAGAGAGCAAAGTTGTGGACATGCTTCCACATTGAAAAATTCTTCTGCAAATGCGTGGAACAAGGATAAAGGCCCGCCGCGCCTTTTTGGCTCCATTTGATTAATAGGAAAAGGAAAATAAAACTATTTTCCCTTACTTTTCGAGTGTGCTTGTCGCAGAAAATTTGTGGGCACTACCACTAACTTTATCTTAATTTACTAACAGAACCAAGGTTTAAGCCTGCATAAACGTTGAAACAAGACACTTCATAAAAGCAGCTGCTGATATGAAAAATGCTTCAGTTGCTGCAGGAGAAATGAGCTTACATGAATCCTTCAAAGCCAAATACATATCCCTTTACCTTTCAAACAAGAGAAAATTATAATAATTAATAATTCGTTCCTTATTAGTGTTACTTCAGTTTCAAATGACAGAAACATACACAAGAGATGACATGAACTACACTGGGCCAGTTGCCATTTGACATTTATTCGTCAGCAAATATGCTGGCATGTAAAAGACGATGAAGCTTTGTCCATAATCAGTATGATAGCAGAATGCTAACTTTGCTTGTGCTAGCTTGCATACCTGAATGGAAATTAAAGAATCAAAAGAAAGATGAGTAATTACAGAGTTTTTTGTGTCGAGTTTTTAAATGGAATAGAAAAGTTGAAATGATCCATATAATATTTTAATGATGTTATTAATCATATTAAGATAGCAAAAGAGTAAAGAAACTGTAGAAGAAGAATAAGAAGAGAGATGTCGAAGACATCCAAGTTCGGGTAGTCCCCAAATTGGATGTTTGGGATGTGAGATATGTTGATCCAAAAGAGACTGTCCCTGAAAATGTAGGCCTAATAACCAGCAACTTCAGTTTCAAACAACAGAAAACACAGAGGATATTACATAGACTACTCTTGGCCAGTTGCCCTTCTTCTTGTTATGCATCACCAGTTCTTGACATTGATTCATCAGCAAACATGTGGAATGTTAGGCTTGCTTTGTTGGATCTCATTAAATTGACTATGAAGCTTTATTCCCTATGCCGTGTGATAGCCGAATGTTGAACTTGCTTCTCTCGGCTCACATTCCGATTTCCTCTAGCATGACTAATTTTGCTTCTCAAGACGGAACATCGTTTCTAGTTACACTGCATAATTTATTAGGCCAAAAGAGAATCATGCACAGAGCTAGGCAGCTAGCATAAGGAAATTTTGAGCAGGAAGAGAGAGAGAGAGAGAGCAAAGCTTCGCTGGTAAGACAGATCATGTTCAGAAACTAAAGGTGCTTTGATGCAAAATGACATACCACTTTGAAACGCATATCCTCCCCTCTGATCATCTTTTCTGTTTTGTTGTTGAAATATTTGTGCTGATCAAATTAGTGCATACTTGGTAAATTTAAGTTCTTTTTCCCAAGAAATATGAAGGTTAATCCTGTTAACAAAACAGAGTTCTAGTTTTCAATTTCAAAGAGGAAAACAAAATATTTGAACATATTGTCCTCCAAATAATAGTGCTTAGGAATGCTCTCCAAGTCTATCTTGATCAGACAAGAGTATACAAAATCATAGCATTAGAGCTCATCTAATCAAGCTCATTTATTGCACATTCAACTTCCTAGCTAGCTGAGGTCCAATCGGGTGATGGGGTGAGGCTTCAGTGTTATTGTAGAAGCCACAGGTGAGGTTTATGTCACTAGCCAAGTATTGTATATAAGGTGTATAACATTGGAGACTAGTTCTTGCAATTCTTGCAATAAGCCAGTAAGGGATGGCACAACTGTAGTTTTGAATAAATTAATTCTAGACATTGGAGATCCGATGATGTAAAATTTGAGAATTGCAAGGAAAAAAGAACTGAAAAGTGAATTGTGTCTGGTTTTAGATGGATAATTGCATGAAGAAACAGTAGATAGAAGACTAGCTAATAAGGAGAAGAAGTTACCTTTTTATATCTTGAAGAAACTTGATGGTGGGACTGCAGCAGCAAAGAATCAATCTTGTATGTAGATCTTTGGAATGTGAGATATCTTGGACCATTCCTCTCCTGTCCCCTGTTGGCAACGTTGTTTCAGAATCGGACACCTTATGATGTGCAATTCCTCTAGTGGTGCTGTCTGAAGGTGGTTTGATAGCACCCTTAGCTTGCGGCAATACTGAATTGTCAGCGAACGTAGGCACGGCATTATCAGAATTTCTTCTTCTTCTTTCCTCCTCGTGATCTTCACATTCCAATCTTCCCACTTTTCCATGTAAGAAAAAGTAAGTTTCTTCAACTTTGGGAATATTACAATAGTTGCTGATGCTTCAATTCTGTCATCTTTGCCCGCTGTTGTGCCATCATTATCATCGATCCTTAATCCCAAAAATTCAACACCCACTTTTTTCAAACTAGTCATACTTTCTATTTCAAGTGATTCTAGGGATGGCAATTTCCCCAAAGGTGGCAAACACCTACATCTGCTGCATCCAGAGAGGTTTAGGTTCCTCAGTTTGGTTAGTGACATTATCCAACTGGGGAACAAGGTGCCCCTATAATCCCATATGCCTAAAAGTTCTAAGTTTGGGTGTGGTTGTAAGGCTTTAATTACATCATCCATCTTCCCCTCTGCTCCCTCTCCATCGAACTTTAGATCTAAACGAAGGAGGTGTTTCTTACTCTTCAATTCTGCTTTTTCAGCCTCGTTTGCATCTCCCACATTTCCCAACCCACTTATTCTGAGAAATCCTTTAAGGTTTTTTAAGTTCTCCAAATCTCTGAGGGCACATGTTTCTCTAACATCACCACCACCTACAATGAATTCCCTTAATGTTCGAAGAGAGCTTAATCTCCCAATTCCTTTAGGCAATAATCGTAATTGTGAAGTCCCATACATCTCAAGATGTCTCAACTTACGTAGTTTGCCCATCCCTTTAGGTAGTTCCTTCAGAAAGTAACAGCAACTAAGATCCAAGGTTAGCAAATTACATAAATCACAGAGAGTTTCGGGCAACTTTTCAAACCCATTAGAGGATAAGTTGAGGTATCTCAGATGCGTCAAATTCCCTACCTCCCTTGGTAATTTTCTAATTGAATTGTCTCTCAAATCTAATGCCCTAAGACATTTCAAATAATGAAAAAAATCAAGTAGAGCATTAGCAGTTCCTGTATTTACTTTAGGTATAACAAAAAGGGTGTGTAGATTTTTTCTGTTGTAAATTGAGACAGGAAATGAGGCCTCTGCAGCAAGTATTATGGTTAAATGACGTCCCATTCTGTAGGATGAGTCCACACTCGCTTCTTTTCCATCACCAACTTCCATAGTAAAGCATTCGTTCTTTGTAAGAAACTGGGCAAAGTCGTGTACAATGTCATGCATCTTGCAACTTGTAATGCTGCCATGATATTCATCTCTTGCAAAATCCTGGAAAAAAGACCGCATAACTAAGTTTTCGAAGTACTCCCGACCCAATATTTCCATCTCTATACTACGCCTTGAGCTAAGATAACCTTGTGCCATCCAAAGTTGAATCAGCTTGTCTGCCTCTATCACGTGATCTTTTGGAAAGATGGCACAATATAAGAAGCACTGCTTCAATGAGGAAGGCAAATCATAATAGCTCAAGAGTAGAGGAGGGAAAATTCGTTTCTCAACCTCTTCCAGTTCCCACCATTCACTATCCAAAACATTCTGCCAATCTTGTTCATTTTCCTTGAAGCGCATGAGACTCCCTAAAGTCTTTGCAGCAAGAGGTAGGCCCTTGCACTTGTCTGCTATTTTCCTACCAATTTCTTCCAATTTTACACAGTCCTCCTTTCTTCTTCCGAAAAATGCTATCTGACTGAACAATGACTGACATAGCTCCTTCGACAATTCCTCCAAAGGGTGCGTGTAGGTTGTGCCCATCGTCTTCGCCACTTTCTCATTCCGAGTAGTCACCAAAATTCTACTTCTATGGTCACCACTCCTCAGAGATTGCTCCAAGGTTTCCCACCTTTCAAAGTCTTCTGTCCACACATCATCCAGCACTAGAAGGAATTTCTTTCCAGCAATGGAGTCATGAATGTATTGGGGTAGATTTTTCCAATCAAGGGCAATATGATCACTCCCATCTAGTGCTATAGCAATTTCTTTGGCAATCCTTAATTCATCAAAAGGATCGGATACACACACCCAAATTCTCTTCTCAAAATGGGCCTTCACATCATCATCGTTGTAGGCTAGTTGGGCGAGAGTTGTCTTACCGATCCCTCCCATTCCAACTATTGAGATGATATGGGGGCTCCCTTTCTCTTGACTACTGTTGCCCAACAACTCGCTTACTATAGTTTCCTTATCCTTATCACGACCATATACCTCTGATACATTGATAAAAGGGGTAGTTTTTTTCCGCTCAGGTTCTTCGGTGTTGGTAGTTGATTTGAAATTGTACTTATCTTTCTCAGAGGCAATCACATCAAGTCTTTCATTTAGACCCTTTATCTTGACAGCAATATCACGATGCAGAATGACTCGATTGAAACAAAAGCAAGGGGGTGGGATGTAGGAGCATACCTTCTTAGGAACAAGAGTATTTTCATCTTCCTCAAATTGCCTTTTGAGAATTGCAGTGCTCCAATCATCTAACACACCATTCATGTCATAGGATATGTCTTTGAGCTTTTCTAACCAAACTTTCACAACTTCCTCTGTTACTTGTCTTTTCTCTGCATCCACCAGTACAGCTCTGATTGTCTGGAGACTGCTGGTGAGCTTTTGGACTTCTGTTTCTACTCCCCTTACAAGGCTTACCTCTTGCTGTATCTCTTGATTCATGACTGAAGCCAACTGCTCCAGTACTGCAGTAACAAGTGCATCAGCCATACTTGAAGATGCGCAAATGATTGACTTACTAGTACAGAAGATGGTAGTTGATTGACAAAAGGAAAAATTCTTATAGGAGATGCAAGTTTGCTTTGCTAAATGCTATTATAATATCATCCCTCTTTTCGGTCAATAAATGAATGTTCAGCGCACAGACAAGAGGTAGTAGAAAGAGCAAGAAAAAGACAAAATAAATGGCTAGAACAAGTGGGAAAGTAACGAATGGGATTCTCTGCTTTAGTTTGCTTGGTTCTTGGATGATATATCATGACCTGGAGCACATCATCTAAGTGAAAAGTAGAACATCCAAATCATTACACATTAACTAAACATATCCAAGTCCAAAAGAGGATCCAAACTCCGTAAGTAACTTGCTTTATACATTGTAGACTTTTTGGCCCCATGTAGGACCACCCTAAACTGTCTGCAATTATACTCCCATCAACCCAATTTATTGTACAAATTTTTGCCCCCTTGGTGGGACCCAAAACTGTATTTTTCTTCACCATCCTCCGATCTTAAATTTTCATGAAAAATTGTGATAGGAATTAGGAAGAGACCAACCTGATACCTTGCATGTTTTCAGCAGGAACACATTTCTTACTCCAGACAGTGACTGCAAGCAAGGCACAATGAGCTGAGATCCAAGTTGGGTTTATCTAGAATTTTCATTGGAGGAGATCCACTCAATATCTAGCATTAAAATAATAATTTTAAATTATAGCAAAATTTCCTGAATATTGGCAATAATTTCCAGCCTATTCCCAAATGACCAAATTGTTCTCAATATTTCGTGACCTACTTTCTAATCCCAAATTATGTAGCGTTGTGCAACAACATTCTCTGTCCATTTTTTTCTTGGTACCCTGAAAAAAAAAAAATGGCATCCCATTTATCTAAGTTTTTCCAGGGATTAGCAAGCAACTTGAAGCAGCTCATGGCTCAAGAATGGAAAAACAGATTTGGTCAAGACAGCCCTCCATGCTTGCTACAACTTCTTCGCCTTCCAAACTTCATTTCCATTCGAAAACCAATCTTCAATAAAATTAAGATACATGGTGCAAGTTCGCCTCATAGGTGCTCTTACTGTTTCCAGAATTGAAATGCACTGAAAATGCTGGAAGGACCAAACATAGTAATTAATTTTAACATAACCATAAAGACAATATCAATTCATTCCAGCCAGGGACAGTGAAATTGTTTAACTGCTTCATACAACTTCCATTTCAAAAAATGAATCAGGAAAAAAAGGGGGAGAGATCGATTTTGCTTTCACTTGAGGATTTTCCTGTACATTACAAATTGGAGTTTCATCATCAAACAAACATTTTTTTGGCTCAAATTTGATTCTTGAATTGCAAACCAGACACATCCTTAATACATGCTCAACTCTGATGCATGAATAGAAAGGGAAAACAATGAGAAACAAGCCACCCGACCCTTTCCTCAAACTTTTCAGAACGGATAAGTCCACTTCTCTGCAGGTTGAATTAGCGCTCTTCACAATCGACACCATATATACATATACTACACAATTTAGCAGTTATGGACAGTGGGATGCTCTTAGTTTTCCACCAAAATCATTCTAGCTAGTTAGCTTCTCGACATCCAAACAAGCCACAATTGCAAACAAATCAATGCTATTCTTTGAGGATATCCTCCCTGTAAAATCAAAATGATGACTTAGAGAAAATTGAAATCCAGTTTATCTTTCAAACAGAATGAATCTATACTGCAATTCTATATCGTGACATATACAAGCATAATTAAAAGAGCATCGTATAATATTTGGATCAGCCTGCTAAGAATCCAAACAAAGAAAAAATGTTACAAATGAACTAAAGTGGTATTCAAATGAACTACCAATAATGAGAAACTCAGCAAACTTTTTTTAATTCAAATGAACTAAAGTGGTATTACCAAAGAGTATCCAAAAGACATGGCAAATTATCAATATTGCTGATGCACAGGCGCACAGCAATTCACAATTTTCAGTAAGAATGCCTAGGTTGACTACAAAATGAAGGAAAGAGCTACATGCCTTAAGCCTAGGTGATGCCAAATTTCCTAAAAACTTTGCAACACCCAAAGAAGCTTCACCATTTTTCTTTACAGGCTTCCATGTGTTTTCATGAGTTGGACAGCCAAAGAGCAGCATTGTCTGGATTCCCTTCTTCCCTTTCCTGCATCAGATTTGACCTAAGCCCTGAAGGCACAAGGAAGTTCCTGGAAAGTTTCCTATGGGGATATGCCCTTTAAAAGATGCTTTAACTTGCCTACACATTTTCAAAAGAGACACCAAAATATCATAATTGAGAATCTCCTTGAATTGGTTCCTCGAGGAATTTCACTGTTGCTCCCACGAGAAGCTGGAATTATTTAACTCACCGGAGTGGTTTACTTGACAAGCATTGTCTCTGTTACTAACCCCTATAAGGTAACCTTGGATCCTGGGGACACTTATTCATTCAAATCCCTCTATGATGTTTTGTGCATTCTTACACACACACACCCTTCTATTTCCAAGTAAATTCACTATGCCTGCTAAAGTAGCCGTTAAAGTTTTAGTTGGACTGTTATTAAGGCAGTAAACACCTGTGATGTACTTCGAATAAGGAGAGAACAGGACCATTTCCCCCAACAGCTGCATGTGCTGTCCAAAGCATCCAGAATGTTGAGCACCTTTATACTGCTATTGATCCCACATTTTATGAAGGCATAGATTAGCTAGATCACAACTTTATATCTCTTCATTTTGGATTTCTGTTATCCAAATTTGGAAGATCTTGTGGCAAGCTGAGTAAGAAAATTGCAAGATTAGCTTCCATTTGTCACACGATAGAAGAAAGGACCAACCACATCAATAAAGATAAATTCTGACATGTAGAAGTGTAGAACATATCCTGGACATGGTCAAGATAACGACATCAGTGTGCCAGTTACCAAAAATTAAGAAGAATTTCCCTTTGCCTCATCCTTGTAGACTAAAGTTTGGGGATTGTTTCTCCTATAGCACTGCTTCATTGTCCCAACTACTACGCAACCAAGCATTGGCTTTCCCAAAGTGAGCCAATGTGCGGGCCAATTGGCAGCATGTGTTAGTGGGAAATATGGAATTTCTATAAATCATACTAGGAGAATAATTTGCATCTTCCCAAGGCCATTGAGATAGAAAGATTCCAGAAAAGGAGAGTTTTTCACCCTCCCCTTGTATCTAAGGGAGGATGGCTTTATCCAGACTTGCCACAGGAGAAAACCCACCCAAGTCTTCAAATGAGGAAGCAAATAAACTTCTGGGCCATGGAGTTATGCACATATGATTAGAAGAATCTCACATCATTCAGAAGCTATGGTTACGAAGTGCTTGTTCAGAACTCAAAAATCAACAAACTCATATAAAGATTGACCGCCAATAGGAGGACCTTTAACCCAAGATCTTTTTAGCGGATAGGATATCTTTTTTTGTTTTGTAAAATTCTGTTCTTGTTCTCCTATTTTCCATTTTGCTTCTCTTTTTCCTTTTTCCAAGTTATTTTGGTTTGTTTTTTATTTATTTTTTTCTTTTGTCAGTGCCTTCAGTTGGATGTCCATCCTTTTGTTTATTGTTTTCACTTTATGGTAAAACAATACTATTAACATCATTCTCAAGTTAGAGAGAGAGAGAGAGAGAGAGAGAGAGAGAGAGAGGAAAAAAGAAAACTCGCCACCATAATACAAAAATGAACAGACCATTGATGTCCTACAAAAGTTATTAGTAAGGCAAAGAAAATTATAACCCTGTTTGGATTAGCTTTACCTGAAATCACTTTTGGAGCTCAAAATTTCACTTGATATAAGAGATGGGGTGATAATCACTTATTGACAACTAAAGAGGTGATACGACAATTGGTCCCCTAGCCTTTGTCACAATCACTTATATATGAAAAGTTTGATATGTGAAGTGATGATTTGGACATAACTCTGAAGATATGAGAAGACATTGTTCTCCAAAAGTGATTTTAGGAAAAGCTAATCCAAACAGGACCTATGCCAGTTCCTTCACCTTTTGGGAGCTAAGAGCCTAAGATAAAATATGATGTTGAGAAAAAATTCACCAAAAATGTTTAATTTAATAGCACGTTGGATTCAGGCTTCTTTTTATTTAAATTGGTTTACCTCGTCATAGTATTCTCTATTAACTAAAAAGAAATCTTTGTTGAGAATTCGAATATCTGAAAATGCTAAAGCGTTCAAAATTATAGAACATAGTTACAGTTTAATACTATGCTGATAACTGTTGAGACAAATGAACACAATGAAAATCACACTGATTATTTATTTACCTAGCCATCTTTGGAAGAACTATTCTGTGAACTTCAGAAATGAAGACTTCTTGATGCAGTTGATGCCCTGTAACAAAAAGCAATTAAAATGAACATCAAGAATCTGTGTGACAAAAATAATAGACCTGATTTGAAGCAACAGCAATACTGATATATGATTGCTGACCAAGCTTGCCGACATCTGATAGCTTCTTGACGAACAACCCTTTTTGGATCATCAAGTGCCTTAGATATAGCTATCAGTACCTGAAAAGAAAGAATGGAAACACAAACATACAGAGAGAGAGAGAGAGAGAGAGAGAGAGAGAGAGAGTTAAAATTAATATTACTAAATGTCGGACACAAAGCCTTCAAGATAAGTTGATACAAAAGCACATTGAAGCCATAATGATAAATGTCCGTGACTGACTGCCACAATTGGAGCAATGATATGCTTTTAAAACGTTAAAGCATAATATCATCATTAGTAGAAATGCATATAGTTTGAGTACAGATAAACATCTCATATGCTAAAAGTTAAACTAACCTGTGATCTCATGGGGTAAATCCTTGAATGGGGCAGCCCAGACATGGCCACAAGACACTGAACTGCTGTTTCTCGAACAAGCTGAAAACAAAAAGAAACATTTTCCCACAATTTAGTTGCATCTCTATAATCAATATAAACTATTTATCTTCTGAATTAACTCAGCAAGCATTAAGTATTTCTCTATATTATGCGGTTTTAATTGAAACAAGTGAAAATGCAAGAAATGGGGAAAATAAAAAAAAGAAGTATGAATTATGAAAAAAAAAAAAAATCATTGATGCAAGATGCATAGCAGAGGAATTGACGGCAGCTGAAGAGTTTATTATTATTATTTGTAATTTTTGGTTTTTAGTAGTTAAGTGTTTTATTTTATTGTTTAAAGTAGATTTTTAGAGTTATAATAATCAAATTTGAGTCCCTCTAGGATACCATGATTGGTAAGGATAATTTTATAGGGTTTCTAAATGTTATTAGGGTTTTATGGAACCTATAAATCAGCCTTAAAAGTAAAAAACCGGGAATAAGTGATTGATTATCATTGAATAAAAGTATTTTCTATGTCTTCCCTATTGTTATTGGTATTCCTTCAGGAATCAACAAGTTAGTGGATGCCCATTGTTCTTGATATTCCCTTAGAAAATCAACAAGTTCGGTGGATTCCCTTCGTTCTTGGTATTTTCATGGAAAAAATCAATAAGTTCAAAGGAAAGTCATGCTAATTGAATCTCTTTCAACATGCTCCGTGCATTAATTGGTATCAGAGCCAGTGCGTGTTCCTACATTATGCTGCCATGAGGACATTCTAGTGGTTAGTAGACTCCTGTAACTGAGGTGTATAAACATGATGAAGCAGTTCATTTAGCACAGTAAATCGAGGTGTTGATCCAACAAGTTGCTCCGTGGACAGTTCAACAACAAAGTCCACCTCTGAATCCGCATTTTGTGAAAAAGTTTGATGAGTTGCCTCGACAGAGATTATAGAAGAACGGGCGCGTATGATAATTATAATGAATTACCACCTTACTTCATTCTATAGGCTCGTACCTCTGTATCCTTGATAATTACAATGAATTGAACAACTTACTTCAATTTCTTGTAACGCTAAATTTCTCACTGCAATTCATTTTGGGTTTGGGGTGGAATTTCAAATTTGATGAGTTGGCAGAGTTGCAACCCAAACGTATGATATGGAATTAAGGGCTCCAATTCCAATTCCCACCCCAATTCCACAAACCAAAAGCAACCTTTGAGGTGTCGCCATATGTTTCTTAGCTACTAGCAAGTGAGACAAATAAAAAATGTAACTGAACCAGAAAGTTTAAGTCAAGCTGTACAAAGGGGCCAGACCACTTAAGCTGTAAAAGCAACCTTTGAAATGTCACTCATGTTACACAATGTGCTCGAGGGAAAAATCCAATAAAAAAAAAAAACAAATATATGCTTCCCAGAGAAAAGATCTAATACCATCATATGAGGGTAGGAGACAAGCCCAGTTAAGCAATTAATAATGATATGCGCATTTTCTATAGCAGCTTCTTGTCCTGCATGCATAAGTGAAAGTTGAGAACACATTACAAATATTGGGGTGAGTCATTGTAAGAATATATTGCAATCTAAAACAAATCTAAAGCAATCCACATAAAGAGTTAGCAATCCACAATGCAATGTATATGAGGCCGTAGCAAGAAGTATAAAACACTAGTTAATGACCAGATGACCAGAACTCGATGCCATGGGCTACGGCAAAAATGTAGGCAGTTAGGCACGTCTCTTTTGTCTTAAAGAAGCAAAAAAGCATGGCATAGAAAAATAAAATAGGAGTCTTCGGAAGCAATCATTTGTTTTCTTTATTATAACTCTATCTCTTTCCCACAAGAGACATCATACATCTTTATCTTTAATTGCATATCACCAAAATTACTGCTGGGTCCATGGGAACAGGTGATTTTAGAAAGAGAAAAAAAACCTTCACAACAGGAAGAGGTTTCCCAAACCCACAAACTAGCCCAAGTCAATATGTCAAAGATCAGCATCCTAAAACAAAGAACACTCCAACTCAATGATTCATACACCCTCAATCCCCAAGAGGAGGAGAAGAAGAATTTCTTCAACAAGAGGCGATATTCCAGGCCCATTATCACAAGAGCCACACCAAACATTCTCCAAAGTGTCACCCTAAAATTATCGACTATAGAGGGCTAATTCTCTCAAGAGCAACAACCAACCAATTGCACTTTCCCACAGAAAGAAAAACATCACTCCTTTTTTGCTAAAGTATAACTAAATCACCCCGCTGAATTCTTATAGCATCAAACTAATGTCCTAAATGGGTATGAAAGCCTCAAATAAAGTTTCCACTAAAAACAACTTCCAAATAAGAATAGATAAATAAAGTAAAGAAAATTTCCCCAGCTAAAATTTGGGACATGTTCTAACACAGCACCGTACTAGTAATATTTTCTGTATATGAATAAAAACCTTGAAATCAAATTACGAAGTTCCATCTGTAGGACTATAACGGCGTAGATAACAATTTCTGACCAAGCCGATTTCTCCCCTTTATTTTCTTTTAAAATATATGAATCTAAGAAAGCAAGATTTATATGAACATACACAAGTATTCAGATATATTACTTTAACTAATTTACAATTCTGCAAAAACATATATACTACTTTCTCACCATTTTTATCCATCAATATCCCAGATAAGACTAGCAGAAGACTATAGATCATATCTTTATCCACAACATCCCCGCTCAACGTGGATAAACCATCAAGCAGTATGGGAATCAGCTGCAAAAATAAAATGTCACTCCATTGCACTAAATAGTATTTGCACCAAGCAATCTAAGTCATATATGAATAGCTTAAAATCTAATCACTGAATGAAAATTTTCACACTAACCTTATTGACTTCACTCAAGATGGCAACAAGTGGCGTATCAGAAATAACATGTCCAAAAGCCCGATACATCATAGATCTGCAATTATTCAGCCATTTTAGCATATAATCAGTACTCAAAAACTTCAATTCATTTAAGAATTAGGCCTTTCAATTCTAGCTCAACTAGGCCAATTTACCAGCTCTTTAAGGACTGTAACTAGTATTTCAATCATGTTTTGTAAACATCAGTGTTGAGCAATTTTTAATGTTGGAACCAGCTAAATTGATTCAATAATATCAAGATCCAACTAAACTAGGGAACTTCCAAATTTTTGAACAACAGTAGGCATTGATCAGGTTGATCAACAATTCAACACCCAACCAGTTCCATTATCAAAACGCATTTACCTCCTAGATTTACTTAACATTCACAGGTAACAATAGATGTAATGTAACAAAGTCATGACAACAATCAAACACAAGAATTAGAGACGTTGATCAGGTCATTTAGTGGCATTTGTGTTGTGAGGTATAGGTATATATTCCTGTTTGGTAAATCATAAATAAGTAGTAGCAAACAGCACATGCACTCCTTGTGCTAGAAAAGGCAACGAGTGGATTACAAAATGGGTGCAATTAGAATATATAAAATAAATTAAATCATGTTTAAATTCAAACACCAAGAATAAACATGATGTATTGCCGGTGAATCTATTGAAACTCCGTAAATTTAAACCATGCATCAGTTTATCACGTAAGTGCTGATTCACTTTTCTCAAAAGTATAACATACACGAGGATGCAAAATTAAATAAGGCCAGTGTAATACCATCCAGCTATCATTTGTGGACATAGGATAGAGTGCGGTGTTTCACTCACCCCAAGTGTCACAAATCCTTTTCTTCATAGCAGTACATCACAATCCAACAAATCAGACAAAATGATGCAAAAACCATAAATATGGAGGTACACCATCTCTTATTCTGCTCAAAAAGTACCATCACCGTTCAATCGTATTCAGAATCAACAATCTAAATTATAATTTTGAATATGGGAAGGTATGTCCAAGCGACTTTACAGTTTAACAAGAACACAGCACCCCATATAAACTAATGCCAGATATGTGCAATTGTCACTGAGAACAAAGGAGAAATATAGAACTACAAAGCAGCATGGGAAGATTGAAAAGTTTTGCATATGTACCTTCTAATTGATGAATCAGATTTCACTATTGAAGGTAGCAGAATGGGCATCACGGTAGAGAAAAAGCGTTGCTTGTAGAGTGGCCGCATAATTGCATGAAATCTTTTATTCAAGCAAACTTCAGAATCACTCATCAGGATATGAAATGCATTTGCTGCAGATTTCATCATAGAAAGAATCATGTCCTTCTCAGGACAATTTTCTACTGAATTCTGCTCCAATGGCAAGGCTCCCGTTTCGACATTTGACATTAAGCACTTGAAAAAAATCTTAGTTACATCTTTAACTTTTTCATGACCCCGCATAAGCAAACCTTTCCCTACCCATGCTAGTCCAACAATGGCATGGATTTGAAGTAAACTCCTGCTTTCAACACTAAGGCATAACTTCATGAGACCTGCCTCATTATGATCACCCAATACACTGCAACTCCTTAAAGGACCATTATCATAAGAACTCCAAAAACTCTTGTTGAAGATTATATCCATTGCTTCTTCCAAAGAACAATCACCTGAAATCTCCGCTTCATTGTTTTTTGGATGTAGTTTGTTAACCATGGAACCCAATGCCTGCGCTGATGGAACATTACCCTTGAGGAGGGCTTTCATGAACAAATGTGTTATTACTCTTACATTTCGAATATGTGTTTGAGGACGGATAGCTATAATTACTGACGCAAATAGTGAAAGAAGCCACTCATCTCTAGATGACAAATTGTCTGAATCTTGCGTAAGTTGTAAACCTTCCAGTTGGACAGGAATGGTGGCGAACATTGATTCCTTTAATGGGAAAGAATTGCTTGATAAAAGTACACTGTAAGCTTTCTCAAGAATATTGGTCTGATTTTCCTCTGAACAAGTTGCAACAGCAAGCTTCATTGCCGTCATTGTTGCATGAAGAAGCTCCTGAAATTAAAATAATTAAATGCAACAACAATTATGATATAGTGCTACGTCTGGGAGTAAAAATTCCATTACTTCCTACATTAGTAACTACACAAGCTGGTCTAGCAATATGAAAATGAATTCAGCCATATTCAGCACCAAATAAACATCAAAATAAAAATTAGTAAGTCAGGGGAAAAAAAAAAAAAGCAGCAACAGAAATTCTTACTTTCCCTTGGACCTTATCACTGAAAGCCATGATATTTTCAATTTGGTTCCAAATATTAATAGCAAAGTGCAATGGGACTTCCTCAGAACAACCAGTTTGGAGGCACCTGGACACAAACCAGGGATGGTTTAAGAGAAACAGCAGGCAATTGTTTCTAATGGCAAAAACTGACATTATTAAGCTGGGGAATGGTATTACAATGGAAGATAACAATCAAAGAAACAAAGATACTGTCACCATACCAAAATAGGATGATATAAACCTGCACTATTTCGCTCCCTACAGTTACGGTGGAAACTGAAACTACCTTAGCAAAATATTGTCACTGAAAGCATTCGCAAATTTAGATCATTACAAACATCCATGCCAGTATATTAAGCCAGACTCGTAACAATCTTTGTTATCTCAATCAACTCGGCCGTTACTAGCTTGCATAGTTCACTTCACTCACTCCCTCCAAGAACCTACCTATCAACAAATACATGCCACCAAAAGAATGATGGTGATAATTGGAGAGATGGAGACCTTTTTTTCCAAGATTCTAATATCAAAGCCCCTTGAATGTGAATGAGCAAACCACCAAAACCCCACTAAAATAACAATTACTTTTATGTAACAATGTTTAGAACATCTTTTCTACTTGGAAGAACACTGCACATACACTGAAATTATGAGAGCAATGGAGTAAATACAGCTCAAAGTAAACATGTATAACACAATAAACCCAGTAGGCTCAGAACAAATTTTTGTAGAACAAATTTTTGTTGGACTCATTACATGAGGGAAACAGAGGGTTGAATAGGATGGCAGAACCTCTAAAATCAGATCGATCATAATAAACTGAAAATAAAGAACAGAAATATTCAGGGTGGGATTGCTTACCATGGAAGCACCTTATTGGAGAAACATTCCAAAAGCTGAACTACAACTTCAGGTGTCTTTGAATTTCCCTGGACCTACGCAAAGAAAATGCCATGCTGAAGTGAAAATAAACCATGAAGATAATTGAATATCATATATATCATGGATGCAAGACCAACAGAAAAGAGGAACTCTTGCAGAGCCCTCAGTGCCCGAGCCTGTGACATTCTCAGCGACACAAGCCATTGGTAATGCTCACCACACAAAACATGTAAACATATATTTGACATACATAAACATCGGATAAATTGGCAGATATAGCTGCTTCAAGCCCTTGAACAACTCTCAGCATAAAATTCAGCCCGGTTGCACCAATCTCGCAAATCGCTTCCAGTTTAAGTGGTAAAGGCATGTTAAAATCCTCGAAAGATGTCAATGAAATAATCTTCTCAACAACCATACACATATAGCTTAGTGTCTTCTCAGACTCATGATATCTATCGATAAATGAACCAATTTTCACTAATGCCTTCAGTGCCTGTCTCCATAACAATGTATTGTTGCAATCCGTAGTAATAATTGATGTGAAGGTCATCAAAATATTCTCAACTAAGGACTTTGATATTGGTGAAAAGTCTCCAGGGAACATGGCCAGAATCTGCAAACCCCTCACTGCAATTTAATTATTAAAAAATTAATCAATATAGAAAATTAATATACCTCTTATGTGACTAATTCAAAACTGTGACCAGTAGTCACTCAATCACTTAAACAAGTAGGGAAAGACGTATAATAAAAACTGTGACCAGTACTCAGTCACCCAATCACCGAAACTTCATGATGATATATGTTAAATAGGATAAACATATTTTAATCAGTATTACTCATGACATGATATCCTAAAAGTAATTGAGAAGGAAGAGGATCCGAACAAATGAATAGAAAATAATATAAGCTCAGTTGAATCATAAAATAAAATAAAATAAAAATTATGACTTTATGCAATGAAAAATTATAAAGATACCTAAAAAATCTGGCATGTCCAGTTCCATATATCATAGGAGATCAGTTAACGCTTTAATTCATCTAGGATTTATTGATACCATCATGATATCATCCTCTTACACTTGAAGGAAAGCAGAATTATGTATAACAAAATATTTACACTATTTTACATTAGCGCACACAATATGATTTAGCTATGGTTATAGAATAAGTCAGACAAAACACCAGCTGTTAGAACTCATTAACTGACAAGCATTTCCAAAAAAAATTAAAATAAAATAAAATAAAATAGAGGAACATGTTTAATGCACTACACTACATAGATGTTTCTTTTTACTTCAGGGAAAGAAAAAAAAAAAACTGGACTCCTACAAATGTCATGCTCCCATGTCCTAAAGTTAGCAGATCACAAAGAAAAACACCTCCAGGAGAGACACATACCCAAGTCCACAAAACACACACACTGATCGTCATAAGTCATCACTGAGCACGCTACTCGAGGACAAAACATACCAAGCATATGCATTTGAAAATAAAACACCAAACCAAATATATATATACATCTTCTGGCCAGACAAAATTCAGTGACAAATTTGAACAGAAAAATCTACTGTAAGAAAATAAATAAATACTGCATATAAATAGCATTTACCTCCAGCATAAATATCTGCATCATGAGTTCCTTCATTGAGACTTGTAACCAAGGTAGAACTGAAGGCCTTAATTAATGAACCAGAAAAGTCATGAAGCATAAAGCACCATGTCTCATGTGCTGAATCAAATTTTGATGTGGGTTCTTCAAAGCCAAAAATCATATCTCTACATGCAGCGAGGAGTTCAATGCAGAGATAAAGAGCTCCAAAATTAAGTTTTTCAGAAAATACATAATTGTCATTCGGAAAGCTAGTCCCAGATGAATTAACCGAGAGCCCCAAAGTGTCCATCAAGTGGAGGAAGAAACTTTCAAACACTCTATTGCAGGAAGCAATGGAAGCTTTGGCAGAAACATAAAGGATACAACCAACTGCATGTAGTTTCTGCTTACTTTGCAAAGGAATGTCATTGTAACTTTTGAAGCTAGTGATAGATTTGATGATCATGTTTATGTCTTCATCACCAACAATCAAACTTATATACAATCCATTGTCTTGCAAAATAACCTTTTGCAAAAGTATTAGACCTTCTTTTGCAATTTCACTCTCCTGAAAATGCATACCATCTAGTGATTCTGAAGTCAAGGATAATATAGGCTCTTGTTGTGAAGCATAAATTGCATTTTTCAAAGAAGACCAAATAGCTTCAGCATGTTTTGCCATTCTATCTGCTCCAAACTTCAACGTACAATTGCTGAGAAACTTCAAAGAATCAACCTGAAAGCATAGAAAGTAACTGCTCACCAAATCAGTCATATCAAAGAGACTCTCATGCAGAATAACATTATCAAAACTAGTGCACTAATAGCAATCACATATTATATTATAAGGAAAAGAATTATATTGAATTCTTACTAACCTTTGCTAACAGCAAAGTAGAAGAAAGCTTTTCAAGAAGCAGCGGAATGGCAAATGGCTCAAATAGAGGTGTAGAAGAAAATGCTAGCTGAAAAACAAAAATAAAAAAAAAAATGATTTGAGCAGTAGTATAATGAAGATCAGATATTCAATACGAATTACAGCAATTTAAAATACTAAAAAAAAAATAGCTGGAAGGCCGCATGAAGTGGATGCATTTTCAGCCTTTTTAAGAGTCACATTACAGTAGAAAATGCATCAAAATGTATGATCCATTGATCCTACTCTATCTGAAAAAGTACCAGGCACCAATTCAAGGGAAAAAAAAAACACCTTAGCAAGGGAAATTTTCCTTTATTTTTCTAAATTATTAGAGAACAATATAAACATAATTCTTTCCTAGTCCTCAACTTTGAACAAGCAACTGTTGAAAGTTGAAACACAACATAATCAGCTGACAGTGCTCTTAGAGATGCCAAAGTAACTGTCAATTTTATGTTTCTGGTAACCTTGCACCAAAAGACAAACCTTTCATGAGAGTTCTCCAAATAAGATCTATTTTGTAGTCAAATCAAACAGTACAAATGTTTATCATAGCATTGTTCATCATCAAGATATTCAATCATACAATAAAGGATTTGAGAGACATCAGACCCACACAAAGTACAAAGTTCTCTAAAACAAATAGGCGAATTTCATCATCAAAGAACTTAAAGAATTAATTGCATACCATTAGAGCCCTCGAGAGATCATCCCTCTTCACATCAATATCTTCACTCTTTGGCTGGATAATATGAAGAAATAAAAGTGAACACCACATGTCCAAAAAAATATATTTATATATATTAAATGCAAGAGCAAACGAAAGTATGAAACAGAAAACAGAACAATATTGGATGTAAGCAAGTAAAGATTAAACAGGACATTCTACATCTGGTGCAATGAAACAAAAGCACCCAAGAGATGGAAACATCCTATTGCATTGCAAGTTCACTAATAGGGGAAAAGTAAGATGATTATAGCAACAACACTCAAAGCAAATAAATCAAAGCTCATACAATATAAACAACTTGAATAATAAGAATCAAACCCAACACGTTCACATGTATGACTTGAAGATTCACAGATAAAGGCAATGTTTGTTTGCAAGGTCGTACTAGCCACAGCAGGGGTGGGATAATAGGCACCAAATGTGATTCCCACAGTTCCAAAGAGTAAACTGGGATAGTGTATTCCACCTAAAAAGATACCGCACCCTGAAGAAGTTTCCAAATGCCACTGCCCCTGTCTGAGCATGTCGGCTTCCCACTCTCCGACTCTGAGGAACCCAAACCATGGAAACCAGTTAAAATAAAATTTTCTATTACTTCCTCAGTGAAGGCAAACACGTAACTCCACTAATACGAGTCAAGGATTTCATCTTCTTGGATCTGGAAAACTCTATCCTTGATAGGGGATTTAACTACCTCTTTACCATAAAAATCCAAGAGTGTGCCACTACATTGCAAAGAACATAATGAACTTCATTACTTTACTTTTCCTTTGTTGGTGATAGAATAAATATGTCAAATGATTGTAGTTTGAAACTTACATAAAATGTTCTTCCACAAACTAAAAGCAGTTTCAAAGTATTTCATGTTAATAGAAGTCAAATGTGTACAAATTTTGTGTATCTCAAATAGATGTTGTAGTTTTAAAGTTATTCTTAACTTCCACAAATAAATTCTACATTTGGAATGATCAAAATTCAACCAGCCGTGAAAAGTTAGAGACCTAGTAATAACTGTAAAGTGTTACTGCAGTTTTAAAACTTCAATATATTTCACAAATAAATTCCACTTCTCGAGTTTGTTTAACTTGAAGTCATATCACATTATCACCTATGTTTTGAATTTCACAAATTAATTCCACTTCTCGAGGTTGTTTAACTTGAAGTCATATCACATTATCACCTATGTTTTGAATTTTTATTTTGCTACATGAGACATATATGAGCAATAACAGCTCCATTAGATGCCCTAAGATGTTTAAAAGGAACAAAACTAGTAGCCAGGGCCATTAGATGCTCGCAGGTTCTGGCCATTATTGAATGACATGATAACATATATACTTTAATTATTAAAACAATGAAAAAAGAATACTAAAATACTATCATAACAAACCAATATAATATGTCTTAATGAAGATAACAGAAAAGAGCCCCACCTTGGTGAGGTTCCACATCATCAAAAAGAAAAGAATAAACGCCTTTAAAAACCATGCACCCTTAAGTTCTAGCTCAGTCAACCAACCATACAGATGCACATAGATAAGGGTTTTGAATTGCACAAGACACCTCAAGATTCATGCTTGACTAAGTTACTAAGTTACCAAGACATGACCGCTGATCAGGTGCAAGATGGAATGAACACCACAAACAACCAACCTAAATTTTATAACACCAAAAAAACAAAGAAAAAACTAAAATGTAGATATTTTTTCACATCAATATATGATGAAAATTTCAAAACTAAATCCAACTTTCTTCTAGAAGTATATAATTTCTAAAAAAATGCTAAAGCAAATGTATATATCCAAAGGTAGAGAAACACGGAAAGGGTACATTAGGAGAAGACTGTATTCGTTAAGCTTACATGTGTAAAATGTATAGGAAAGTAACAGCCCAAAATGTCAAAAAGATCCCCAGCAAAACTTGCTAATGGACCCAACGGATCTGGAAATAATCTTGCCAAAACCTCCACAATATGAAACGTGAGCATTAAGCAATGAGGGTCTCTTTCTCCATCAATAGCTTCACAAATCCCATACACGAGGTCATCACCCTAAACCACAAAGAACAATCTAATTAATATTTACGAAATGATGAAGATTATTAAGGACATATAACTGAAAGGTGAGATTGTGGAAAGTAGTCTAGCACGATATGACTGAAAACTAGCTTCGTATTATAAAATAATAATGAATTTAACCTAGTCAAAAACAATATAAAACCCATATCCAAAATAAAGGCATTCAATTATAATTTTTTAAGTACCAGCAGGTGGCATGTGGTGCATAAGACTGCAGTTTCATTGTGTTTATAACATCAAATCGAATTGAAATTATTCAAACAAGATAATAAATTACAAGATTCTAGTTGTCATGCTAAAAAAACTATCCCACCACACAGTTTTTCACTAATAAAATAAATGTTATCTTTAATTCAAAAGCTTTATTTTAGACTTAGCTTGTATTCCATGTATTAGAAAGACCTGATATAGTTGCAATAAGAACGAACTTAGCTAAATATCAAAATAACAGAGGTTCGGGAGATATAATTGCAAAGATTCAGTGTCAGATATCCTTGCCATAGTTCTTCCTTTTTACTACTGTAAATTGCAAACAGTAGACCAAAATTATACTCATAATATACAAACAGAACGGGAATCATTCAGTAGAGTGTACAAGTTTGAAAAAAGGAAGACTAAAAAAATTACCAGCGCGGCAACTGCATCAGGGTAGTGATCTAACAAACATTCCAGAAGTTCAAAGCATAGCTGCCAAAAAAAAGAAAGAAAGAAAGAAAGATGGTAAAGTCAAACATAAGAAATTGGCTACCAAATAGCGTCGTGAGTTTTTTTTCCTAGTAGGTAATAGCATCCAAATTCTTTAACATGCCAGCATAAACACTGGGTGAATAAATGTCCTACCTTCCTGTCATGCTGTCCTAAAGATTGCACCTGTAAGTTTTGTAAATATGACTGGGCAACTGCTCTTGCATCAATGCTAGTAACCACACCAGCACTACTTTTCCTCCTCAATAGTGCCAAGCAACCCACAAGCGCACCACGTAAGGCTTTCCAATCTGCCTGATGTAAATACAGTATCATCTAATCTTATATTGAAACTACAATATATTAAATGATAAAAAGTAGTCACTAGCAAATGAATTACAAATTATTCAGAAGTCATAAAGCTAGACGTGTGTAAACCCAACTAGTGCACAACTTGAAAGGTCTCACCAAATTAAGTTATGCATCCTCAATTTGCTAATAGACTATTTTTTAGCCCACGTTCTATTTTGGTTCTATATTGGGCACTTAAGTTGACAAATAATTAGTTCAGTGGTTAGTATTGCACAAGGTGTGGGGAGTGTTCACATTCTTACTTAAGTTGTCAAATGATTAGCAAGTGAAGCAACAATGGTGCAATCGCGCATTCCAAAATCTCACACAAAATAGTAGAAGAATTGAAAGAGCAAGGAAACTAAACAAATTAACAAAATGAGGAAAAGACATGGAGAGACAAGGAAATGGAATCATAAACCTGAAAAAGGACCTAAAACACAAAGAAGCTATGAAGAAATATAAATTGTCAATTCACCATTTCTGGTTAATAACTTATAATACAATTGTTAACTCACCAATCTATCGGTGAAGAATCCTATCAAGCTGTGTATAGTTGCATTGTCTAGTGGATTTGATGCAAGACATGTAAGCAATTCTGCAAGAAGAAGAATACCTGAAATTGTAGCAGGAAACATGAAATATGTAATAGTTGCATCAAAATGAGTATAGGAAAAGGACAGCACAAATGGCATATATGTATAAGTAGAAGCTAAATTCATGCAATTGTAATATTGAACGGAAAGTTATACAAACATGTGCCCACAATCGATTATGACGATAAATTCACTGTCTTGGTGCAATAATGCTTACAAGCTTAATATATTGCCCCGCAAGGCCACGACAGTCATATAACTCTCCCTGATACACTTATATAATGCATCTTCTATGATTCTTCATCCCATGCCAACAGCAATCTAGTGGTTAACAGGGTTACAAATTTGGCTGAATACACAAGATTCCTGACCATTTGACATGAATACCTTAAAACCTATGAAGCATGAACACAGGTCATGGACACGACATGACAGGGACATGCTAACATGCAAATTCACACAAACACGACCTTATATATATAAATATATATATCACGCTACCATATAAAAGTTAAATAAATTTTTACAAACTTCTCAAAATACTCTTCTACCATTGGTCCACACGAATTTGAAATACTCAGTTCCCCAGAATACCCTTTCATTTATAATTCACGGCTCCCCAAAATACCCTTTCATCATTCTCTTATATACAGTTTGCTTACTATCTCATCTTTCTGTTCTCTCTTTCTCTCACACATATATGATCTATAGTACCTTGGATCTACAACTGTACTCAGATAGAATTGTGTGCTTCTTTTATCTTCTTCAATTCATCTACATGAGACATTCATTGAGAATACATGAATGTAGCACAAAGAATTTGTATACATGTAACCAATAAACCGGTAAATTCTTTGGTCTTATATATGTTTTCTTTGGTCATAGGTGCCTCAAAAATGGACATCCTATAATATTTTTCCATCATGTGCCTTTTTGAATGTGCTTTTTTACTAGTGTGTGTGTGTGTGTGTGTGTGTGTGTAGTTCTGTATGTATGTATGTTTGCACACACCATTATCAAACTTATTTCCATAACGAAAATTGGATTCCAGAATGTCTAAGGAGTGTCAATGTTCATGCTTTAGGAGCATCAAAAAATGCTTTCAAAGCATCAAAAAAGCATCGGCCAGTACACGAAGCCTCTGTACTACTTCATTCGTTGTGATGGTTCAAAAATTTTAGACATATTAATTTGGTCACAGGCTGATAAACAATCATGTCTAAAGTTCACCGCATATATAGCAGTTGGTTATCTTACAAATCATCTCCAGGTGGGTGCCTTCATCAAAGTAATACAAGTTAGCAAACATGGACACGGAAAGGAGAAATTAAGGACACAGCCAAGAAGTGTTGGATACACATCCAACACAGTAATATCTCCCTTACAAAAGTGTACACACCACAAAGTTTAGAGCTAAAATTTACTCGAGTATGGGTTGAATTAATCTTGGTTAAAATTCTACCAAACATGAATTTAAGATAACCTTGAATTATACAAGGCTTAATTTGATTGACATGACAAGACAGAATACATGGTGATATGTTGTGTCAAGCTGCCGTATCTTGTCCTTATATATAACTCAAACTCCAGGTCAAGTTATCGAACACCCTAAATTAATACAAAGCACTTGTTTATTGATGTTGAACCCTATCATGATGGTCGGGCAGTTTTAAACAATGTTCAAATAATTTATCAGGCATTGTTTCAGTTATGTGTGTGTGTGTGTGTGTGTGTGTGTGTGTGTACCAATAGAGTATATTGTATATAAAATTTACCACATAGGCAACTAAAATAGGAACCTTATTATTGTATCCTAATCATTCATTTACAAAACCACTAGCAAAAAGTAACTTGCTCATAGAGATGTGCCAACTCAATATCAATAAATTATTCCCAGTTTGTTTGGGAAAAGAAAAACAGCCAATAAGAAACATATTGTAATCCAGCGCATTTAAAAGTTAAATGATAAGGTACCTCTAGCACGGATAAGATTATCTGTAGAGGTCAAATACATCCCCATCTCTTTGACCTAAATTTTAGAAGAAAATGAATTCAGAAAGACATATAAAATAGAGCTCATTTTGAATTCGGAGAGAACGCAGGAATTCCTTTCAAGCATTTTTCTCTCTTTTCCCTCTTCTTTCCCTCAACTTTTCCAAGTTCCAAACAGAGGCTAGAAAAAACAATTACAAGCAAAATGACTGTGAGATATAAGTATAGCTAAAGCTTACCAATGCTTCTATAGTATATGTATCACTCTTCAAGAGAGAAGCAATTGCGTCTAAACTTGCCGCCTGTGATTGACACGTGTATGCACACACAGAGTAAGTTCAAAATAACCCAAAACCGAAATGGGCAAAAGGAATGCTAAGCCTAAAAATATAATTTGTGAGTAGTTAATTTAGATTTCCTCAGAAACACACACACACGTATTGGCGGAGAAGAATGATGAGAAGAGAATGGAACTAGAACCTGCTGAGTCGGAGATCGAGATGAGTCAACAAACGACTCGACGTGTTGAATCAATTGAGTCGGCTCAGCCATTGATATCGCAGAGAGTGGTTGGGAATTGTGAGGGTTTAAGGCTTTTCGGAGAGCAAGGGTTTTGGGGTTTCAAGCAAATGAATGAGACACCGCGTTTTATTAAAAAAAGTAGATTGAGCCCGCGAACGGAATGGGTTATTTGCGTCTGGACCCCTCTTCGTTCATTTATTTATCAAATGCCCATTGACTTTTATTCTCTTATGTAACAATACCCTTCGAACTGAAAATATGTATTAAAAAAATTAAATACTAATCTCGCCACCACTTTTATTATATATCGCCCATGTCAACATCCCTATCAATTACTGTGATGATATGATGATATGGCATTGCCACGTTTCATCTAGTTAAATGATGAAAAATTTTATTTTGAAGTGATAAAAAAAAAAATTGATACAATCATAAAATCGATAGTGATAGTTGCAGCACTCCACCCAAAAAAAAAAATAAAAAATAAAAAATTGGTTCTACTCATATGGCATTAAATTAGTGCTAATTGGCTGTGTAGGATAATATATCCATTTTATTGAATTTGTAGGTTTATTATAAACAAAAGTGAGATTAGAGAGACAGAATAAAATGGACATTTGAAAGTTAAAATTTAAACAAGAGTTTAATGCTTTGTTTGGATTTTGGAAATAACAAGGGAAAAGAAAGGAGAATGATGAAAAGAAATATATTCTTTCAAAAGCATTTTCAAACTTATGTGTGTGTGTGTGTCTAATTACAGTGATTCCAACTTGCTCTTAGTAACAAAATTATAACCCAGGCATGTTTCATTTCATGGCAATTAACAAAAGAATGACCAAAGGGCAAGGAGTATTATTAATATAGACAGCAAATAACACAAGACTTCTCAGAAGGATATGTATTTCTTTGCTGAGCAATCTGCAAAATACGTGCATTTTAGGTGGGTATTAATCAATGGAGTAAAATACAAAAATCGCTTACTCAGCCTCTTAACATTTCCATACATACAACACTTACAAATCAAAATTTTTTCAACACTAAGAACAATAGCTGTCATCTTAACCCTCAGCCACAGAACTTAGCTCATCACAAGAAACTTCCTCCAGCCTAGCCAGAAATCCTTCCTGAGTAGTCTCTCGAAGGACAGCGTCGTTCAGATGAAGCTCATTAGTGGATGCTGCTTCAAACTTTGTCCACAACTCCTTCAACACTAAGAACAATAGCTGTTATCTAAAACCGTCAGCCACAGAACTTAGCTCATTGCTCATCACAAGAAACTTCCTCCAGCCTAGCCAGAAATCCTTTCTGAGTAGTCTCTCGAAGGACAGAGTCATTCAGATGAAGCTCGTTAGTGGACGCTGCTTCAAACTTTGTCCACAACTCCTTCTTTAAGGTATTCTCACCAGGACGCTTGCCTGTCCAGAATGTGCTTTCAGGCTCTTTCCACATGGGAGTGCTTTCTATTTGTGCTAAGCTGCTACCAAGTCCTGTAGAAAAAAAAATAGTACTACTTTCAGTCAAATCATGTTCAATACCTTGTTTTGGGAAAATAACTTGAGCTTACTTAAATGACTACCACCTTGAACATTGTTATTTTTCACTGAAGGCAAGTTTATTTGCTGATTAAAGACTTCAGTTGTTCTTGGCCACTGGTAACTAGTGAATGCATTGTTCAATGATTTCTCTTCGGGTGGCTCCATTAAAACACAAGTTTTAGGAGGTGACATAAACCAATCCAATGATGCTTCTACCTCTTTCCTTCCAAATCCCAATTTATGAGTAGGTTGTATCCCAGCGAGCTCTGGATACTTCAAAGCCAGATGTTCAGAAACTTGACTGCTGGAGGGTTCAGATATTTGTGACCCACTATAATTTTGAGATCCAACAGGGAACGGGGTTGACTTGTGGACCCTGTACGGGGTTGACTTATGGACCCTGTAATTGTCTTGACAAGAGGACTCAGAAATGGGCTCAAGCAGTACACAAGACTTAGGAGGTGACCTTTTTATGCATGGAGTCATCACAAGCATAGAACGGTCTCTTTTTGAAAAGTTTGATGGAGAAGCAAACCCACACTCAAGGGTGCTTCCCATTTCAGTTGGGATAGAATTTGAAAGTTTACTCGGAGTAGGCTTTATTGCTACACCTTCAAGCAGATCATCATTTGTATCTCCAGATATAGCAAAAAGTGATTGTAGCCCAACAAGGGTATTAGAAGTAATCCTTTCAAGATCCGCTTTTGAAGACTCTTGTTGTTTAGATAAAAATGCTTTTGATCTAGGCAGAGGCGTGAGTAGAAACAGGTGCCTGGCTCTTTCAACAGTACAGTCAGCGCGCCAAGAAACAAGGGGGGAAGGAGAGACTAGTGAGTCCAGCTTGGACTGCTCTGGACTTTTAACTACATCACTTTCTTCTTCATTTACAGCAGGAACAGTTTTACTTGCCAAAGATTGTCCCAACTGATTCTCGGATTCCATGGAAGGACTGGAGAGTGCCTTCTGGAATCTTGGAACCCATGGCTGCATGTATAGAACACGATTCTATCAGTCGTTAAATAAAAATGCGAGTGGGATGTACTGAAAAAATGAACTTGAGGGTTGACCTTTAAAGATGAAAGAATTCCCGAAAGGACATGCATGAAAGATTCTATTTCTTTTTTTCCGTGTTTGCTCGTGGCGTTAACCTTGAATGCTTGCACAACAAGTTCATCAATCTGCAACTCAATTAATCAATTCATGCACAGTCTAGCTACAAATTGAGGAAATTTTAAAGGTACATTTAGCCAAGTGGCTATGGCAAATTACTAAACCTCAATAAAAAAATATTAGAATAAATAGAACCTTGTGATAAAACAAATGAATTAAGAATGAGAATTATGTGATAATAACAACAGTTCAATACATAGCTAACAGTTGTCTGAGAACACACGTGTTCAATCACATGTGCCTCGGTGCAATGTAGCAGCAAATTAAGCATATAAATTAGTTCCTGCAGCAGATTAATTTTGACACTTGACACAGATCAAAGAATAACGGATCTAAGTGGTACAAAATGTGTATATATATATATATATATTAAGGCATTCACCAGCAATAGAACCCATTAAGCAGAAATCATTCACTGTCAAAGATATCAATACATCAAAGTGTTGGATTTAATTCAGCACAGAGTGTTGGATTTAATTCAGCACAGACAAACATAAATAGCATTCAAGATTTTAAGAGGTTACAATATGGACATTGACACCATGTTGGAGTTGACATTACACGTCCCTGGCAGCAAATATATGCCGTTATAAAACTCGTATGGATTAGCTACCTGGTCGTGCAATTAAGTCTTTGAGGTGAGAATGTAAGGAACAGCATATTAATGTCCAACATTTGTCTTTATCCTAGTTATGCCTCGAAGCTTTCCCATACAAAAAACATTGCTGGATTACCACAGAAACTTTCAGAGTTACAATTGAAGAACTTTACTAGATTACCCATGCATCTCAGACTCAGAACATATGCGTGGCCATGACAATTCTTTCTTTATCTATTTAAAAACTATCATGCTAAATCCAGTACATTTCAGCTGTATTTTAGTCTACTCAAATAGAAGGGAAAGAAGAAACTGAAGAATAAAGGTAGAAAACAAAAGGGCGGGCACAGAGATCGTAGAAACAAAGCAAAGTTCGCCATAAGGCCGTATATTCAGCAATGGCTCACATAAAATCAACTCAAAAAGCAAACGATACACAAGGGCCACACACACTTATGTAGTGGGAAGAAAGTAAAATATCAGAAACATGAACTGTTTTTTGCGGTTAAGCAAACAAAAACTGCAAATGCTCTTATATTCCATAACCCAATTTCAATGTTACTACACATGCTAATTGTTACCCGAATAACAAAAATGGTGCAACCCGAATCCAGACAAACACATAACTGCGGCATACTATAATTTCCACTGAAAATGATAATAAATTTTTAAAATATATATATATATTAAAAAAATTACACTAATCATCAACAGCTAATGATAAAGCAGCCAGGAAAGACCCAAAGAAACAAAAACAAATGAAAAAACAAACTATGTAGATATACATATATTTACAATAAATTCAAGTCCCGTCAGAATCTAGGGTTTCGGCGGTTTCAAAAGAATATAGGGTTTCTCATTTCTTTTGAGATATTTTTTGAAATGAATCTGTTCTCGGGGGCGGCCCCCCCTCTCTGTCTCTCTGTCTCTCTCTATATATGTATGTATATATATGTGTATAGATAGATACCTGATGAATGAGAGTGGAGAGATCGGACTGGACAAGTAGAAGGCGATCAAGTGAGTCATCCTTACCCCGATCTTCGGTTTCAGGGGTTTTCTTCTTCACAGGTTTCAGTGATCTCCTGCCATTCGATACGTCCGTCAATGGCTTCCTCCCTGACTTGGCTTTGCCATCGTTCTTCCCCATCTCTTTCTCTGCAACTTTCTCTCTCTAAAACACTTACTCTTTCTCTCTCTATAATTCGTTTCTGTTTTTGAATTCCTCGTCAGGCTCTGTTAGGCGGGATATATTATTTTTATTTGTCGAAAATTGAAATATTATAGAACGAGGATGTGTGAGTCGCCCTGGCTTAAATTGGCCGAGATCACCGTGTTAAATTGTTGGACTCGACGAGTCGTTCCTTAACAATCCGGCACAGGGATGTCAATGCGGCGGGATGGGTTTTTGCTTTCTCAATCTCCTACTATGAATAAAAATTATTTCTCAAACTTGTCTCAATTCCAAATTAAAATGGGACACGGCGGAACAAGAATTATACGGGCGGGGTGGATTTTCCCATCGGATTTAAAAAAATAATTAAAATATTTTTTAAACCTCAATTTTATTTTATTTTGGAATGAATCCTAACCATAATCTCGACAAATTTTAATTTTTATCTTGGAATATAAGTATTAGTAGTTAAAATATATATTTATACACACTAACCTGGTAAAAAGAAGAGAAAAAAAATATAATTAATAAAAATATTAAAACTCTAAATATTGTAAATAAATGGAAAAGATTTTAGTATAATTATATATACATAGATATTCGGGAAGGGGCGAGTTGGAGAAGCCATATCCCATTCCCGTCCCAAACCCTATAGGATTTTTAATTTTTTTCTCAAACCCTATAGGATTTTTAAAATATATTATTTCCCAAACCCTTCCCTTTCCCCTTCCCCTTCCCAACAGGGGCAGGGGGCAGGACGGGCGGGACGGGGCGGGGCGGATTATTCTTTTAACTCATCCCATTGACATCCCTAACTCGACATACCACGAGCCGGTGTTGCAACCTGAGGAACTTGGGCTGGAGTGAAGTCTTGAAGATTTGCCCAAGCCCATCTCTGTGAATTCAACAAGTAACCCTAAACCCCAATTTAGAGATGAGGAAAATCCTTACAAAGAATGTGCTCTCATTGTAAATGCAATTTAAGGCCCGATGACACTAAATTCATTTTATTAATATAAGTTGAGCAAAATCTTTAGTTAAAAAAGTGATGTTTCATACCAAATGATATGCTTGTTGATGTGGCAACACCCGTCAACACAGGATGCATGAGTAGCTAGCCTCAAATGCCACATCAACTACTATATTAATTAATGTGCGAGACATCAATCATAATTTAAAAAAAAATTCGGTCGAATACTTGAAAATGAAAATGAACATCAAATTTTAATCGTGATGGCATTTTGTAATGAATTGTAGCCCATAAAACACTTACAGAATTTTTTATCTAAATGGTAGAGTGCATGTCTTGATATTTGTATAATATATCTTAGAATAGTGGAGAGCTTATCAATGTATTAATGATAGTGCTCTCATCATAGATTTTTCTTGCAGAAAAACCCAAAGCTCAAGCTAGAGCCAATAACTGACTGGTCCTTAGACATGAATCACCAACTTCAAAAGATAAATTTTAGGTTCGATCCCATTGAAATACATACATGCACATTTGTTAATATTAAAAAATTTGAACTAAAGTTAGATTTCTATTGTTTGGAAAAATAAATAAATAAAGCCTTACGGCCGTTACGATTAGGCTTGGCCGTGGGCTAGTTGGGTCGTTTAGACCGCAACGAAATAAACATCCCTTTCCTATACATGTTATGAAATCTATCTTTGTTAATGTTCATTGAGAAAGCCATAATATCAACGCCTTCAAAAGAAGTTATGTTATTAGAAAATGGAATGAAAAAATAAATAAATAGACTTTTGATTTTGTGAAGATTAAATTATAGGATGGTGAGAATTTTAAGGATCCAAACAAAAAGAAAGATAGAACAATTTAGGATTATGGCCTCTTCTATTTCACTAATATTTTTCCTTTGTCTTTCACTTTTTTTTTCCAGAACCCTCACACATTTAATTAGACAATTTGAATGCTAATTTTTTGAAAAAGAAAAATTAAAATTCTCAACCTCAAGTCATTTCGGACTGGGCCACGGCCAGTGCGTTTTGAATGTTTCATTGTCCTGGCCTGGCCCAATGACCGCCTCTAGGGCGCTGGTCCTGTCGTTTTTGTCCAATGACAATCCGTCATCCATTTGATCCTGGACGGATAAAGGCCAAAGAGAACAGGAACGCCACGGCACATCGAATATGGACCAGTCCATAAAGCAATCATATCGTGAACCTGGACGGATAAAGGGTCCCCGGGCCAAAACTCATACGCGGATGACTCTGCAAGAGTATATATCTTGTATGTACATAGATCGATCTATGTAGAGAGAGAGGCAGAGAGAAAATGCAGTCGGGAAGCTTTGTAGAAGTTTCGATACCTCAACAGAGGCTCTATAGCACAGAACTCTTCCCCAGAGTTCTATCTCCTAACCCCAGCCTCCGCCACTTCGACGTCCCTCTCCTCACGCAATCCATCAAATCTCAGAAGCCATGGCTCGACGCTCTGCTCCAAAAAGCTGGGGCCATCCTCCTCAGAGGATTCCCCGTACACACAGCCTCCGACTTCAACGACGTCGTTGAAGCGTTCGGGTTTGAGGAACTGCCGTATGTAGGCGGCGCCGCTCCTCGGACGAACATCGTTGGTAGGGTTTTCACGGCCAACGAGTCTCCTCCTGATCAGAAGATTCCGTTTCACCACGAGATGGCTCAGGTTAGGCTACTAATTTTTAGGCAAAGTGGTATACTTGATGAGTTAAAACTATTTCGTTTCAGCATCATTCCTGAAAGTATCATTTTTTTCTGGAATTAAATAGAGAATTACTGTTATTTTGATTCAGTTTTGACTTTTGAGTTAAGGTATCGAGTAAATTGAGTAACTAATCAAATTCAAAAACCGACCAATTAATAATTGTCAAGTATTATTCAAAATTCTCAAACTTAATCAAATTATTAAGCTCGAAATATTTCCAGTTGCAATTTTATCAAACATACTCCTTGATGTTATGCAATCAGTCAGCATCTTGAACTCTGTTTTGGTGTCAAAAAAAAAAAAAAAAAAAAACTCTGTTTTGAAGTGCTCACTAGCTTCATTGTCAGGTTCCGGAGTTTCCGTCCAAGTTGTTTTTCTTCTGTGAAGTAGAACCGGGAAATGGAGGTGAAACTCCTATAGTTCTTAGCCATGTTGTCTATGAGAGAATGAAAGAGAGGTACCCAGATTTCGTCCATCGATTAGAAGAGCACGGATTGATTTACACTCGAATATTAGGTGAAGACGATGATCCTTCGTCTCCAATTGGTCGTGGGTGGAAGTCGACATTCTTGACCAAAGACAGGAGCGTGGCCGAAGAAAGGTTTGTGACATGAGCTTTCATTCAATGTTGAAAATAATTCAATTGTTCTGTCTCTGTTTGGATATTGAAAAGAACTAAAGAAGTAACGGAAGAAAAATCATTTTCCTTTCCTTTCCCAGGCTTCAAACAGATGATCCTGGTGAGTTTTTAAAAAAAAAAAATTGGGGAAATAGAAATCATGTAGGTCTACCAATTTTTTTGACAGGGCTGCTCAGCTGGGAATGAAATTGGAATGGACGGAGGATAATGGAGCGAAAACAATTATGGGTCCAATCCCAGCTATTAAATTTGACAAGACTCGACAGCGCAAGATTTGGTTCAATAGCATGGTGGCTGCTTATACTGGCTGGAAAGACTCCCGGAATGATCCTGTGAAGGCAGTCACTTTTGGGGACGGCAAGCCGCTGCCGTCCGATATCATCTATGACTGTCTGAAAATCCTTGAAGAGGAAAGTGTTGCAGTTCCATGGCAGAAAAGTGACGTTTTGCTGTTGGATAATTTGGCTGTTCTGCATGCTCGGCGATCATTCAACCCACCTCGCCGCATACTTGCTTCACTCTGCAAATAGTTGGCCTGCATTTTCTCTTCTGGCCCAGTGGTTCCTTGTAGAAAAAGAGTAATATGCTTGTACATCTGCAGAAGCCACTGCCCTGCTTGTACGCTACTGGCTACTGTATATTTCATGCAAAATAAAGCAATATATTTTCAGACTGGATCTAGTGTAGGTTCAAAATTTATACATATGTCTCGTATTATTTTGTTTTCTGTACAAGATTTTACCTCAATAAATGGATTTACCCGAAACCAAAACCAAAAGCAATCAAACTCGTCTTCTACTGTGAGGTATTTACGTGAAAATCCCGCACCTCATAGATGGTGTGGTGGGATCCATCACTCTCTTTGTGAAAAATTTTACTGCATGCCCATGACTCCGAGAGAATGCATACAAACTTATGTTGCAAAATTCTTCAATTGAGATTCGAGGTTTACTAATTGTCTCCAAATAGCTTAGATTGCCTATATAAATCAAGCCAATGTGCTGAGAAAAATTACAAGAAATGATCGGCATATGTGCTTTTCTAGACACAAAAAACTTATCGCATGATGGGTAAATTGTGTCAAGGAGAGCGTAAGCTTGCATCACCCAGACAAAAACGGGATCTGCTGCAAGTAATTTGGCACCTTCTGGGTCCCCATTCTAAATGGTGTTTCCCACTGCACAAAAGGTCAGCCTGACCACATAATTAAGGAAATTAAAGATCAAAAAAAGGTTCAACCAATCCAAAGCATTCAAATCCAACGTCATTATAATGACCCTAAAGCAAGATTGAGAAGAAAAAGTTCTTTTGGCAATTATTTTTTGCTTCGGGATTACTCAATCTTGTCATTTTACGTATAAAGAATCAGTCTCCATATCTTTTCACCCTGGATATCATAGGACCTCCATTCAAAAAACTAATGTAAGTTCAGTAAGAAATGCATTTTCTTGGATAGAGCCATAGTACACACAATGGTCACAATCTCACAGATCAAACAACATATCCAACTGGTGGTGCATGAAGCAGAACTGTCACAGACTATGTTCTTGAGCACAACATGTTATGGAGTCTAAGGCTGTAGCAGCGACAATTATTAGAAAGAAAAGGTCAGAAAATAGAAATTTAAAATATATACGAAAGAAAATGCTATTTAAAGAAGCTAGATAAGTAGCTCACTAAAATTAAAAGCACCCAAAACTCTTGTTCAGCTCCAAAATCATTACATTTTACATTACATCAAAATTTTCTCACACAGCTTGAAAGAATACATCATTTAATTAGAGAAAAACAGAGAGTAAAGGCCAAAAATATATAGATGACGTGTATGAATACCAAAGTACTCCCACTTTAGTGGATTATCCGTGCTACTATACAACACACATTACTATAAAGATGGAAAAAGGGGGGTACAAAGTAGAGTAAAGAAAAAGAAAGGAGAATGTAAAAGTAGTGGGACTGAGAAGGAGCTTGTCCCAATCATATATCTATCTTCCTTGGACAAGGCCACTGAATACTTGGCTGTTCCCAGCAAGAGTCGCTTCCCACTCCACAGATGACAATAGGATCTGCGACAGGGATATCACAATTTGCTTCATGTCTGGCCGCAAAATGGGATCATCATCCACACAATACTTCGCCAGCATAGCCATCTGTGAAAAGGTACATAAACTTAAGAGGTGAGTCACTTCGTTATACCTGATAATTCCACAATTGATAGAAGTTCTTGTTTCTCAACTCTTGACGGTGTTATCACACACCTATTTAAGCAAATGAAAGGATTTGTTTTTCCCAACATCTTGGTAATTCATGGTATTGACAGCCAAGTCTCCTTAGAATTATTGCTAGAAGTAGAAACGAGGCAAGAAATATTTAAAATTAAAGACACCTTTCGAGATCAAAACTGCAATTGGTTCATAATATAGAGTATTTTCACTTTATCATTAAAGTTAACTGTCCAACCTCCAGCTTTCCTGCTGCTTACAGAGAAGAAGGATGAAATATCTCTTTTCTTACCCATCTATGTATAATTGTACATTGATGTCATTTAGATTTAAATTGTAATAAGAAAATAGATGACTTTTTCTTTTCTGGCTACTTAGTTCTATAAGGCGAGGTATAGTAGCAACTGGATTTTCATCTGGAAGGCTGCAAGCTTTATATTCTAATTGCCAAAACAAAATGTCTATCTATCCAAAGTTATCATATGGTGCACTGAGATCAATAGGTGATTGAACCATACCTTAAATAAACAATCACGGGGATACAAATCCATCAAATTAGGATCAATGTAATCTTTCATGCTCGACATGCTCATGGAGTCGGGTGAGTTCCTAAGAGCTGCTAACATCTGCAATTTCACAAACAATAGGGAAATACAGTAAATTTAATTTTTTTTCTCAGGAAAACCAGAAGATATGACCAGCTTAGCAACTGAAATAGGGAAGAAATAAGAGGTGTAGGAAATCAAAAGCATCTTTTGGCTAAGGTTGTTCCCATGTCAAATTATGTGGTGTATGTGATACTTTTTTTTTGGTCATCTATGGGTTCAAGAGATACTTACACCTAATGCGAAGAGTAATTCCACCAGTATGTCCAAATGAAGATGGAAAATTAAAAGGAAATGCAGAAGAATGATATATCCTCATCTCCTCATTAGTTTTATCGTCTTTGTTTATTGCTCTTCTTTTGTGCTTCTATTTTTTCCCCCTTTTTTGTGCCAGTAAAGTCATCTCTGAGAAGTGAGAAAAGGCCCTCACTCACTAGAAGGATCAGTGTATATTGTACACCCAATTGGTAGGTTGTCAGCGTGGGTTGGTAGCCAATCTGCAAATGAGTTGGTTTCTCTATGGATAATATGAGGAAATTCAGACTCCCAGTCCCTATTCATTAGCTCCAAGATGAAGGGGTGAAGAGATTAAACTCAAGCCCTGAATGGGTGAGGGGAGGGTGGTGGGGCAGGAAAAAATTTTAACCAGATCCAGCACCATGTTAAAATTAATTACCTGAAGAGAAGTAATTACCTTTTTTCAGGAACTGATAGCAAAAATCAAACATAAAAATCTATTATGCTAATCAGACACAAAGGCATGGCATATCAGTAAAGGTTACCAATATGCATGAAACACCTTGGCTGAGGACTTTTGAGCCATAAAGTAGAAAATGTGAATTCTACTTGAGGATGCAACTTTTGGGAGAGCTTAGGCAGGTTTATTCCTCTAAGGCTGAAGTGGAATGAAAAATGATGGGTTGATCAACAAAGAGTAACCAGGATCAGTCGAAATTGTAAATAAAACCCTTTCATTTAAATTCAGAAATCAGAATACTTGGTTTTTTTTCCTTTTGAGAGTCTATGGAAATGAAAATAATGTTCTTTGATTTTGTTTGGGTGTGAGTGTTTCTCATGTTCTGAGAAAGGCTCTTGGGAATTGTAAATGTTGTTTTCTTCAACTTGTTAATAGAAGTTCTTCTAAAATGATCAATGGCTTTTGCAATTGTAATGGTTTTTAACACAGTGCTGCAGTCGTCTCTTGAGCATATCTAGATGTATGGTCATGTAATATGTTTGGAAGAAAAATTGCCCAAAAGAAAATGCTAAAAAGGTTTGGCTTTAATATTGCTTCTCAGGAACAACTTTTAGAAGAGACCAAAAACATTGTTTATTGGTAAAAGCCAATAAATCATGCTTTTGCTGAAGTTTACAAAGTACAATATTGTACCTTAGACAAATCCTCTTCCACATGGCTGTAATCTTCTAACAAGAAGTCAAAAGTTTCTTTTAGTTATCAGAATCTATGATCGATGAAGTCATCTGTGCAAAAATTAGTTTTGTGTAAACTTTATCTATTGCTCTTTTTACCTTAAATTAAAAAATGCCTGACATTATAAATCGTTGCGGTAAGGTGTGAAACTTGAATCCATAGACCACTAAATCCACCAAAGGTAGAGAAAGGAAAGGATTATTCTGAAAAGGAAAGATAGCAGTTCCCCTTCACAAAACTATCAAAAGTAGCACGAGGACTCTTCAGTAATACTCTTTTGGACCAGTTATTACAATTTTCCCAAGGCATGATATTCTTCAAAAACCTCCCCTTCTATTCTGCATTCAATTTGAAACGAGTTCATGAATTCTCCATATTACATCTATTTCATATATTTCTCACTCATTTTCCCATCTGTATATTAATACTGTAATGGTATTGAAGATCATGAGACAGAAAAGAATTTCCGAAGTAGAGCCTACGTAAAATTAAAAAACCAAATAGAAAAAAGGTACGCCATTTTCAACCTAAACACCATCTTCTTTGTAAGACAGGATCCGATACACAGAAACCATTTATTAAATACTTTACCAGTCAATTTTTTAATCAGTTGAGTACAGACTATTTATCTTATGGCACTTCAAATTTTAGCAAAACGTGGAAAGGTGAACAATATGGATTTTAAGTCAAAAATTAGTGTCAGGAAAAAAATTCATTTTATGAATAATTATATTCGCCTATGTATTGGACAATGTATGGTGCATCAGAAAGTGCAATAGTAAAACTTACAATAGAAGCCAATGAACGTCTTTCAGAATTTTTCATCACTAGTCCTTCAGTTCGTGTAATGGCCTCCTTCCCTGAGATCATCTCAAAAAGAACAACACCAAATGCATATACATCACTTTTGGTCGTGGCCAGGCCATCACTTAAGTATCTGCAAGGAATTGGATGAGTGAACCAATCAGACTTAGTTGAGGGCTCAGTGTGGGTCACAGTTGCCAACCGACAGTAGATTTACTTACTCTGGAGCCAAATAACCAAATGTTCCAACAACTTTTGTTGCTGTAGCTTCTCCCTCGTTGGTTTTTCCAATGAGTTTTGCCATCCCAAAATCAGAAATCTACATGCAAAGAACAACATCAATTATATGTCCCGAATGAACACTTAAATGACACAAATGAAACCAATGATGCTGATAAGTAAGAACCTTTGCCCTGAAGGAACCATCAAGAAGAATGTTGCTTGTCTTGATATCTCGATGTACATAATGAGTTTTAGTGTGCTCATGAATGTATTCCAGACCTCTAGCAGCATCAAGTGCAATCTGCACCCTCATGATCCAAGAAAGCGGTGGATGACCTGCCGGCAGTCATTTGCAAAATTTTAGTACCATATACATATGTAATGCCTTGCAAATACACAGGAACAACAGTTCATTGGGAGGTCCAAATACCTTGTCTCGCACCTTTGCCTTTGGAAGACATTATGTTTAAATAACGGTATATCATGTGCAGGAATTAAATTGAGACAACTTTTGTGAAAAATTATCAACCTATTCACAGTTCTAATTTGGTTTGGGCCAGGCCTAGCACCAAGTAAAAAAACATCCAACAAACTTGGATATGCCCAACTCAAGTAACTGGGCTCTGTGCTGGACCCGATACAGCACAAAGCACAACAACTTCTAACAGGATTGGACCTGACCTACATAACTATATCAACAAAAGGGCTGACTGGGCTAAGATTCTTCTACCTTTTACTGACTAAATATTGGAAAGGAAAATAAAAAGCATTAAACTTCAGAAACAGTCTAGATAGGGCCTATCTAACATAGACTAAGACCAGCCTAGAAAAGGGCTTTGAATTCGGTCTTGCCTGACCATAGAGGCTTCTTAACTGAACCAAAGCCCACACTAGTTAAAATATCAATCCAGTAGACAAGAAAGTTAGAACAATAAGAATAGCAGTACCTAATGCCAAAACATTATAGGGTCGTGCTATGCTAGAGGGCTTCATGTTCCTTGTCATTAATTCATATTAGTATCATGTTAACTCATTATCATTCTTTGGAAACATACAGCCGAAAAATAAACAAGGAAAAAAATTAATAGAAATAGTTATTGACATTTCCAAAAAGTGAGTGCATAGCAATTTTGCACTCCTTTTTTCACAAACACGCCGATAAGTGGGCATCTGAAAACTGGTTCTGACACTGAAACGCATACCATAATTCATCTTGTCTAGATTTTTCCATGTTGAACATCTTGTATCTATGTTGAAAGGAGACATCTGTGTCAATGTCCTTGCTACATAGTTGTATATCCTCTTCATCAGGACAGGTAGTGACATGGAAGAATTATTATCAAATCTTAGAAAGTTTATAAACCTTAAAACAAGTAAAGGTGCACACAACTATATCCTTACAGACAGCCCTGAGCGAATATTTTTATGTAACAACACAAAAAGTAATCTTACCTTTGTTCTGAGGATCATGTATGTGGCTTCTAAGTGAACCTTTTTGGGCATATTCATAAATAAGAAAGAGCTCATCAGCACTAGCTGCATAGCCAATCAATTCTACCTTGACAAAATCAAACAAAAATCAGAGTCAAAGCTTTAAATTGCTAAAAGTAGTGATAACGAGTTTTAGAACTAAAAGAACAATTGGTGCCACTTCAATCACAATGAGCATTACCAAATTTGCATGATGAACCTTGCACAGAACTTTCATTTCTGCCATGAACTCTTTAGTTTTTGTAGCAGTCATTCTTTTGATTGCAACTTCCTAAAGCATTTCAACAATAAATCAGTCATGGAGTGACAAGGAAAATCACTTCAAGTATTTAGACAATCTAATCACTACAATGAAAGAAGATAGCTCTGGACCTGGTCGCGAAGCAGGCCATAATACACAGAACATATGGTTCCACGCCCAAGAAGATTTGAATCAGAGAAACCATCAGTTGAAGACAGAATTTCATCATATGTGAAAACCACTGGCTTCTCCATGTCAAATACATCAGTCCCTAGACCTGCAAGAAATAAGATAGAAATATTAAGAAATTCCAAGCTCATCATCATATTGGTAGATAAAGAATGGAACAAAGAAGCAACTCAAGTAAAATGTTTTCAGTTGCCAGAAATGGCAGTAAATCTCCACAGAAAATCTATTTTTTAACACAAGAAAACCTATTCTCGGGATAATAAAACCTCGAATTATAGTCTATATAGATTATCATTATCATGATTACAAAATATATTAACCTATGTGGATCCAACAACCAGGGGAACATACAGATAAACAAATGTAAGATCATCATTAGTGTGAGAATTTGGCAGGGTTCCCATATCTAAACAAATGTCCAGTCACAAAGCTGACTCAAGATCCAGAAGCAGTATCAAAGATATTATTGACATAGCAAAGAACATCGACTTATTCAGATCCTAAAACATATTGCCTTTTCAATGAAAAATACATCTTGAACCATAAAATCCTTCCTACTCATTCCTTGTAATTATTATGGCATCTTAGACATGTTATACATTAGGACCCAGACAGAAAAGACTAGGTTGGGTTGAGTTAAATAGCTTCTGATCATTATTTCACTATTGAACAGCCAAAAAATTGCAGTATTTATATTTCACATGTTGGATTCAAACATCTAAATGGCTAATTCTGGTCCAAGGGCCTAAGGGGACTTTGTACAAGTGGGTCAAAACAAAAGCAGGAGATTAATGAGATGCTTTGAATGGGATGCAAAGGCAGGTTTATGAGCAACACATTTCTTCAAAATTTATTGTTCTATAACAGATCACCTTTTGCCTTTAAATTAATATCATGTAATGATATACTAGAAAAGACATGATTGTACGGAATCTCCTGCCTTCTTAGCAGGTATACAAGTTTGAGCCTATTATTCCTAAATCTTGATACTTAATAAATTTAATATATTTTACTACAGATTGTGCGCATTAGAAAGTTCGGATAGAATTACTGCATATTGGAACAAAATTTCCTTAGGAAACAACCACAATTCAAACTCTTGTAGAATAGTTCAAATATTTAAACCTTTGGGAATATTAATTTGGCGGTCACTTGATTCCCCATTAGTTTGCTTCCAATCCCCAGACTTGAAGCAGATAGACCTTCCCGAAGCACAACAAAAACTTGTTGTTCGAAGTATTTGAAACTTATGAGAAATCTTGCCATCAGGATCTTTTGCATGACTTCCTCGGGCTTCAGCAAAGCAGCTCGATGACCTCAAGGAAACACAAACAAGTATGATGACAACAATCAGGAAGAGACCAGCCCCAAAACTCCCTATGATCCATCCATATGGCACATGAGCCTTATGATCCACTTGATTTGCTGCAAAACAACTTGCATATAAGTCATTATATTTCTTATATTGTAGTAGGGCACTCCACAATAAAATAAGGGGCGATGACAACATTAAACTATGATTTCCCCATGGAGAGATAATTATAGCACCTGAGGGATGCTAAACTGGAACGACCCAGAAAAAATTAAAGAAAAAAAAAGTGGGCGGGGGTGGAGAAAATGAAGTATAAACCACACATCTGAAGCTTAGGGATCTTACAAAAAAGCAGACTATAACTTTTAAATCAACATTTCAAGCATAGTTGCAGCTATCTGATGGTTGCTTTGCCTCACAATGACAGAGCAACAAAATTTGAAGTCCATGGAAATTGACTACATTGTCTCGGTGGGTGGGGGGGGGGGGGGGTTACACAAAAAACATGAAGAAAATGCATTAGTGAAATGCTACTAAACATTAGGTTCTTCCCCATAAATGAAACATCGTTATTTCCTTAGTGACTGAAGATTATATTTGATACTTGTTGTGATCACATCCAAAATATACTTCCTTCATAGGGATCTGCATAAGAAGTTAATCTGAGAACTTTGCTTTGTTTTTTATCAGCTTGTTATGCAAGCAACTTCTTTGGCTCAAAAAAGGGAAAATGCCTGCTCTAAAACAGGTCCATTGCAGAATATTGTTAATTAAATTGAAATCCATCAACAATATAATGGTTTTCCTTGTCTAATGTTCCCCACTATGACTCCTTGTTAACTTTAAATCTACATCACTCAATAAGAAAATTGCATACTAGGGAAAGAAAAAAAAATACAACTCAATTTTAAAATTTATATATGTGTGTGTCATGCTTATAGGAAAGCAGCAAACAGTTCGATTCACACACACACACACACACAAAAGAAAGAAAAAGAAAAAAGAAAAACTTTTTTGAGCCCAATTAGTTAAGATAAATCATTCATACCTGAGATATTGTCAATAGGTGGGGCAGGGGTAGGAGCAGGAGCAGAAGGAATGTCACTCTCTAAAGGATAAGGCTCACCAGGAACTACAATAAATAAATAAATAAATACTGCCACAATAAAGGACATTTCACAATGAATATGTTATTAGGGAAAATGAGTAAAATATCAGATTTAGTACATACATCCAATAACTGAAAGAAAACAAAAGTGATATATAAATCAAAAAGAAAATGGAGTGAACTTGCATTCAGGTAATTGTACATCTGCATTTTGTATTTAGCCTGTAAAATGAATGGGATTTCTCCTCTTAAGACTTAACATACGAAATATAAAACAAATAATGAAAATGAATGTGTTCACAGTTAAAATCGTGTGTACACTTGTAAGTTCCTATCTTCTTGTTTTTGTAGCACTATCATGCCGATTGCTTTACTGAAGGTAATCGAGATTCCTCCACTCATGCAGTATAGGATCTTCACCAACACTGAGTCCAACATGAATCCCCCTCACAGGGTTGTGCTTTAAGAAATAGAAGCACAGCCAGAATATTCCAGTTCTTGAGTGCAAGGTGAAAGCAGTTTTGTGATAATTTGACATCCTTCCATTCATGCAGGATCTCCTCTACCTATGATCCAAATATGAATCCTGCTCACATGTGCTTAAGAAAAATGAAACTGTAAATCAGCTCCGGCCCTTAGACTATAGCCCCTAGATTCTTTGCATAATGCACCTCAATTTGAGGATTCACAGCCAATTCAAGGGAAAAAATAGATGGAAAAAATATCCCCATCCCTCTTCAAAGTATACTCAGTGAACATTAAACTGTCTTGCTATTCTTACTTTCTTTTTCTGTGTCTCCTTCACATCCTGACAGCAAATTCTTTATTTACATCCAATTCTTCTTGCTAATACATGTACACTAACACAATTCCATAATTTTTAATTTTCTTAACATCTCTAGCACCATTACTCAGGACAAAACAAGCAAGCACCTACTGCTTTAATTTAGCCACAACTCTTCCAGAAAGAGTCAACTAGCTGGCCTTCTCTATCCAGTATTTCTTTCTGTAGCCTGTTCAGATCATAACATCAAATTTTAATCTAACATTCAATTCTTGTTTTAACAGCGTACTCAGGCAAGTTTCCATCGTTTTGAACTTGATTGACATTTACCGCACTATCACTCGGGACAAGAACAAGAAAAGTGCCACCTACTTTTACTCAAATAGTCGTGAAAGAAACAACAAACTCAATTCAAGATTATCTCAGAATGATAACTACCGGTGTCTTTAGAAAGTCTAGGCTTAAGAGAAATACATGGTAGAAACAAGCATTAATTCAGTTTCATCTTCCCAATGAGGGTTCAACTACTTCTGTGTACAACATTGGGCACAATAGCCTGATTTGGTGACTAAATTCACTAAACTGGTTCCCCGTCATAATGATTTTCAAAAATCAGACCATTACCAACTCTTATAAAGATGCACCAAAAAATCCATTATTCAAAACTATTCAATTACATCATTTCTCAACAATTTCAACAAATAAAATGCTTTCACCACATCTAGAACCAAAAGTCCCTCAGGCCAGTGCCGGCTTGACCTTTAGGAAGGTTAGGCAATGCCCTAAGGCCTCTGCCACAACAAGGCCTCCATTTCCAGCATATATCCAACAGATTCCAAAGGAAAAAACAAACAAACAAACAAACAAACTGCACTATCTCTTACAAGGCCTCCAATTTCTTCTTATCTTTTCCCTTTTTGGGATTTTTTTCTTAGTTTTTACCAATGAGCATCCTTAAAAAAGGTTTTATCCTTGATTATTCAAATTTGGTATTGTAATTTTATTTTTTTATTTTTTTGCATATAAGAGCTCATACTAACAAAAAAAATTCATATTTGGGTTTTTGAAATTTTGCATATAAGAGCTTTCCAATTTTAAATTTTGAATTGGTTATTGATATGTTGTTATGTTATAGTTAACTGATTATTTATTTAATTTTATATTATAACTTAACTTGTCAGTCTGAATCAAAACTCAGAACAACGTAAGTGTTTGATAAAATGCCGAAAAGAACGACAATTTTATTTTATAGCTTAGATTTTTGTCATAGTTTTTTTCATCTGTTAATTCTAATAGCTCATTAAATTTTGTATTGTGCTCCTTTATATTGTGTTTGTAAATTTTAATTTATATGTTAAAAGTAATGAAAGATGAGAATTGTAAAGTTTTGGGTCTTATTCTCTCTCTTTGGTTGGTGAGAAAAGATAGGATACAAATTAAATATTAAAAGGCCTCATTACAAGTCTTCGCCTTAGGCCTCAAATTATCTTGAACCAGCCCTGCCTCAGGCCTACATTTCCAAACTATAATAACTAAAACTCTATTTGGTTGCTAAGAAAGCAGAGAAATAAAAAGAAAACAAAAATTGGGTCTAAAGATTCATATTTTTTTGGGTTCTTAAATATGAATAATTCATTCAAGTCCTGGATACTGAATTACACTTTTCTTCTCTAAAATAAAAAAATTATTGGGCCCAAAGATTCATGTCCATTTGGTTTCTTTAATGTGAATAACTCAATGCAAGCCCCGGATAATGAATAATTCAATACTCAAAATTTCATTTTTCTCTTCTCTTCCTACCTTTTTCTCAGCAACCAAACAGCAAATACAACAAAAGTGCATTAGATAACCAAAAATTAGAGGAAAATACAAAACAAAAACTAACCTGAATTCAATGGTATGTAGTAAAGTTCACCCACAGTAACATTATCAGGATTATCAAGCCCATTCACAGTCACAATACTGTCCATACTAACCCCAAACCGACTCGCCAAAGACTCAACACTATCCCCATCTTCCATCACATAACTCATCAAATAATTCCACAATCTACTCGAACACCCACAAAACAGCCTCAGCCACACAACACCACCAAAACTCGCCCTTCTTGTCGAATTGGGCAAAAACGCAAGCCCATCATAGGCATCAATCACTAAATCATATACAAACCCATCATTCACTTTAATAGTAAACGTCGTGTTGGTCAAGTACTTGTTAATCGTCGACGCGCAGGAGCAGTTTTTCTTGATGAAAACGTAGTCGCGGCCGTTGCCTTCAACGGTAATATCTTCGGGTAATACGTCGAACATGCTCTGTAATACTGGAAGGGTCTCGTTTGGGGTCGGTTTAAAGGCTAGAAATGATGTGCATAAGCGAGTTGTATCCGTACAGTTCATGGGTGTTGGGTAAGAAGATAGAGAGTGTATCTGTAGATACAAAAGTAGGATCCAAAAGGGTGTCCGTACAAGATTTTTCATTGTGTAGCGATTGAATCCCTCCGCTGAATTTAGCAGGGGAAGAAGAGGGGAATGGCTAAATTAAGCTGGGGTCGTGTTAAATTTAGCTGGGTCTGTGTTAAATTTAGCAGAAGTTTGAAGGGGAGAAGAAAGGAATGAAGAGAGTGAAGGGTGAGCATTTCTGGTGAAACAGATACACACACTCTGTCTCTCTC
>JAESVK010000329.1:0-36222 GCA_017140935.1 Hamamelis virginiana | reverse complement strand
AACCCTAACCCAACCAACCCCAACCCAAAAATATACCCCCATATTCATTCGATTAAAAGAAGAATCTAGCTAGGGAGAGGGCGTGGGTGGTGAAAGATACATTTTGGAGAAAATCAACATAACAATTCCTTTGACTAAACCCAAACAATCCCCTCAACAGGTGGCCTTATTCTTGATGTCCTCTTCTCATGTCTTTGTTGCTCTCCACATCACTCTCTCTCTCTCTCAATCTTCAAGTCACACACGCCTTCGGCATTCTTGATAAGTGGTTGGGAGTGAGGGGCTTTGCGTGCGCGCGCGCGCAGTGTGTTGTTATATGCGGCTGCTGCGCCCCATTTGTCACAAGCTTTTTCCACGTTTTTAACATCAACACATCCACACCCACCAACAACTGCAATGTATATCTACACTTTTGTGTGTTGTGGTAGGCACCCACCTCTTCATTATCTCAATTTTTTTTTTTTTCTTTTCCTTTTAATGATCACTTCACTTTCATTCCATATATGCCCAATTACCTCTTTTCCTTCACTCCCATGGTATTGCAACCCCTTTCTTGATTCTCTTTTTTGGGTTTTTTTTTTCTTCATTTCATTGATTTCCTCCATCACTGTCCTTCGACATGGTTTTTTATGTCTTTTTTTTTTCCTTACAAAAAATTTGACCCTACACGCAGCTTCTGGAATCTACTTTCTGAACCTTTGTGAATTCGCCCACGAATCAGCGAACCATTTCGACATAAAATGAGTCGAATCAATTTGTAAACTTGATTGATCGATTTCGGAGACATACATAAGAGTGTTACAATCCTCCTTCAAGTTTAATCCTTTAGAATTCAATTTTGATGGAATTTTTAAAATAGAAAAAGTTAATTATTTTGAAATGCTTTTATGTAAAGTGTCAACTCAACTTAGAAAAGAAAAAAAAGCAGAAGAAAGAAGAAAATCTTACTAAAGTAGCTTAAATGTATGATAGGCTACCCAATAGTAGAGCTTGTCTCCTAAGGCATGAAAGATCTTTTGATATTCTTTGAACCAGGAAGCTTGATGTTGTTCTCAATGCACCATTTTTTTTTACTTTTCTTGTAAAATTTATTAATTGGAGAATGATATCATAATTTTGAGCTTTTTTTTTTTTTTTTTCTAACACAATCTTAACATGTGTATAATGCCATTAATGTCGGCATTCATATTTTTAAATCTAACTGTACAATTATTTTTTTCCAAACTTCGTTTCCAAACTCTTTGATGCTAATAAATGGACTGATGGCTTATTGACTTAGTAACATAAAAGTATATTGATATTCATTTATTAATATTAAATAAATTTGAAATACGGATAGGAGTAGGTTTGGTTTAATAATATTAGATTAGATTAGATGGGTTAGGAGCTGGAGTAGAGTTAAATTATTTGCCTAACGAAATTTATCCCTACTCCTATCCCAACTTTTGTAATACTAACAAATGGGATTGATGACTTATTGACTAATTACGTGTATTCCGCCTTCCGTGAAAGAGATTTTGAGCTCTAATTCAAGTACATGAAAATGTATCGATATTAACTTATTAATATTAATCAGATTTGGAATGGGGGTAGGTTTCTATCTTTTGGATAAAAATAACAGTAAAAATTAAAATATTAATAGGCTTCCATGTGGTATTCCAAAAATAAAAGGATATGTGATTTTTGGCAAGTATGACATACATTATAGGGGTATTTAATCTAACGGTTAATTTTTTAAAATTTGCAGCACAAGTAACTCTACTAGAGAGTACCTGATGCCTAACCATAGCACCTCTGTGCATATGAAAAGTGATCTAGTGAGTATATGTGCACTTTAACTAAAGTCAGCAAATAACACAAGTCCTTAGAATCTCATTCACTTAATGGAAGATTAATTTCAAGATTTCAATACAAGGATTTGTGTTCTTTGTTTATTTTAGCTTAAAGTGAACGTATACTCATTAGAATATTTTTCTATATGTATGTATATATAATTTTCTAGAAAAGAAAATACAGTTTTACAAGTGATCCAAACGCAACCTTTGAAAGGCCAAAAGTAACGACTGTTTGAAGTTTGATGGCACATCTTTTGCCAAATCCTCATAAATCAGACGGTCAAGATCAGCCCATCAAACTGACTTATGTGATATGATTACAACCTTTATTTGATGTAGTGCGCCACGTCTGATTTCCAACAATATATCGAGTGAGAACAAACATCATTACTAGTACGACTCCAACCCAAATGTTCAGTTCATAGCTTGATATCACAAATACATCGCGGGTTACCCTATTAAACCGTCCCATTACTTCATAGCCGCTGATTCTATCCTCTACAGGTTACAACCGTTTATCTATGCTGTTTCCATAACAAGGGATCATTGCTCAAGTTGTCGAACAGATCACTAAATACCTTTTTAGCTGTATGATAGTGATGGATGGTAATATAAATGCTAGAGCATTTAATAGTGTAGGACGCGAAGTATCTGATGGAACCACAATAATAGAGCAAGATTCGGGGATTCCCCTTCCACGCGACGCAATAGGAGCGTAGGTGTCTGAGGGCATTGAGAGTGTAGTAGAACAGTGGGGAAGGTGTGTGGCCCCCACAAATCATGGGTAGTTCTAAGGTTAAATACTTGGATTTTTTTTTTTTTTAACATAATGACTGGAAAAAGAAATTTGAAAATTAGTGACTCATGGTACAGAATTGAGCTTTATAGTATAGAGCAGTGTTATTAAAATCAGACCGGATCGGCCGGTTCAATAGGTTGAATTGGGAATCGGGTGGCTGGCCGATTGGTTTAACCTCCCAAACCCAATTAGCTATAAAATCGGCCTCTATTGTAAAAACCGTTCGAACCGCCAATTAAACCGTCTGGTTTCTAGTTTATTTGGATTTTTAATCGAACCGTCCAGTTTGTTTTAAGAATGATTTTTTGGTCAAAATGACACATATGACCCCCACAATTTTTGACTTTCTATTCATTGTAGAAGGGTAAAAAAGTAATTAGTGATAAATATGCCCTAAAACCCTAAAATTAGTACCCATTTTCCCGATTTGGCAAACCCCATGGGCCATTTCCCCGATTCGGCGACTCCAGTCCTCCACCCCTGTTGGTTGCTCCACTGTTGCACATCCTCATTCGGTCATTCCTCTCACAGTCTCACGATTCCAGTCAGACCAGTCCACCCCTGCTGCACATCTCCGATCGGCGATTCCACCCCTGCTGCATCCGCGGCTTTATCCCCTTTCATAGTTTCATACTTTCATCACTTTCATACTTTCTGTGGTGCTAGCAGCTAATACGAGAGGGACGCGGCCACTGCTGCCATTAAGGTACTGCTTTAGTGCTTTATAGTTTATATATATACTAGTAATTGTGGACGTGGGTAATATAATATTAATAAATGTTTCACCAAAGATTTGTATTTGTTTATAAACTCTCTTGGTTGATAGTAATACCTAGAGTAGAGTTATTTATTCAATTTGTGTGAACAGAAGATTTTACCAAATGTATTCTCAATCTCACGTTTAGCGCCATTATAGAAACGTAGTGGTTGATACTTGATATTGATTGTTTAATGGGAAAAAGTCAAAAAACAACAAGAGTATATGTTACTTATTGTTGGAACTGCACTATGTTAGATTAATGACTCATTATAGATTCAGGGTAAGTTGAATTGGCATGGTCCCCCTGTATAATTATCACAATAAGATTGTTTGATCATACTTACCCTTGATTTTTATGCATTTGGCTTTTTAATAATTTAGACCAAAAAACAATAACAAATAAAAAAAAATGCATTAATTCATATATAATGTGTTCATAAAATTGCATTAATGATTATAAATTTATAATTTATAAAGAATGGAGAATCAGAGATACTTCTTAAAAGAAATTTAGAACTTTTAATCTTAGGATTTGTTTCTTTTGGCATAGCAATAGAAGGAGCGTTATGGGTAGTTATTGTAGAATGGGACTCATTAACTACCACCAACTCTTTAAAGTCTAAAAGAGTGCCTTAATCTAACCACCCTGATGACCAAAACGGCTAGAGCATGGAGATGAATCACTAAATCAGCAGCAGTTCATTGATATGGAGTGCAAACTGCGCAGCCCTATTGTTGATTTGTTTTGATATATTTTTTATTTTTTTTTTTAAGGATTTTAATAAATAATAAATAATTTTTAATTATTAATTAATATATTTATGACCTCACTGTTCAACCCGGTTGACCCGGCGGTTAAACCGGTTGACCCGGCAGTTAAACCGGTAGACCTTTAACCTGGTAACTTTTCCGGTTCAATGAACGGTCCAGGTTTTAAAACATTGGTATAGAGCTCAAAACTCAAATAATTTTAGATAATTTTTCTTCTCTTCAATTTATATTTTTACTGGTTGATGCAGTAAAAATAAGTTTTAATCTTAACAATAATTCGTTATACACGCACTGAAAAAAATCATGATCATGCTAAACAAGAGATAAGTATCATATCCTACACACATTAATGTTTGATCTAAATGATATTTATTATTTATTTAATTTTTTAAGTTTTATCTATGTTTAAAAAATAAAAACAAAACAAATAGATTTCACTGTGTTGTATTTTTTTTCTATTTTGTTAAAAACGTTCATTTACATTCCAAATAAAGGCTTATTTTAATATTATTTTCTATTATTATTGGTTTTTTTAAGGGTTTTATACCAATAGGACCCCGGTATAAGATGCCTATACTAACAAGTCCCTAGATATTTTGTGATACATAACCATGCAGTTTTAGTGCATAGAAAGATACAATTGTCCATATGCGAATTTATTCTATACTTTGAGGTTACCAAATTAATTTTTAAATATCTAAATTCCTAAAATCTTGTCCCTATTTCAACAATTTTGATATTGCAAATTTTGATATTGCTATCCATGCAAGATTTTCGGATAGCAAAATTATTTTCAAAAAGAAATAAACATATTTAGCTTTGATTATATACAAAAATTTACATAAATGAAAATATACAAAAAATCATTGAGTCAAGTTTCATAACTTTATTTCTTGAAGCATACTAGATTTAAACATACATAAACATACATGACCATAACCATGATGTCCATGCAAATTTCAAACCAAATAGCCATATATGTTCAAAAACTCCGAAATAAGCACAGAGACACATGACCATTCTCATACCTATTTAAAACCAAATAACCATGTTAAAAAATCCCAAAATAAGTGTAAAGCCAGATATATGACTCATGGTATAAAAAAATCATAACTTTTTTGTAAATCAAAATCAGAGATCAATGACTCATAAATGTTTGAAAATATAGAGTGAAGTTTTACTGACATTCATGACTCTTTGTAAATCTTGAGAGTACAATTACATGCAAAATAGAAAACACCACAACATGTGAAGAGATATATGACTCATAGTATAAAAAAATTCAAAAATAAGTGTAGAGATACATGACTCGTAGTAAAAAGAATTCATAATTTTTTTGTAAATCAAAATCAGAGATGCATGACTCGTAAATGTTTGAAAATATAGAATGAAGTTTTACAGAGATTCATGACTCTGTATAAATCTTGAGACCACAATTACATGCAAAATAACAAACACCACAACATGTGAAGTATTTATAATTATAATTACACAACAAATCATGTCTAAGAGTCAGGAAATCTTACCTATGTATTTGTGTATAGGTATACGTATATCCTTCATCTACTTTACGAATTAAAAGTTGAAAAATATAATTTTCGGATTTACAGAGATACTTGTATCTCTGTAAATATTCATATCTGCAGAAGCTTCAAGAGAGAGTTGCGAAAGATAACTAGACTATAGTAGCGGAGATTCTTCTATGGGAAATTGGTAAGATCAAAGTGAGTTGTGGGTTCTGGCTTCACTTTTTTTTTTTTTTTTATATAGTTCACAATGCGGCATAGTAGAAAGAAGAAAATCCAGGATTTGTCTTAGCAAAGGGGTGGAAAAAAAAAAGTCACCTCAAAACAAAACCGTCAAAGTCACTAGAAGACTCAAGCTCTTAGGGAAGGAGAGGGGTGTACTAGGCTTGCTCTTCCGGAATGGAGTATGTAGGAAAATGAATAGAATATAGACATTAGTACGAAAACACAAGAAGAATCTTAAGAGCCTTAGATGATAGAAGGTTAATGGAGGAGACGGAGCTCAACACCATCCAATCCGTGCAAAAGGATTTCAAATTCTAAGACAATGCTACGTTTAAATCCATTTAAGATATAAATCAGATAAGATAGTTTCCTAAAATTAAAGACATTAAATATGGAAATAATAAAATAATTAAATTGTAACTGAATATGTGAAGATGATATATTAGATAATTTATTGACATGGGTTGACTTTACATTTGACTTAGAGGGGCTTATTGGTATACAATCTTATGATTTGTACTTGGTTATAATAAAAATTGTTTTACCTTTTTTTTAATACGTATTTAAATATTTAAACTATGGGTTAAAAAATCAATAATAATAATAATACTCGTAATAATTACAAGTATAAGAAGAGAGAAAATCTAAAGTTCAAATCACTCGCCTTATGCGCGCCGTAAGTGGGAGTGGGGATTAATTTCTATTAATTTTTGAAGAAAAGAAACATTAAATTATGGGACCGTACGTAATAATTCCGCCGACTTGCGAAGGTGGCGTTAAAGGTCGAGCATGTTGGATGGTCGGAGGCCAAAAGGATCACGAGCCTCCCACGCGCGGTCCACATAAAAAAAAATTAAAAAAGTAAAAGCTTTTCCAATTGACACGTGGCGGTCAGTTTTTAACTTTTAAGATTAACAATCCAAGGTAGCGTTTCCCAGTATCCAAAACCAGACCAACCGACCAAACTTCCCTCATCCCGTCATTTCTTCCAGGTTAACCTCTTGGTCCGGTTAACATGACCACCCCCTGTAGTTAAACCATATTAATTCTAGTCTTATCATCACAACTCGCCGAGTCATTCAAGGGACATTATGAAAGGACTACATTACCCTTATTTGGATTCAAAGATTACAGCTTGCTGGCTTTGCAGCTATTTAATTAAAGTTCTACCATCCAATTAGAATTTATCATTTTAACCAATGGCCCATTGGCATTCTCTCAAAAGATATAAGACTTTTTAGCTTGACGGCAATGGATAAGAACAAAGAGACTAGAGGGAAATAGTTGTTCCACTAGGAAAATCCAATGACATGGCATCATCAACCAACAACAAATTTCTAATACAAGTTGGAGATTGAGAATGAAGCACAAATAAATACAAAATGAAACATTTTGATTTGTTCCCATCTTTGCAAGTTTCTATTATCTAGCTTCAAAGGAAAGTGTGACATTTGATCAAACCCCAAAATGAATAGATTAGCCAACCACAATCAGTTGGCAAAAGTTTATTGGTTTGAGAATTTGTATCTTTGTTGATGAGATCAATAACTATCGAGACATCAAACTCTATTATAATGTGAGAGATGCCAATATATTTAGCAAGATTTAGACAGTCTTTCATGGGCTACAACTCAACCGCTGCATTAATTTGTGGCTCGATCTCATTATGCATGTCTCTAGAGAATCTTCTTGTCCAATTCACTTTGCTGTTATAGATAAGTTATTCTACGTACCCCTATGGAACCATAATTACTTGAAAACAGATTCATCTGTGTTGAATTTCTTCTACAAACCCATGTCAAATGGCATCCATTTGGTATTGTTAGCTAGTGGTCATGCCTTTAAAGGAGGTATTGTGACCCATGAGCATGGGAAATTCAATAGCACATTCCATGCATGAATTAATTAGTAACAATGTCGAGAGGTTGAGATTTATGTTCAAAAATAATACTCTGTATTAATTAGATTATAGTCCCTCCCCGAGGACAGAGTTTAGAAATAGTAATTAGATGAATTGGTGTTTTTTCTACTAGTTGGCCAGCAAGTCTAATGTATTCTGCTCTCCATAATTGATACTCCGTACTAGTTATGATGTTAATGCAAGTTGAACATGGCAATTACATTACATAAAATATTATATCTTGTCAGTTCGGTATACTTACCCATCGACCTATTGATTTTAAAGAAACTTTGAATTCATATTCGTTGGATAAATGTTTAAATAATCTCTATATGTAGTAGCACTTATTGGATAGATGTTTAAAAACATGTTTTTGGTACTAAACAAGTAGAAAATCATATTTGTTGTAGATAGGTTAAGGATTTTTGGTTGCTAGTGAAATTGATTAGTTGGCATTTTTTTTTTTTTATTAAAAGAAATTTTTATTAAAACAAAGCTAGAGACTAGAGGGAAATAGTTGTTCCTCTAGGAAAATCCAATGACATGGCATCACCAACCAACAACAAATTTCTAATACAAATTGGAGATTGAGAATGAAGTTTCTATTATCTAGCTTCAAAGGAAAGTGTGACATTTGATCAAACCCTAAAATGAATAGATTAGCCAACCACAATCAATTGACAAAAGTTTATTAGTTTGATAATTTATATCTCTGTTGATGAGATCAATAACTATCGAGACATCAAACTCTATTATAATGTGAGAGATACCAATATCTTTAGCAAGATTTAGACAGTCTTTCAAGGGCTACAACTCAACCGCTGCATTAACTTGTGGCTCTCATTATGCATGTCTCTAGAGAATCTTCTTGTCCAATTCACTTTGCTGTTATAGATAAGTTCTCCCACTCCTATGGAATCATAATTACTTAAAGACAGATTCATCTGTGTTGAGCTTCTACAAACCCATGTCAAATGGCATCCATTTGCTATTGTTAGCTAGTGGTCATGCCTTTAAAGGAGGTATTGTGACCCATGAGCATAGGAAATTCAATAGCACATTTCATGCATGAATTAATTAGTAACAGTGTCGGGAGGTTGAGATTTATGTTCAAAAATAATACTTTGTATTAATTAGATTACGGTCCCTCCCCAAGGATAGAGTTTAGAGTTATTAATTAGATAAATTAGTGTTTTTTCTACTAGTTGGCCAACAAGTCTAATTTATTCTGTTCTCCATACATGATACTCCGTACTAGTTTTGATGTTAATGCAAGTTGAATATAGCGCGCAATTACATTACGTAAAATATTATATCTTGTCAATTCGGTATACTTACCCACCGACCTATTGATTTTAAAGAAACTTTGAATTTCCGCACATCTAAGGAAAGAAAAATTGAGTTATGTGACACAGAATTATTCTAAATAAAAGAATTTTGTCTCACAATTGAGATACAAACATAAGTATCATTTTCAATGGTATGTTACATGGAAGAAAATGTACGCAATCTTATATATATACTATTGAACCAAAGAAGAAAAGAAGAGAAACTGGAAAAAAAACACACCTAATTTAATGCTCACGTGTGGTTAGATATGTGATGTGAAGTGTTCTGTCTATTTTCGCTATCAATCATGTACAAATAGGATAATTCAACCTTCCTTGTGAACTTCTAACATGGGGGGAGTTGTGGTCTCTATAAGAAATTTGACTTTTTGCACAAAATCACTTTAAGCAATAACAAAAAGAAACCTACTAAATAGACTAAATGGAAGTGCTTTTAGAGATGCTTGTATGATTTATTTCCCTCGTTATGGAAACTTTCTATTTATCTTCTAATTACCCAAGTTTTCATGGTCATATTGTTTTTTTCATTCCGTGCTGATCATGCACCTTACCTTTTAAGATAGATCTTTGAATTTTTTATTATTTATTTTTAAAGCAAGGTTTAGATTTGAATTGCCGATTTTATTTTATTGAAATCGACGTTGAGATACCACCATAGTTACAGAATGATAGAAAAATTTTAACATTCTTACCTTGACTATTAATAGAAAACAAATGTGGTCAATTTGTCGCCGGTCAATTTTTCATTTACCATATTATATGCTAGCTCTTTCAACGACAGGGTGACGATAAATAAACGTGATTAGGATAAAGTAAAGGGCTAATTACAAAATATAAAGGTTATTCTAATTGAAAAAAAAAAATCATATGAAAAAGACATGAAGATTAGATAATGTTCCCTCTTTAAGTCCAAAGACTAATTATACAAGGGCATTATGGTCATGAAGTGCATTAAAATGTAGGGTATTTATCTTACGAGCTTTGACGATGAGACGTTTTTTTTCCCGATTAAATCGGGTGAAAAACCAATGGACAGACGAAGTTTTATATTAATAAATAATAGAGAAAAGCTACGAGAACTGCGTATTTTCAACCGTTGGATCAAATTTTTCTCGAGATGTGTGTCTGATTTTGTTCTCTTCAAGTCAGATCTCAAGGAATCTTGTAATCTGACGGCTGTAAGGAACAGCTCCAACCTCCTGTGAATGAAAAAAACCCTCATCATATCCTTCCTCTGACCCCATACGTGGATTGTGGACGGAGAGAGAGAGAGCAGACAAGATCATGGGATCTGCATGTTTTTATTGCACAAGTCCTGCAAATATGGATCATGCCAAATCCTCTTCGACTTTCTCTCTCTAAAAATTACACTCCAGTACGTTAAATGGGTGCCCCTACTACTTTCATTTCTTAAATCTCATTAGAAAGTAACCAAGATTATTAAGCCTTAAGCGTCTCGTTCTTGAGTGTGACTAAATCAGTTTAGATTGACTTTAATTCAGATAACTATCTGTCTCTCTCTAACTTTCTCTCTCTAGAATGAGACTCTAATAAAAGGAGGGGATGTTTGGGGTAGTGTGCTAATAAGGCTATTTTTCATTGTAGACCCAGAGGGAGGAGTATCTTTAGGGGGAGGTCAGCACAGCACGCTTTGCTTCCTGAACAAAGCAACGACGTTTTTTTTTTTTTGGGTGGGGGTTTGTGGTTGCGTGTGTTTAGCTCTAAATTCCGTTCCTGTTTTTGGGTTTTTGGGTGCAGGGAATCTCCCTGGCCGGATTATCTCTTTCTCTCTCTCTTATTTGGCTAATTCTCAATTACCTCTCTAGCAGTCTTCCTATAGAAAGAGAAAGGGAGGGAACCAGTGAGCTCACAAAAATCTTAAAAGAAAGGAAAAAGCTAGATAGCAATCTCACACTAGCTATTATATCTCCCTCTTTCATTCTCTTTGGTGGTTCTTATTCTTATTGGGTTTTTTCTATCTCTTGGTGGGGTTTGCTCTTTGGTTGTTATATGGTGTCGTTTTTGAGGAGTTGGATGGGTTGAGGTTTTGAAAGAAAGAACGTGGATTTTTGAAGTTCCCTTTTTGTATATTTTCTAGTGTTGGGAGGTTTTGAGGATTCTCTCATCTGGGTTTGAATTTTGGGGCCAAAGCAAGTCGCTTTGATGATTTCAGGATGTGGTTCTTTGTGTTATTGAGCTTTGGTTAAGGTCTTGAAGGTATGTAACTTTTTTTCTTTTACTATCTTTAGGCTTTTCTCTGTTTTCTTTGTTATATGTATGGTTTTGTGTAAGTTTTTTTGAGTTGTAAATATTGTTCTGTGATATCTCTCTGACTTTGTGTATATATCTTTTTCAGTTTTCAGTGGACTTTTCCCCGTTTCCTTGCTCGTTTCTGGTGTAGAAGTTGAAGGAAAAGTTTGAGTTTTCATCCATTTGTGTCATTTTGCTGGTAAAGAAATGGAGGGATGTTCAAGGCATGAGGAAGTCCGGCCTCAGTTGCTAGATTTAATATCAAAAGATAGAGAATGGCTTGTGAAAAGAGATGAACAAAGAAGCCATGGATGTTCAGAGGAGAAAAAGCTGGAGCTGAGGCTCGGTCCACCTGGTGAAGACTGGACTATTAAAGATAACATCAAAAACAACTGCAGAGACAGAGAAGAGTCTCTGTTCTCTCTTGGGTACTTCTCTAACATGGCTTCAATGACTCACATCACCAACAATATCAACAACAATAACAACAGTGGTTGTGGAAAGAGAGGGTTTTTGGAGACAGTTGAGCGAAACAACAATGGAAGCCAAACCCAGAAGTTTTCTTCATCAGAGAACCACTCAGTTGCTACTGCTTTATCTTCTCCATGGTCTTCTTCTTCTTCAGGTTTCCAGGTTAAGACCCAGCAACAACATCAGCAGCAGACAAAGGCTTCATTTCTTCAGTTCCCATCCACCACTACCCATCAAAGCTTGCCTGGTTTGGCAAAGGAATCAACACAGTCCTGTTGCACAAAAGTGGTAGACTTGCAGAATGGAGAAAAGAAGGCATTTCCCACAGTTTCTGCCACTACAGCTGTGCCAAACAGCTCTCAGAAAAGGTATTCCACCTTTTCTTATTATTTTTTTCTTTTTGGACAGAGGATATTCACTCACAGACTCACATTGTTTTCTGGCTGTGGTCCATGCATGATAGTTTATGTTTACAATGTGAAATTGATTTAATTTTTTTCCTATATTTCTGTCATTTTCAATTTTTGTTCAAGTACTAGTTTCTTTTCTATTTCAATTTTGTTAGTCTGTGACCTGAACTTTATTTCCCTTTTACTCTGCTTGTATTTTTCTGCCTATTTATGATAGTTTTTAGCTTGTTTTGGCAATTTAAGCTCGATCCCTTATCCTGCCTATTTTGTTCAAATCTGCTTGTTTTTGTTACCTTATATAGGTAAATGGGTTTGCATGTATTTGGTTCAATATCTCGTCCCTTTCAGTATGAGATTTCTTCAGACGGTAAATAATTTTTTTTTTCAATTACAATTTCGTGGATGTAACATTATTGAGGGATTCTGAATTACAGTGCTTGTAAATAATTTCTAGTATGTAGCCTTTGTTTTCATGCTACGGAGTATTTCTCTACATGCTTGTCTTCTGCAGTTCATTTATTATTGTTACTGGAATTTTCTTTTATCTTTCAGAATTGATGTGTTTGTTTCTCGGTAATCTTTTCATGAAATTTCCTTTTCCTGACTTTGTCTGTTTCTTCTCTCTTTTTTTTCTTATCTAAATCTCAACGTACAGAACTGCTCCTGCTTCAGTTGTGGGGTGGCCTCCAATTCGTTCATTTAGGAAGAATCTTGCAAGTACTAGTAGCTCTTCAAAGCCAGCTCCCGAGTCTCAAAATGTGGTCCCAAACAAGGCTGACATCGAAAAACCAGTGGCTGCAGGTTGCAATAAAGGTCTGTTTGTTAAGATCAATATGGATGGAGTACCCATTGGAAGAAAAGTGGATCTCAAAGCCTATGATAGTTATGAAAAACTCTCCTCTGCTGTTGATGAACTCTTCAGAGGCCTTCTTGCAGGTTGCCTCCATTATTATAACTCTCAATACTTGTACCTACATGACCAGTTTGCATAGACCAATTTTATCAACTGCATATAATTGTGTGCGCGCGCGTGAGAGAGGGAGAGAGAGAGAGAGAGCGCAAAAGAGAGAGCAATAATGGTTTTCTTACTGTCAACCTTTGGCAGTTTTGTCAACAGGGTAGATAATTTTATTTTAATATTAATGTCCATTTGGTCAGTGTGTTCAGAGCATATATACTTTTTAAATTCATAGTTATATATGGGAACATTGCGTTAATTTGATAGCTATGCCACATGGTTAATTTATTTATGATAAATGCCGGATTTCTTCCTTCAATTTGCTGTCTTTAGGGGGAATTCTTTTGACCATCTGCCTGTTTTTAGCATGAATATAAAATCGTAATTATGAAAACATAAATCTTAAAACAGAGATGTGGGTTTGTCTCATTTTGTTTGTCTTTTGCTCTTCCTCTTTAGCTCAAAGAGATTCCTCTGCTGGTGGAATCCAGAACAAGCCAGAAGAAGAGAAACCAATTACGGGTTTACTGGACGGAAGTGGCGAATATACTCTTGTTTATGAGGATAATGAAGGAGACAGGATGCTTGTTGGGGATGTCCCATGGCAGTAAGCATCTTACCATTGTGGATCTGTTGCAGTTTAAATTATTACCTACCATTTAATATTCAAACACTTGGTGATTGAGCCTTAAAACAAAACACCATTATTATGGTTCTACATTGTTTTAATTTGCCCGGAAAGACTGTTAGATTCCTGTTCTCATAACAATAATTGCATTTTTTAATCGGGTATTGTTTCTTATTCATGCATTTTCAAAACCCAATATGATGGGATGCCGTTTTTCGATGAAAGTATATACAAATGTCTCCCTGCCAAATTCTCTCGACTTGATAAACCCGAGTATTTCGGCACTTTTGTCTGTTTTGTGATTTGGTAAATTCATTGGATTTCACAATAGATTGCTCGAGTTACTTTATGATTTGGTTAATGTGATTGCAGCATGTTTGCATCCATGGTGAAGAGGCTGCGTGTGTTGAAGAGCTCCGAACTTTCCACGCTGAGCCGTGAGTTGGCCTTCCCATCGAAAACTTGGTTTTTGAAATAATATTTTGGTCACTTCTAAGCTGTACTAAAGAATTGTGCTTTTTTGTTTTCAGTTGGTAGCAGCAGCAAGCATGAAAAGATATCACTCGACTCTGCAATGAAATGAAAGGAGGAAATTTTTCTTCGAAGAATCTTCATTCTTCACTGTGAAGTTTAAGGAGACTTTTATATGTGTTTCTTATTTGACATTTTGCTTCACTTTTTCTATGCTTATGAAAAGGTTAAAAAAAGAAGGGATTTCTTGGCTTACAATCCCTAGTTGTGTTATATTTGGAGGATGGAAATGTATGTTTTTGCTGAGAAATCCTGTTTAATTTATCCTTGTTGGCTCTTGTAGAAATGAAAAGACCAGCCTGAGATGGTGTTTCATAGATCTTCTGATATTCACTATTTCATTAGTAACTTGTGATATATATGTTTTGTTATTTACTTTTGCCCCCTACAACCTAAAACCCTTTTATTTTTATTTTTTTTTTAGCAATGCACTTCACCAGGCCATTGAGTTGGTTTGGATAACTTTCAAAAGGAATGGATGTGTTGTTTTGATTATGGTACTCTAGCCATAATGTTGGTTTACTTTGAAGAAGAATGGCTTGTGTTAATTTCATTATGGTGCTCAGCTGTTAATGTTGTTAGGGAAAAGAGCATGCAATTACTGTTCTCTTTATGACTGTTGAGATGGTTAGGCCAAATAGGGCTTGTTTGAAAATTTTGAAAACTGAATCCTATTAGATTGGTTTGCTATTTAGTTTTTAAATATATCATTCAATAGTTGGTCCGAGAGGGGGAAAAAAAAACCCTTATCAAACCGACTAATTAAAGGGAAAAAGGGGGGAAAGAAAAGAAAAGAACTCATCAACCAGTGGTGAAGTAAAAATCGTATGACTTTTCACATTTCCCAAACAGTTCCTTAGGAGCACTATGTGACCAATTTGGAACATGTTTGAATCGGGAAAGCTGTTGCCATTGCACAGTCCAACTGCCACTTTGGCTTGGGGGAACTCACATCTCAAATAAAAAGCCCTACCAAGCACTCCTCTATCCAAAATGGCTAAATCTAATTGCCATCTTCACTATCATCTTGGCAAGTTGAGCTCATTAAAAATCAAGGAATTGGTTGTAAAGCTCTTACACTTTTTCTTTTTTGATTCCATTGGAGCCAGAGCTGCTAAGTACACTCTTTATAAGGTCCTTTTTGGCTTTGGGCTGGGAGAAAGTAGAAAAATTATACCCACTTTGTTCAAAATGGTAGACACAAATCCTTCCCACCGGACCATTGATAGTGATGCCCTCAAGACCTCTACACTATCCTTTCTGGTCCCACAAAATTCTGAGTAAATCATTTTCGACCGTTCGATCTTTTTTCTTTCCACCGAACCAAAGATGTTAACACTTCTGTTGAGCTAGAGGTATCATTCTCAATGCACCTGGGGAGCATTTGAAAATGGTTGAATGTTGAAAAAATAAAAAGGCCTGAGGGGGAGGAATGAAGGGTCATTGTCATTGAGAGCTGCCTAACTTGGGGACAAGCAATGAGAACCGGTCTTACAAGGAACTGATGGAAAAATTCCAGTGCCCACACGGGGCATGGGTGGGTGAGATTTTGGTAGCTCCAGCATAATCAAGTCGAGTAGTAGGTTGTTTAGATTTGACTCGTAAAATTGACTAGCTCAAAACTAACATTCGGTTTGACTTGCTTATTTCACGAATGATTTAAGGAACTTGAGTTAATAATGAACTAAGCCCTAATGATTCTATTTGTCTTGTATGTTTAGATTCCTATTGAAGAAAGGATGACAATATTACATATAAACTGGGGTTGTAATTATTAATTAATAATTAGTGGCTTAGTACTTGTGGGAATAAAATTAATTAATGCACACCCTATGTTAGTATGTATGAGACTCTAGATGATCAACCTGATAAACTATCATCTTAAAGTAAATTAGGCTCTAATGACTAGATATTGCACAATTAGCAGCAGTCAGCAATGGAGAGAATAATCAACCATTAGTATGAACTCAAATTCCCCATTTTATTACTTTCAATAATCAATATAAGAATTAGTATCTACCAAGGCCGAAGCGGACAAGCACAGCTGCTTCCAGTTCCCGCTTTTATACTGTTAATCCAACTCAGGTTACATATTCCAAAATCCATAAATTAAGAAAAATAAGAATTTAGACATAATTGACGGACAAAGTAAAAAGAGAGGTTTTGGAATGAAGGAAAAAGTGGGATAAAAATACATGCAAAAAAATAAAAATATGAAACTATCTTTGATTAATATTTCTAATCATTTTCATGACTGCTCGACTCCAAGATACCGGGAGTGAGAGGCAGCAAGAAGGGCAGCTCCGATGCCTGAGCCATCATTGGAGTGTTCAATGACAATACTTTCTGAGACTTCTTCACCAAGTAACTCAGATAGTGTATTCTCCATGCACTTTCTGTATTCAGTGTAGTGCTCATACAACCCACCATCCAGTGCTATGACTGTCCTTTGTTTCTCCCCATCCTTGAATGTGTCTTTTCCCATTTTCTTCAGGATGCCCAAGATTCCAGCAGCAGAAAGCCGGGCCCCACGTGTGGCAACAATGTTGCAGAGCTCAACAATGACTTTTCTTGATTTCAAGGAGGTATTAGATATCTGATATAATAGAAGAAAAAAAAAATTAAAATACAATAAGTTACTGTAGCAGCCCAGCACATAATAGTCTCTCTCTCTCTCTCTCTCTCACACACACACACACACACGACTCATTTCCTATTTCTTCATATAGGCTTTCCAACCCCTCCCTTTCGGATGGACATTAATTTTGAGGAGGAATAGATTTCTTGACATCATTCCAAAAAGTACTGGTCAGATCTCTCTTTTGGAATATGAAGACGATCCTACTCTACTTCCCAATTCTAATAAGTTTGGTCGACAAGGAATTAGAATGGAAGGCTTTGAATTCCGACTCCAAATTACGTTGCAAAACAATAACACTCAGGAAAGGATTTGCACATAAGACTCAAAAAATTATGCAACTATGCAAATAACCAATGCTAATGGGAAGTGCGGATGAAAGAAAGATAAAAGGAAAATAAGTTTTGACAACTCACTGAAATTCCAGGCAAGGTTGCAAGATTAAAATATACCTCTAAGATATCCTTCAATTTGTTGCCTACCACTTTGAGATTAGTGGACGTGTCATGATGCATCGCTGACATCTCAGGTGTCCTGCATATTCCACAGCTCGCAATGTTAATATTCTGCAGATTCTAATAATCATTATCATTAACCCAATGTATACTAAATATGAAGACAACAAAACAAGAGCTGCAGGAAACAGAAGAAATATTTTTAAAATTCGAGACAAAGAAGTGATCATGAGAACGACAATGGCACCCAAGCTAGTATTAGGAATCTGAAAAAGAAAAGAGCCAAGGTAAATGCAAAGCCTATGAACTGCAAAAATCAGAAAGGGTGGGTTCGTGCTGGTGGTTGGCTCAATTTTGTTGTTTCTTATTCTCTTACTCCAAAATGCTTCAGATAACATAATTTGGATGCTACGATGGATGAAGGCACTGTGATGCCAAATAGCCAATCGGCTAAGTCGCTTTGACAGCATAACTTCCATGAACCCCATGGAAAATTAATATAAACTAACAACATATTTGAGAGAAGTCTCAACCCCAACCCTCTTCCACTCCAGAGGATGCATCGCTACATTTGAGTCTTTGACTAGGGCCTTCGTAGGAGTCCTAGGAATCTTTCCATAAGAAATCCTTCATGAATTTTTAAAGACATCGATTAGTAGACAATAAAATTGGAATAATTGAAAGGAAATATATAGAGTTTCCAATGTGCTTCTGATCAATGTGACTTTGCTGCCCGTGAATATATAACTTCTCTTCAAGATTGAAGCAATCTTTTGTCTCCACTACTGGATCCCAGATGGTCTTAAACCTAGCAGTCTAGCACTGCCTCCTAATGGAAAGCCTAGATACATAGAATGAAGCTAAGCTACTCAACCATACAAACGGCACACTCCTTTCCATTAGGTACCTCTCCAACTGCAATCAACTCATTTTTCAATCTCACACTTTTCGCATAAGTGAGACAGAGAGAAAAATGTTATGAATCAATTGCAGACATAGAGGTTTTTATGATAGTGATGCAATGGACCCACATCTGACATGGGTATTTAAGTGTCCACAAATAATCGGTTCAAATTATAACATAGTTCTCATAGTAACTGATCAATTTGCAATACGACTTCCAACTTTCACATTTTCTCAGGGTTTCATGTGGGTATAAACTCTTGTCTGAATGATCTTTCTTAGCAAGGATAAGTAAGATAGGCTTCAAGCAGGCTTAAAGTGACTAGTTTTCTGATTGGACCAATAAGATAGAAGTCATGTGCATATAGCAGTAAGAAGCAATGCAGACCTCTTTTTCATTCTAGAGCACAGTTGATCAACCTTAAAATGTGGTAAAAAACAAAAAGAATTCATAGAAAAGACAATGGTAAGATTGATGGCCCATATTGAAGGGAATACCTCAATATGAATGGTTCTTTAAGTTTTGGCGGAACAGTGTCACCAAAAAAGCTAGCTTCTTCTGCCATCCTACACAGAATTCTGCGAACAATTTCTCCCAAATACATACCAGACATTAACTTCTCAAAAATCTGTAGAATCAGTTGAACAATTTCAGACAGTATGTAGCATCATGTTAATCTGCAGAAGCAAAGCAATGGGTAGTAAAATTAAATATGTACAAATATAAACAATCACCTGTTCACCAGGATTTAGACTCTCAGCATCCAATGCCCGATCATACTCTGTTAATGAAATATGTGATGACCTAAAGCTACCCCACTCCATGTTGATAACCTACGGTAAACATCATCACCAGCTTCAATCCTTAATACTTTTCAATAACCCTACAGACATTCTTTATTGATATCTAAAAGAAGGAAAAAGAAGGGAAGATAGCATTATACTGTCAGTAAGTGAATAATAGTCACTAAAAACTACTGACCATATCTCCCGATTTAGATTGAAGACCATGCCACTTTGGTATTGCATTTGCACGTTCCACATATGCTGCATTTGAGCCAGTACCCAAGATCACAGCAGCAACAACATCCTCGTTCGAGTATCTACCTCCGGCTAATGTTCCAATTGTATCATTAACCTAGTGTCAATACTGTTCATTAAGACTAAATAAAGATAATAAACCAAAGAAGTATCTTGTACCAGATTGATTTCTCAAATAAGGAACATCATATACAGGCACAAGACTACAAATGATCCTCCTCATGAATCAGCATGAGATTCCCTTAGTGTTCTTAACAAGAAGTCACCAATTTTAACTTACCAGAGCTGACACCCGCATATCAAGGCCTTGTCTTTCCATGGCTCTTGTCAATTCTGCCACGATATCTTGGCCGACCTATTCATCCAATAACTAAAAAATATCAGGCAATGAAAATTAGGGGTCAGGACACTAGTACTGTGTCTAGTCACATTTGTAACCATAAAATCCGCCCAGAGAGTTGTGAATACTATTATAACGAATTACATCCCTCAGTGGAATATGTTCATGCTTTTAATAGTCCACAAACCAGGTTTCAACTCTTATTTAACAACTTTTGACTACTTCTGATAAAATAAATTAAAAAAAAAAAAGGGAAAAGAAAAACAAAACTTAGATGCATGTCGTTTGCAAATGATGCAGTTCAGGTCGAAGACACTAGATAGACATGGAAGAAGCTACAGTTATAGAAATGCAAAGGAATGCTTCAGAATCATTGAACTTTAAGAATGATAGAACAGGAAAACAAATGCAAAAATTTTACTACTTTGTCCTCAAGTTAGATGTTTCAAAAGACGATGAACTCTGCCAACAACAAAACAAAATATATAGAGTGCAGCATGACAGCTTCTATAAGGACATGCATAGAAACATTACGCTAACAAGCAATTAATGAGCTAAAATACATCAAAGCCAACAAAATGACCATTTGATTATCTCGGAACTTTATCATGCACAAGTAGTGGTATAGATATTTCTCGTGAAGCAAAAAAAAGAAGGAAAAATGTTGAAATATGCTTTTGGACTGCTTTGGGATTGACATAGACCAATTATATGACAGCAAGTGCATTTTGGATGAAGGATTTTCCAAGCACAAATTGTGGAACATAATTTTGATCAAGAACATGTTGACAGGAAATTTGAAAGGTGGAGAACAGATTAACAACAGATAGGCATTTCATGCAAAATTCCAGAAGTAATAATGTCTATATTTTTAAGTGTTAATATCCACTTAATCTAAACCAGCAAAATAATAAGTAGAAAACAATATAATAAAGGTGCCCAAGCAATTAGGATTAACCGCATCATCAATAGAGAAGCCTTTTGTCCACTTAATAAGGGTCCCAGAAGCGATTGATAATTGCATCACCGGGAATGAGAAGGTAAAACCTAGTTCCCTCTGCCTACCAGGAGGAAAATGAAAATCTTGACCTTCTTGAGAAACAAATTTTGCAAGTTCTGCAGCAATAAAGTCAAACAGTGCCTGAAATCACAATCATATATGAGACTCGAGACTTCTTATTAATAAACCAAGTTGATTTAGGGTGGGGCAGTTAATAGTTTGTAGAACACAAACACTTACGTCTGAAGTCCCAACCATCAAGGGTGGAGGAATTGACACCTCAGCAAATTCTTGATTAACAATACCACCGTTATTCCCTCCCAATTGCACACGCAACACACGGAAGTTTGTTCCACCGAGGTCCAATGCATAAAATAACCCTTTCTCATTCCTGATATCGGAAAAAGAAAAAGAAAAAGAATCTATTTAGACTATCAACTTAATATATGAAAAAACTGAAACACATTTTACACCATCGAATTAATATATTTAAAAACTGAAACACCAAATGACCATATTCCTACAATACTTGATTCATGGGGTATATATGTTGATGAGCACAACAAATGTTTGGTGTAGAAGAATGAAGTATGGCATGCTTATTTGAAGCTATCTTTTAGGATCAGTGATTATCCTCCATGCCCATTCATTCTAGCAGATTCACCTGGTCTAAAATCCAAGCCTGGCCTAACTGTCCACCTCTAGAGCTTGTCCAGCCAGTTTGGCCAGGCTCAAGGGCCTCAATCCTGCCTATTTACAGCACCCATGATTATTTTTTTCCTCTCATTTTCATGGATGAAATGATATTTTCCATTCCGTTGCTCATTTAGCAAAATTAAACATTGGCTAGATATAGTTTTAAAATAGAGAGATGTAAAACAAAAATTGTGTAGAGAATAGCAGAGAGGGTTTCCGAATGGGTTCTTAGCTACCCAACACTTTGGGGAAAACCAGAAATCCTAAGGTTCATTTTTAATTTGGTGATAGATCTAAGCCATATTTAGTGGTACCCTCACTTGTGCAACAGAAGTACCAGCAAAGTTCACATTTTTTTAGCAACTCCAATTCAAAGAAACTCTAATATTAAATTTAATATTTGGTTAAGAAAATAAAAAGGCTGTGTTGTCATTCCACAGTAGTTAACAATAATAATTATAAAATTGTTAAGAAGATTAAGAGCATCCGAGAATAATTCAAAAATTGCAAGCATTCAGATATATGCATTCTCCATCCATTCATTGAGAAAATAAGAATTAAATCAAGAATTATGTTACAATGGAGAAATTACTAAAGTCAAAAGATCATAACGAATCACCCTATCAACATCATTCAATCTTCACAAAAATTTTCAAATGCCCACCAAACACCCACGTTAAGGGAGAAAAAATAGATCAAATGAAATGCTAAAGAAAATGAGAGTACCCTGTGGGAAGATTGTCAACATAGCTAATGAGCATCTTGAGCTTGCTCCCACCTTCGGAGGCAAGGCCAGCATGCATCTCCACAGTCATGGCATCGGCCACCTGCTTCAATTTCCCAATTGGGGTCCCACATTTCTCTTCGAATTCCCTCACTATCTCCATCACCCGTGCCCACCGACCCGAGCACCGCATCCGGTGGCGCACAATCAGTGCCGCCGCCGCACACACCGTCGCCGTGCATACCACCGCTGCTCCGACTGCTACCTTCCCCATAACAATTTGTATATATAAATATATCAATCAAATCCACTAAGTTGGATATTTCAGAAGAAGAAGCAAATGGGCACGAACAGAAATCGAGATTTGATTGGGATTAGAGGTGATAATGCATTGTTATAGATAAAGGTTTGAATGCATAAATTAAGGAAAGGAAATTAATGAAAAAATGATGGAGGTTCAAGGAAAAATAAAACATCTTTGCCAGTATTTGTTTTCCTTGTTGTTTTTTGGTTGATGCATTTTCCACATGGCTTTCCCAATTTGGTTGGTGGTTGGGTTGGGTTGGGTCAGCTCAGTCCAAATTGCAAATGATTTATATTATTTAATGCAACCCAAATGGTAGCTTATTTTGGTAGTGCGTCTATTATAATTATAAAAGATTCTCAATTTGATTTTCTAAATAATGTTATTTAATTAGTTCCAATATGAAATTGGATTTTATAGTATTAAGTTGAATCAGTTGAGTAGCCGGTGATTAGCAGCAAAATTGGTGAAGGTGTGATAACAAAGACTGCATTAATAGCTGTATCGTTTCTTAAGGTTAACACTAGCCATAAACTAGTATAAAGGTTTAGCTCTACTGAAAGAGGCTGGGACCCATTTTTGATTCCAGTTCTGTCTCAGTCTAGGATTTTTTGGAGTTTTGATCCCCATTGAGAGAGAGAGAGAGAATTTGTTTTGTTGGTTGGCATTGCTCTTTTTTGTTACTCAAGCATCCACACCTCCTCCCACCAAACTAATATGGATTAAGTGAGCCATCTTCGGCTTCCTACAATTAAAATGACACATTTGGATAGCATTACTTCAATAATCAATGATAAGGGGTGAGATATTTGACTCAAATTACTCCAATAATACAAACTATTCCTCTTCCGTTACAAGTAAGCACAGCCTCCGTCCATTTTACAAGTCGGAAAAAAAGACAAAATTAGAAGAAATAAAAAATGCATTTTGTTTAGCTCTAGCTATCAGTTGATAACGCTTTTACCCATCAGCCACTTTTTGTTTTTGTGATTTTCACTTGAGCATTTTCATTCCAGCAAGTACAGATGGAGATCAGCCCCTGCACCATTCAAGGCCCTCGTAATGATCGCCACTCTTCAATTTTCCCATTCATACAGATTTGTTCACAAAATTCAGCTAGAGTTTTTTTGTGCTTGTATTTGCTTGGGTGCTATGATCATACCACATCATTCAAATATATCATTCATCTCACTTTTGATGATGTGTCATGATCTATGATTAAAAAATAATACTAATAAATAATAAATAAATAAATTAAAAAAAAAAAAAAAAAAAAAAAACTCATGCAGAGGATCCACACTGAATAATATACTAAAAACAATTATAGATTGAAATCTATAGTGTGCACGCATCATAACAAATAGATAACACAAGCCTATGTGTGCGTGTGCGTGTGAGAGAGAGAGAGAGAGAGAGAGAGAGAGAGAGAGAGAAGTTTGATATATATCATTGTACAACGCAGAAAGTGTACAAAATAAGGTTGGCAAGAGGAAGCACGCGCCCCAACAACCCACTAAACACCCTAACCTCGAATCAAAGTTCCCACTTCCACATTAAACATGATCCTCGACCAACCAAACCATAAAAAGAACACTAGGACACTTTCCACACCCACAAGGAAATTTTAAAAAACAAAAGACGCCAAGACCTAATTGCTCTGCAAAGACTTTTGAGAATCCAGCAAACTCTCACCAAAGTGCCCTCATATGCAGAACACAGCATAATTCACAAACTTAAAAAAAAACTGTACACGGAATGGCTAAGTTAATGTCCCAAAGAGCTCTTCAGATCACTGCCAGTTGGTTCCCAATCGGCAAAGGCAAAGATAAAAACATTCGATCGAGCTTATGCCTGAAAAAAAAGAACGAAATGAAAGCCAGCAAGTAATATATTACTTACCAGAACTGCTGGCTTTCTGTCACTCTTCCGAATTGTCACAGTTTCACAGCCTGGATTTCCTTTTATCCATCTTCCACTCTTTCACGCCATCACGGTAGATGTCAGGCTCAACCTGCTAAAAAGATAATAGACAACCACCAAAAGCAGCAGTATAAAAATAAACACAGTATGAAAAACCAATGAAACAATATTTAGAATTTCCAAACACTTGCCTTATCACAGGTTTCTGAACAGATTCCGAGTCAACCCCAGCCCTAGAGTTTAACACCATCCCAAGCACAGCATGAGGCTTCACATTTCAAAAGCGAGGGAGACCAAAAAAAAAATCAGAAGATTGGGTAGGCTGGTCAGTACAAAATAATGTATCAAAATCTCCAAGACAACGAACTCCATGGGTTCAAAGCTACACAGTATTTCATGTCTCGGACAAAACAGTACCCCTACTAGTGTTCATATTCTCTACTGTCCAACTTGGTCCTCCAAATGTGGAGAACAGGTATGAAGGACCCCAATCAAATGTCAAAAGTTAGAACATTCAGTTCATTTCTCAGGGAGTTTTTGCAAGTTCTGTTCCACCCAAGTTGGACTGAAGAGGATAGGAACTCAACTTACGAGCCTGATTGAAGTATTCAAGAATAACAACAGAAAAAGTAAAGAAAATCTAAAGCATTAAGTTAAAAAGTTAAATAGTAGAAAAAGTAAAGGGGAGAAAAGAACTTAAATCCAAAACCTCAAACTCTTCATGCAGTCCGTCCTCTAATACTCTGTCGCCATCCACACACACATTCTCCAGATGCAAATCAGAATCTGCCTCGCATGAATCGCCCTGCAAAGATCCCACGTTATTACTCCCTTCAGAGCTCCCAGTGTTCCCCTCGCTACTGCCTGCTACAGATTCAATTCCAACATCTTTATATGAACTGACCTCACTTGTCAGGGTGGTGATTGTGCTGGAATTCGAGCCAACCTCAACATTTTCTGTGCACGAAATCTGTAGCTTTCTCCTGGAAGATCCAGTATCAGTATTCAACAAGTTATCTGATGCAAAATCTCCCACTTTGCCTGTGTCAGCCTGGCCTGCTCCATTTGCTTCAGCATTTTCTTGCATTCCCACAAAACCTGATGCCAAGCACTCCTGAGATGTACTGCCAGTCTCAGGAGAAATTGAGTCCTGCCTCTGCGGGCTAATAGACAGCCGCTTCTCTGGTTTGTCTTGCTTGATATCTACCTGTTCATGATCTTTTTTCCTCTTGAGGCGCCTATCTCCAGACCCTGCCCTGCAACCTTCACCATCTTCACGTGATGATTTTTCAGCCTGCTGCTGGCTTGTGAGCCTTGATGGACGAGAACGTTTATAACCGTCTGGAAACACATAGGGAGGAATCTGCTTTCTACGAACATGAGAAACATAGATTTCCATCTCCGGTTTCCAAAACATGTACATATTTACTGAATGCCTAAATTCATCAACTGTCCCACGTATATCAAACTGTTGACCTTCTTGGATAACCTCTCCTTCTTTCCTCTGCAAACCCATAAAAAATGAACAATGGGAACACTGCTTAGATGTATCAACATACTCGTGGGGATAAGGATGACACTGCAACTTCCCATATGTGTCCCGTTCAATCTGTCAATGTCAGATTGGAAAGAAAATATCAGTAGGAAAAAAAAAAAAGCCTTTAAACATTTAATAAAACTCCTGTCACCATTTAACTGTCAAAAGGTCATAGATATTACCATCAAAGTCAGCTGCCTCAGCCGGGATTCCACCCAACCTTTCCAAGTACGCAAGTCATCAACATCAGCTGCAACTATATCAACTTGTAAATAGTTCTTATAGCTTTCAAAGAACAGATATGGCTCAAACAGAGCACTCCACTGGGCTTTATTAAGCTCTATCTCCTGAAAAAGTGAAAGTAAGTAAAGACAAGCAAATGGCATCAATAATAGATTGTATACAACTAGAGAGAAATAAACTGTCCGCATTCTTACCTCACAAATTCGGTTTCCAAATTGGAACTGCTCCACCATAACGCGGAGGGTACTTGTTGAGACATTGTAGCTAGAATTCATGCAAGGGTAGGCAGGTGTTATAATGGGCATATGATGAGTTCTGTCCCGAGGATTTCTGCGCGGATCCCAGACAGAAAATCCAAGTTCATCTTCTTCTATTGCACATAGCATCACTGGGTTTGGCCAACGCCATTGGGTGTATACCCTGAAAAATCTAGAAACCAGCATACTAGGAACTGCATTAGGATAAAGCTGGCACACACGAGCAACAAGAAGAGCCCAGTTCACGCCACCAAGGAATCCAGTCACCTGAACATGACATAATATGGGTGTTAAGAAATGGAAAAGCAATAATCCCAGAAGCTGAAATGCTAATAACTAGAAGGGTAGAGTGAGAGGAAAAAAAAACCCCACTTACATTTGAATAAACACCACGCCTTTTAGCCCAAAGCTTTAAGCATTGGAGAGTTGTTCGAAAATGCTGCAATTTGCAACAGAGTTTAGACCAATCATATAACAGAGCTTGAAAAAAAGAAGTTTGGAAAGAATTTATATATATATATATATATATATATATATATATATATACAGTCATTCTACTATAAGGCCGGCCTTGCATAAGGTTATGCAAGGTCGGCTCCATATCTCCAATTTTAGTAGACAGTTCGTAAACTGTCCGTTGAATTAGATGCTCCTCCTCTGTATGTCATGCCTGCAAAAAATCACAGTGATCCGACGGTTGGTTTTTGAAATATGTCATTGTGAAAATATGCAACTTATTTGTTCTCCAAAAAATCACCATTTTTTTTAACGTCTGTTATTTCAAAAACCAACCGTCGGATCACTGTGATTTTTTGCAGGCATGACATATAGAGAGGGAGCATCGTATGCAAGGCCGGCCTTATATTAAAATGACTGTATATATATATATTAACATTTAACTCATAAATTATCTGATGAAAAGCATATTGCATAATCACCTCTTCATTTGGAACAAGCTTAAGAATTTGATCCGCAACCCTGCAGCCATTAAGACTTCGAACAGTTGGCTCATCAACGTTGTACAATACAGACACATGGGAGATGTCCAAGTCCTGTTGATAAGTTCGTAACCAAAAATAACACAAAAATATTAAAGCATGCATTAAAAAGTTAAAATAATAAAAACTAATTTTAAAAAGAGCATCAAAACTTTTTTAAAATATTAAATAAAAATTATTATTATTATTTTAAAAAAGAAGCAGCTGCTACAAAAGAAAAATATAGTGAAAATGGCATTTCAGGTAACATCACAAAATTTTCTAGACAGAGACTATCAGTTGGTTCAAGTAAGTGCAGTAAGAACCAGCTAAATTAATTTGGACCCCACCCCCAAAAAAAATTTCCCAAACCCCCCATTTATTTTATTTTGCTATGAGATCTAGCCAAAAGAACTGCCATGCTGCAAAGGATTTTGGAACTAGTTTCCAGACGTAAAAGAGTCAGTATTAGAACAAGCAAGGGTTTTCAAAGAGTTAATAACAAAATAACACTCCAAACAAACAGTTGAGCAATATCACTACAGCATCAAATGGCACAAAATCACAATAGAACATTTATGGTCCTCAAAAAACAAAAACACAAAAAAGGGCAAGAATCAAACGTGAAGTATGATATCATGCTAATTTATATATTCTTATGAATTAAAATGTTATTCAGGATTTAAATAATTGACAATCACAATTTACATTTGCTTCCCAAATCATCATGACCAATAAAAAACACTTGGCTAATAGATGATTCCACTAGTGAGAAAAAAGTAAGGGCCCATTTAGGTAGACTTCTCTTTATACTACAAAAAGATTTTTTAAGTAACTTTCAAAAGATGAAGAAATCAACAAGTGTATAGCTCCTATTTTTTGTTAATAAAAAAAAAGGAGAAATTTTGCATTTTTATACATGTTTCCACACAAAGATCACCTCAATGAAAACATAAAGGTAACAATAAAAGAGAAACCATAAATATTCTCATGAAGACTTACTTCTGGTACAACTAAAAGAGAAATACTAGCATAAAGTAGATCAATTGATATTCCATCGAACTTAAATTTCATGACTGGGACATGAGCATCTGGAACTGGTTGCAGTTCTGTAACTTCATCCATTTCTGCCAGGATGTTATGCAATCTAAAGAAGAAATCTTCCTGTGGAGGAGAGCCCAACCATTAGTTGGTGACGTAGAAAATATTCTCAAAAACACCAATCAACACAAATCGCCTGAACTCATTACTTACATCCCTATTTACATAGGACGGCCCAACACATAAGGTGTCTATGTCTGCCCCAGGACCATGTACCTATCAAATAATAAGAGCATACTGGATCTCAGAATATTATAGACAGAGAGAGTTACGCTATAAATAATAAGAGCATAAAAGGGCATGTGGTAAAAAGAAAAACTGCAATCTAACATAATTGAACATGCAGAACAAAAATGACCACTAATTAGTAAGTAGTATGAAAATATTAGTAAGTCTAAATAGTTGTGGTAGTATTAGTAGTAGCAGCACAAACAATAATAACATTGCTATTGTTATAATAAAAATAATTTATAATTGTTACCATAAATAACTATTGTACTAACAATATCTTATTTAAGAAATGGCTAGGCACAAGATAAACACAAAAATTTGAACACCTATAAATGACTTATAAGTTATAACAAAAAAAGTACTGCTATATTTCCCGCTCAAGTCCCAAATTACATGGTTGACTAATGTGGACTGTTGTGTCCATTCACTTAATTAAAAAAATTAATAAGAAAACATAAGAAAAAATGAGCAGATTGTTTTTAATCACTTTGAGTCTGAGAACAAATAAAATCTGCTCAATTTTTTATTTACATTTTTTAAGCGAGCTGATATGGCAGCCCAAATTAGCAGGCCACTTTTTAAATATTTTCTAAGTTCATCTCCAATGCATGAAGATGCACCTCATCTGAGACGCAACAAGATGACCGCAACCGAGATGTGAATATGTGATGACATCCATGACCGACATTTTGTACCATGATCACACCATAAAGCAAACACAAACACTTACCCCAAGTCGATACGAACCAAATGTAAATATGATAGCATTCGCATCCTCCACCATTTGATCTGTATATCCTCTCAAGCGAGTAAGTTGCTTCACCCAATCTTTTACAATCTAACAATGAGAAGAAAAACGATTCCAGTAGTGAGCTTTAAAAAGAAAAAAATATAACCAGAATTGACTAGATACTGAAAAAAGTCTGCATAGCAGAGTATGACAATTATATGGATAACTTAAAAAAACATAAAATAATATTTTGATAATCATTATGTAGCATGGAGTAGAAATCAACAGAATAAGATAAAATTTTAATCATTCTAGCATGTATTTCAATTCTTGGAAAAAGATGAACACATAGATTTAATATGGAACACTACTGACAAGTGGCAATGACATTTTTACAGATATTGTCCTCAGAACTAATAGCTGTGTTGTATTTTAATCTCACATAACATGAATTGCCACTGGGCAATTGCACTTGGTCTTAGGAATTATCATATATTTCACAGCTTCTTACAACAAAAACTAAATTTTCCGATAATGGGCATCCTCGACAGAATTTTTTTAAACCATCTCGCACAAGGGAATAATCAGAGAGTTGCTTCAAAGTTAAAGAGAACTCTACCAACATAAATTTGTGCGCATATACATGTATAATTACCTGCCCAATGCGAGCAAGAACCTCTTCTCTCTTGGAAGCTTCCTCCTTGCTTTCATAAATCCCAGAATCCACCAATAACTTGCATATAAAAAAAGAATTTCAAAACAAACATCTTTTACAACATAAAGAAGCAATGGGTTAAAAAAAAAACAAACCAACCTTCTCTAACTCCAGGCTTCTATGTATATCCGTTTCGGTAGGCCCCGCAAAAGATATCGGCTTCGTAACGCCGAACTGCTTAGCCGGCTGAGGCGGCGGTGACGCACTCGACTCCTCGGAACTCACCATGTCAATAACAACAAAGCCCCAAAAGAGAACCCTAATTCAAAAGACAAAAATCACGATGAGATTTAAACTCAAATTGGAAATCAAACAATTTCATACGGAAGATCAAAATCTCGAAGCAAATGATAGAAACCCTATAATTCGAAAAAAAAAAACGGAGAAAGATCGGCACGAAAGTTCGTGAAAATCGAAATCCTTACGCTAGATTGGAAGATATGTGATGATTGAAACCCTAAATCAACGACGAAGAAACACAGAGAAGCGAGATCTCTAGAGAAAGAAGATCGAAACTCAAACCCTAGATAATTGAATGCCGAGGTTTTTAGGTCTGAGAGAACAGACCAATCCCAATAATTGAAGCCGATAAAAGAGAAACCGACCTAGTGCGAGAAAGTCACGAAGAAACAAACCTAGATAGAGAGAGAGAGAAACACAAAGACAGAGAGGGCTTCCGGTGGGTGAGTTCAGAGGGGGAGGAAGACTTTTAGAGAGAGAGGGAAACAGATAGGAGTTACGAAGGCGCGAGCCAGGAAGGTGCGCGCGTTGTTGCTCTAATACTCCGTTAAGAATTATGAAGACATTAAGAAGACTAGGTTTTTACTTCTTAGGCGGTTGATATCCGCACTCCACAATCATCCTCCCACACTGCACACTAACGTATACATATTTTTTCATTTTTATCTTTAAACTAAAAAACTTTCATTTTAATGTACTTTTGAAAATAAGTTGAAAATATAATTTGAAAAATCCATCAATAAATAAAATATTCATCTTATAAATATTATATCTGTAAAAAAATTACTATAATCCAATTATCATGTTTTTGAAAAAATTGATAGAAAAAAATCTGTGTTCTTTTTATTATTTGAAATGCTACAATTTTATAGTTAATTTTTTAAAAAACCAAAAGTGGAATTACAGTGATTTTTTACTGACATTTAAAAGATAAGTATTTTATTCAACTGAAAATTTTTCAAATTATGTTCTGAAAGCGATTTTACGAAAATACAGAATGATTAAATATATTAAAATTGAGATTTTTTTGTTTAAGAGTAAAATTGGAATTTTGACATCGAATATGTGAGTCAGGAGTAGGGATGTTCAAGAACCGATAGAGACCGATTGAACCGACCAAACCACCATATTTGGTTGGTTTTAATGAGTGTCACGGTCCCTAATGGTTTTCATTTTCCTCAAACAAAGGTGATTGGTTTGGTTCATATAATGAGGGTATAGATCGACCAAACTGACCGATGTACACTACTACTATTTGCATAATGCATGTTTATTTGACTGTAGTTGTATGAATTAGCCCAATTGGAACTTATTTTGGAAATTGGTACTTGGTAGTGTGGATTACTTCATACATAATAGGTTTTTATTTGAAAATTACTAGTAGTTGATTTTGTGTGACACAATTTTCAAATTACTTCATGCATAATAGGTTCCAATTACTTGTGATTGATTCTGGGTGACACAATTTTCAAATTACTTCATGCATAACAGGTTCTGCATTGATAGTAGTTGAAAAGAGAGAACATAGTAGTTGGCAGTGATAAATTTTTTGGGTGACACAAACTTTTTTTTTTATTTTTTTCAAATTAGCGTCTATTAAAACCGATGATAAAACGACCGAACCAAACCAAAAAACATCCCATATTTTTGTTGATTATCATGAGTGACACGATCCCTAATGGTTTTTATTTTCCTTAAACCGATGTGATTGGTTTGATTCATATAATAAGGGTATAAACCGACCAAACCGGCCAATGTACACCCCTAGTGGAGAGCGGTAGGGTAGGATGATTGTGGAGTGGGAAAACATCCTCCAATTTTATTGGGATATTTTTAATTCTGGGCGTTTCGGAAATCGGTGTCCGTTTCGGTGAACCGGTGCTTATAGAATATCAAAGACATCTGTTTGGATATACTATTAGCTGCCCTTTGGCAGTGGCAGCTACGTGGCGGAGTTCGAGATGGGAGGTTGAGTTGGCGTCCGCAAGTAATAACCAACGACGTCGTTCTTTATATTCGCTTAATTCCTTTGCTAATTAGTAATAAGTAATTCCAGTTTGCCCGTCAGATCTAGAGGAGGCATCTTGTAAGTTGTACAAAATTCAAAAAATCCTCGGTAATATTAATTTGACCCATTTATTAAAGTTTATTTTAAGTATGGTGTGATTTAATTTGATGCATTTATTAAAATTTGATTTTTTTTCTATTCAATTGTGCTTTTTATGTCTATTTTAATTCTTTTTATTTTTACTTTTTCAATTTTTTATTCTAATTGTTATTGGCGGAGCCATCTGGGGCCAAGTGAGGGCAGTGGCCTTCATTTTTTTTTTTTAAATTTTATATGTATAATTTATTATATTTATAAAATTTCTCTCATTTATTTTTTGAATTATCCTATTAATTTTTTATTTTATTATTTTATCCCACCATTAATCTTTTTTACTACTCCCTCCGTCCCATAAAAATATATCTCTTCCAAAAAAAACACGCATATTAAAAAAATGCATCAATACATTGATTTATGATTTTTCTTTACCTTTTATTTTCAAAACTACCATTTTTCTACAATTGCATTTGGTGTCATGATAAGACATTCTTTGAATAATAAATGGTTATATGAAAAAGTTAAAAGGAATATAATTTGATTTTTCAAAATAAACTATCATTTTAGGACAGTCAAAAAATGAAAGAAGGTCTATCTTTGTAGGACAGAGTAAGTAAAAAAAGTCGATACTAATCTCTTTTATTTTGCTTTTATTTAACATCACAAAGTTATTACTTTCAAAGCATGAACAATCATAAAAATAATAATAATAATAATAATTGCTAAAAGTATTAGATAAAAATATAATCCATCAATATTTAAGTGTTTATATTTGTTCTCAAATCAAAATTTTTTTAATCTTAAATATACATTTGTAATCGTTTAATTTTTTTTTCTTTTGGGTTACATTAAGGGGTTCGATCCCTTGACCTAACCTAATCTTAAACCTTTTCTCCTTATACCCTCATCATTAAGTTAGTCCCATTGGCTTGATTTTTCTTTTCTTCTTATTTATAAAATTGAAAAAAATAAAATCAACAACCAGCGAACTAAAGGTTATTTCCATAGGAGTAAAATTCTGAATTCATCCATGCACACAAACTCTATTCATACACAAAAAAATGGCACATACAATCAATGCATCTCACCCTGTAAGCTATGTGTAAAATAGACAAATAATAATATTTTTCTTTACCATTACTTGCGGCTTAATGCATGGTAACATGAACCAACATGAAATATCTTCAAGAATTCAACAAAAATAAATAAATAAAATAAGAGGAATAATATTTTTTGTTTTAATTTAGAATTTTATCATATGATTTACCTCTAGAAATATATTAATAATTAGTATAAATCATTATAGAAGGTTTTACCATATAATTCAATTGTTTAGTTCTTTCCTCAAATATATTAGTCACTTGTTTAGCTGTTTTCATTGGGATCGAATTGCGCAAAGGCATCAATAAGTTGACTTTTGTCATGAATAATGGATTTATTCATTAAGATATATATAGCAAATGGTTGGTGTTAAGTCTATTTGGAATACTTAAATCATTGGAATGGGAAAATTTTGTTAACACACTTTTCTTTACCAAAAGTCAACTCAAGACAGCAACCCCACTATCAAAGGAGAGTGGAAATTAAGTCCCATACGAATTAAACTCCCCATAATTTCACCAAAAGTCCACTAAATTATTGCATATGATATGACTGTAAAAAAATAAAATAAATAAAATAAAAGATATGACTGTATTCATCCTACCTACTACACTCTATTAAATGCATATTCATATTGTCTTGGTATATAAAGGAGCTAACCCAATTATGTTACAAATGAATGAATTATGCATGTGTTACAGCCAAATCATCAAACCTCATTCAAAGGGGTAAGGTTTAGGTCCAAACCGCAGCGGGTGTAGGCCAGGCTCACAGAATAAAAAATAAAAAGGAAGATTCAAAGGGCCATTGATAATTATCAGTTAATATTAGGAGGATATAGGTTTAAACTTATGTTTATGTAAGACCAAAACCAACATCGAATAAAGGCCAAAGAGGCCATGGCCTTGGGCCCAAATTTATTTATTTTTTAAATAGACTCCCAAAAAATAAAATCTTTGTATATACCAAGTGGTCGAATTCAACCCATCTTTTAACAGGACTTCAGAAAAATAATCCTCATATTAAACCAGATAAGTGGGAGTTGGACCCCTAATCGCAGGACAACCTGCCTAAGATATAATTAACTTAGAAAGGTTTTTTCACTAATTATCAAAAAAAAAATCTCGAAACCCATTATATATATTTCTTTACAAGAGAGGGCATTATAAAAATATAAGAAAAAAAGCATAGTAAGAAAAATAAAGTTTTTAATTATTTTAAAATAAAAAAAATAAAAATAAAACAACAAGAAGAAAGGCAAATTTTTTTTAATATATTTTCATTTCTACAAGAATATACCATAAGATTTTAAGGTGGAAACAATATACCATGTGCTCATCTTCATAATTCACGGAATATAAACTTGAGCTGGACCCACCGACCCAAACCGGCGCCATAGATGCTCAACGGCTGGTTTTACATCACTTGCAGCCTTTGTTGGTAACTTGGTACCAGACGGTCTTCAAAGACGGCGGAATCGACGCCACCATGCACTCCGATTAACAATTCATATTGTCAACACGTGTCTCAACGACCATAAGCGATGAATCGGGTTTATGTAGTCGTAACGTCTTCAACGTTAATTTTGACCTACTTTAACCACGTTGCCCTTCCACGTGCGTGTAGGTACAACTCAGGCCTTGGTGTCGGTTACCAGCAGCAATTGGACTCTCCTCCAAGGAGTAATTGCTGATGAGTAATTGGACTCTTCTGGTTACTCTTTGGAGTTTGCATATAACTGTTATGGCTTTATTTCACTAGGTTCCAACTTCCAACAATTGAAATCAACCCAGTTACATGAAAATTTTTAAACCTTTCATTTACTGTGGGAATTCAATTTGATTTCAGCATATAAACTTTACAAATTGAAAAGTGTCTTTTATAAATATATTTTTAGTGTCCCAACTATACCATGAGCTAATATTCCTGCCTAGCGGTCTACCCTAGGAGGTTGTTTGGCAAACTTAAAAATATGGCCAGCAGCTGAGGATAAGCCTATCTGGTTTTTATTCAGTACTGTCTGGTAAGTGTTTTTTTTTTTTTTTTTTTAAATCAATTCAATTCTATTCAAAAAATAAGACATAAACACATTTTTTTTTTCAAATCAATTGTAAGCTGATTTACATAAAAATCATATAACATAAAGATATCAAAACTGGCCAGACTCAATTTTCAAAGTTCCTAAACAGGCTCTAAGACTTGACACATTTCAATTTCAGGATGTCCAACTTTGTAAGCTCATCTCTTTGCAATGAGTAATCTCGAGGCTTAAATTATGAATTATGAGTTAATCCTTTAAGATTCTGTTATTTAAAATTGATCGAAAACTCCTTTTAATCTCAATGGTTGATTACCTAGAAAGCAGCTGATCGTTAACTTTCCATTCTATCGTCTCATATTATGCATTTATGGCCACAGCTGTCAACCATCAAAATATGTACTGGCCCCACAATTATCTAATAGCTTTATACTCATGTATAACCTATGTAAACATGTAAACATCCGCTTATCATATAAGCGGTATTGAAACTAAGAAATATGTCTCAGTACGT
>JAESVK010000328.1:14879-55651 GCA_017140935.1 Hamamelis virginiana | reverse complement strand
TACATCATTTCTCTTTCAACTGCATCTATATCTGCATTCCACCATTCGCCTGCTCCAAACAAGAAAATAAAATAAATAAAAATTCATAAAGAGTAGTAGTTTTTCAAAAGAAAATAATCCTAAGATCGAAAAAGACAAAAGAAGTAAACATAAAAAAAAGTAGTTGATCATAGAATTACCTAAAACAATGGGGATTTCTGCTTGAATTGGAACTGAGAATGGATAGGGCATGCGAGGTTTGATGATGAATGCACCATGGACGGTCGCTCGTTGCCACATATGATGGGCATGCCACCAGAGAGTGCCTCTTTGGTCAACTACTTTGAACTTGTATGTGTAAGTCTGCCCTTGTGCTATAGGGCATTGTGTAATGTAAGCAGGACCATCTGCCCATCCTGTTCTTATTTGTCTGATTCCATGCCTATGTACATAAAAACAAATAGATATATCAGTAACGTATGTCAACAATCAGTTGTCCATTTCAGAGAGAGAGAGAGATTCCAGCTATGTGTCATGAGTTGGTGGTATAATGTATATATTGGATTTTTGGCCGGTGTAAAAGAACTTAGAAGATTGAAATTTGTAAAGGGGCAGGCTAGATCGAGCAAAGATATATATCCTAAAAATGAGTAAACAAAGATCGAAGTCTCAAACAATTGCTTCTATTTATTCACCCACTTTCACCATTTTACTTTACTTGATTGCATGTCATAGAAGAATTGTGATAATGCATGTTACCACAACAGGTAATGACATGCCACATAACCAACCATGCAAGTACAATTAACACATTGAAACGGTTGTGATATGTTATGTTGTGTATGATTCAATATTAATATCTTTATTTACATATATTTATTGCCACATCATGCCCAGAAAATTGAGAAGAGAGACATGCATTGTTTTTTGACATTAATTTATAGGTGATACTTAGCTAGTGCATGTCTGGGTAAAAATGAAGTATACTCACCAATGGATGGTAGTGTTGGTGGCATCGCGATTAGTGACCTTAATTTCAACATGATCTCCTTCGCGAACAGAAATAGTCGGCCCTGGATACTTCCCATTCACTGTTAGAAGTGGCTTGTTATGGCACAAACGACTCACATTCTTCCACTCAATCTGAAACCAAAAATCATATAAATATATTTTAATGCATCAATGAAACTCTTTCAACCATGCATATATGCTTTTGTGTGTTTGTGAATTCGTCTGTGTGTGGAAAGATAGATAATAGAAAGGTAGATATGTCTGAATTTAATTTACATTAAAATGATATCGTCTCATGATTGACGCTGAAGAAGAAGGTAAAGCCCCAACAAAAAGTATGAGCATTATTAATGCAGCCATTAACATTCCACCCGCCATTGCTACAAAAAAGCACTCTTAATTAGAAGCTCTTAGAATAAGTACTAAAAACTTCCAATAGGCTATCTTGTGCTGAGCCCCTTCCATTCACCCACCTATATATACACAAGGAAATTCATGGTTTTGTGTTATAAGAGTGGTAGGTGGAGAGAGACGAGCAATTCAAGCTGAAGTCAAAAAAGATTTTATTTGATTAATGAATTAAGTTTGTTTGAAAGCTGACTCTTCTTCCCCAAACAAAACTACAAAAAGCATTTAGAGACTACATGACGATATAAAGCCGTCAGTACGCTAATTCAGTCCATTATAGGTCTTCAATTCAATAAAGTTTATATTATTGATCGAATTTGGCTTCTTGCTAACAACTCCTCTGTCATTTACTGCCCCAGTTGGATACAAAATTGACGTCTAAAGGATCGGTGGGTTGGTATGAGTTTAAATCAAGCCATAGTTGGACTGAAGTAGTGTATATTTGCTTATTCAGCCTACATACTTCATATCCTTCTCATTCAACATTGTGACCTGGGTAGGCTAGCCTTGTATGGTCTAGAGAGAGAGAGAGACTGAGAAAGACAGGAATTAATTTAGGTGGCCGCCTTTACCACCAACCAAAGGGGACTATCAATGCAATGCATTGAAGAACATGAACTCGATCCTTTCAAAGGCGGAGCCAAAATTTAGTATTATGCTGGACTAGGATAAAGAACGAATAAGCACCAAATACACATACATACTCACACATATGTATGTATACTGTAATGTTATTATCAGGCCGGCCTGACGCAATTTTGGGTCAAGTCGCCTCCATATAGCCAATTTTAGATGACATATTGTAAAATTGACCGTTGGATTAGATGCCCCTCTTTTGTATGTCATACCTGCAAAAAATCACAGTGATCCGACGATTGGTTTTTGACAAAACGGATGTTAAAAAAAATGGTGATATTTGGAAGAACAAATAAGTTGCATATTTTCATAATGACATTTTTCAAAAACCAACCGTCAGATCACTATGATTTTTTGCAGGCATGACATAAAGAAAAGAAACATCTAATCCAACGGTCACTTTTACGAACTGGAGTCTAAAATTAAGAATACTAAAAAAAAAAAAAAATTTTGACAAGTTTGGGGCGGGCTACAGCCCTCCCCAACCCAAACGTGCCTCCACCCCTGCTCCTTTCGAAAAGTGAAAATAGTATGGGAGGAATTTTCTAAACTTTTTGTTATTAATTTCAAATCAAAACCCTGAATTTGAAAAGCAAACTAGTTTTTGTGTCAAATTTGCCTTTTGCTGTTAAAAGCACGCAATCATTGAACAAATTATCAACTCGATCGGAGAAAATATTTCCATAAACAAATAACATAATATATGGTCTCAAAAATTTCCATGAGATTGAGGTCTTGCATGTTCCAACATGTGCGCACACAGCCTCCCTACTTTTTGATCACCCCACCTAATCAACACTCGTACCCTTAGGTACCATTTGGATTTATTTTTTATAAGTATTTATTTACTTTTTTAAAAATTTGCAATATATAATTTCTTAGAAAAATTTTAAAAAAGCAAATAAGTACTAATAAAAAATAAATCCAAACAGTGCCTTACTTTTCCTTGGATTCCTCGCAAATATTTTTTAGCAAGCAGTCTGTGACCAAATCAATTAAGTCTAATTAAGGATTAATTTTTAAAATTTTATTTTTAGAGAACTATCGATCTTTTTATATATATCTTTACAAAATTATATATGTTCAAAATACTTCAAAAGTCTCTTCATATATTAAAAATTTCATACTAAAAGTTATTATTGTACCACAAGTTAGGATTCTCTAACAATTATCCATAACAACAGTATCTAATTCAATCATAAATTTTTCAGAATATGTATCTAACAATTACTTATCGGCCTGATGCTGACTTTCACAAAAATCAGCATATGTGCGCAAAATTATTTTTCTATATATAGGTGCCCGACAAGAGACAAGAGGCACATAAACAATCATTCGCTCTATACATTGTAAGTGGGTTAGTAAGACCCAAAAATAATAATAATAATAATAATTCCTTGTATAACTCGTAAAACCAAATCGTCACCATAGTTTAATTGAGAAGGGTTGGTGTATATAAGGTTTATAAAGAGGTGAAGACCACCAAAATGACTCAAAAATTAAAATATAAAAGTGGATTATGACCTCTGTGATCAAGCCACCACCTCATATCTCCAAACACGTGTTTCAGTGAGATTAATTAGGTTGCAAGCCAGCTAGAGTGATGGTCAAAAAGAGATGGCTGAAATTCGACGGTCCAAGTTAAATTCCACAGATATATATATATATATATGTGTGTGTGTGTGAGCATATATAAAAGAATGAATAAAACCAAGAAAAAAAATCCAACTGCCATGTAACAAGGGGCCCGGCCTATCACTGTCGGGGGTGGACAACATAGCACTATTTCACTGAACCCCATCTTTCTGGTTTTCTCTCTCTTACCAACCCAAGCTTAATTGCAGCCAGCCTTGACCTCATATATGGATAATCACAAAGTATTTAATATTAATTGCAAAGGCTGCAGCAAGGAGGATTAGTGACTAAACTCATCTTGACTAGGGTGCCACGTTTCCTTGTCATTGAATCTTGTTTTACATGCTCTAGCTAATTAAACATATTAAATTATACTGCCATTTATATTTAGTGATCGAATACAAGTTTTTGATACTTTTTATAAGAATTGTTTTTATATAATTCTGATGCTCGTCAAATGTTTCATATCCCTTGTTTGGCACCCCGGCTCTAAGACAATTTTTGTTTCGCCCCTAGTAGCAATTAACTTGATATTTGACAAAAATAGTATATATATATAAAAAAAACATATAATACATCTCAAGATTGATTTCACAAAATACAACCCCAGTAAAAAATTATTAAAATTTGTGTCAAAACATCTACGTTTTTAATAAACCTGCTCGTATATTTTATTTATTATATATTATATTATATGTTGTGTGATATATATATATATATATAGTGTAAACCCTGTCTTGTGGTACTAATGTTTTTGTTCAAGTATTAAATTTGGAAGGTAGCAATTTTAGAAGTTTTCCGACTCAAATGAATCAAAAGCAACAAAGGGCTTTCAAGCAAGAAAAGATTCAAATAATGCTCAAGGCCATTATGCAAATCAAGATCAAGAAGGCAAAACATGCATAAACCTCAAGTTGAAAACGAGAAGGCTAGCTAGCATAAGTTATTGTTGAAAGGTGTGTTCCATTGCTAAACTTGATTTATTTTTGTTTTTCAATTGATCCCATTCTACATATATACATGTATATGTGTATATCTTTAAACTTATAAGAAATATGAAATATGATAACTGTAAAATGAAATTTGAATATCTGTAAAACGAAATTTGAATTTTAAACTTATAAGAAATCCAGTTATCAAATTTCATTTTACAAGTATCCATATATATCTTTAAAATGAAATATGGATTGGTGATATTTATATGTTTCGTTTTAAAGATATACACACATACCTGTAAAACGAAATATGATAACTGGATTTCTTATAAGTTTAAAATTCAAATTTCGTTTTACAGATACACAAGTAATGTATAAACGGAACATAGAAACTGGATTTCAAACTTCCAAATTTAATTTTCGATTTCAGATATACATATATACATGTGAAATGGAATATATGAATTACACCACTACACATTTCGTTATATGTATACATGTACATTTGAAAGTATATCACCACTATATATTTCGTTTTACATATACACATATATACATATAACGAAATATGTTCATTTTTAGTTAGTCTCGTTGCCATTTGAAATGATTATTCACAGTGAACGTATATTTGAGTTATATTAGTGTGTTCAAAGCTAAATATGTTTACTTCTTTTTTAAAGTGATTTTAATTGCTATCCAAAAATCTTGTGCAGATAGCAAAATCTAAATTCAAAATTTCAAAATTGTTGAAATAGATGCAAGATTTTAGGAATATAGATATGAATATTTATAAAATATTTTGGTTATCGCCAAATATGGAATAAATCCATGTATGGGCAATTGTGTCTTTTTATGAACTAAAACTATGTATTCATGTATCACCAAAAACCATAGGGACTTATTGGTATATGAATCTTATATCAGGGCCCTGTTGGTATAAAACTCTATTTTTACTTCTAATTTGACACGCGGTTTGCAAAATCCAGCGTAGAATAAGTATTTTGAGAAATCGACTGTTGGATTATATATTCTGCTTACACATCATATATACCAAAAATCACATTAATCCAACGACTACTTTTTAAAAAATATCACAGTTTTAAAATAAATTGTAAAAAAATTATGTAAATCTGTCACAATTGGCTTTCTGAAAATCAACCGTCGGATCAATGTGATTTTTCCCATACATAATGTATAGAAGCAGAATATCTAATCCAACGGTCGGTTTATTAAAATACTTATCCCACGCTTGGTTTTACAAACCACGTGTCAAATTAGGAGTAAAAATTATATGTCAACGGATTTTGTCCCATATATATATATATATGTTCAAAATACTTCAAACCTGTCTTCATATATAAAAATTTCATACTTAAAGTTATTATTGTAGCACAAGTTAGGATCATCTAAAATTTGTCACAATAATTTCTAGTTTGAAAGTTTTGTCAACCATCGTATCACTCATTTAATTGTTAAAAAGTAATTATCACTTCATCAATCTCTTAGATCATGCGAAATTTTAAGTTCCAAAAGTGATAAAGAAAAGCTAATGCAAATCTAGCCAAGACTTTGTAAAATTGATCGAGTTGAGTTATTATCGAAAAATAATAATCCAAAAAAATTAAAAAATTAAAAACCAAATAAGAACCAGGAGCAAAACCTATAAAGTCTCCTACCTTTGTTTTTGGGTTAATGTAACATTGAACCCGTATAGTTTGGAAGCACAATAGATCAGAAACTACACGTACGCAACCAAGACAGCCACAAGAAGGTTCACTTGCTTGAAAAAATTAATTTGAGAAATTGAAAATGAACACATAAAAACCAAAAATAAAAGAATTAATTATTCCATATATATATATATATATATATATATATATAGATAAGACAACATGAAGCTCATAACACAAGATGAGACCCATTCCCTTCAACTCATTCACTACAGAAAAGAGCTCAAAAAATGAGCCTGCCACACTCTTCCTTATAATTATATTATTATAATAATTAATTTAAATTTTATTTTTATCCATAATGCCAAATTTACTTTTGATATATATCAAAGTAGCGTCAGGTGATTTTTATATATAGGGCCAATTGTAAGAGAAATTTTGAAAAACTGACCGTTGGATTAGATTTCCCTCTTGTGTATGTCAGGTGTGCCAAGTTTATTTTTGAAAAATATCACCATGAAAAACTTCGAATTTTTTGTTTTTTAAAATGTCATCATTTTTTCATAGTCAGGTTTTCCTAACTGTTGGATCACTATGATTTTCGACATGCCTAACAAACATTAAAGGGGTATATAATCCAACAGTCAATTTTTCAAAATTTTTTATGTAACTAGTGATCGTGTCAATTACAAAGGAGGTTATTCCTTATTTACAATCAAGATTTAAATTTATAACGTGACTCGTGCTTATAACCTCAATTCGTTGAAAACATGGTTTTAGCACTGATGTCGATCCTCATGGACTAAAGGCTAAATTATGAGAAAATTAAGCGAATTCGATTTTAGTTAAGCGAGCAATCTTTAATTTAGATAAAGGTTATTTAAACTACTGAATATAAAATAAATGATAAAAAGCCTTAGGTTTTCGTATCCACTTAACTCGCATCAATTGCATTAATAGGTTTAATTAGGGTTTATGAATATCCATGGTAATGATGGTTTAGATTATAAGAATAAGCCATCAAAGATCATCATGCGTATATGAATCAAGCATGGATCATCCCTTAAGGCATGGACTGTCAAACGAGAGAATGCACAATCCATCCAAGTAGGGCATGAATCATCTTACTTCACATACACATATTCGATAAGTACCATTGCACAACAACTATAATTGCAATCATAGAAAACAACTATATATATTGATAAATAAAATCATTTAAAACCAAGTTGCATGGAAGCAACATCCTTAAAGTTGTACAATTATCACAAATATACAAAAAACAACCAAATCCAAACCTATGAATACAATCTAATGGAGAGAAGCTTCATCTATTACCAAAGAGAAAAGAATCACCAAGGTTCTTCGTTCCTTCCATGTGCAAGCCAAGAATCCCAGAGAATGAAGAGAGAGAAGAGAGAGAATAGTCTAATGGTAAGTTTGGCTAACCCCTAAACACTTAGAAAAGAATGCTTTCATATCATACAGAGACCTACTCCATAAATCTTGTCTGAGGAGAGCTCATATCGATAGGGTGCCACCCTATCGATAGGCTTAGGGGTTTTTGCACTTTTTCCTTCATTTTAAGCTTCCGTCTTTGCTTCTAAACCACTTTGGCACTCTTCTCATGTGCGTTCCACTCTTGTACTCCCTTTTTAGCAATGAACTCCAGTCTTTGGGCGAAATTAGCCTACAAAAGCCAAAAACACATAAAAAGTCTAAAACTAATTAAATCAAAGCATTTACGGTGTAAAATCATCCGAGATTAGCCTCCGAATGCATAATATAACTCATGATTGTGGAGCAATCATACCCTCTAACTTTGACTTTGCTAGTCCCTAGAAAACACTGAAATGGAAAACATTAAAAACAAACAAGAAATCTAAATACTAAATAAAATAAAACTAAATAAAAGCCACTTTCGCAGGGAATCGTGATTGCATTTAGCGTATACAACAAGCCTTTAAACCCCTAGCTAGGTTCCCCCTAGTGGACGAGTTATAGTCACGTGAGGGTTTGCAGAAATGGCACCCACAAACATAACAATCCCAATTCATTCCCTTTATTCACAAAGATCAAGAAAAACATATTTCAACACAATAAGCATACTAAGCAATCTAACTACTCATAAATCATGCAATGCATTGAACTAACACCATATAAGCGAAATCCTTGTGTAGTGAAGTGGAATCACGTAATCATATTCCAAACCATCAAATGACCAAGCTTATATGAATGAGATGGTAAACACGAAGAACAAAGAGAATAAAAACTGAGAAATAAAATACAAAAGATAAGAAAACAAAGAAAAACAACATCACTTTGGAAGAGAATTTCATAAAGAATGGAGAATGAGAACAAAACTAACACATATATGCATAATAGATGGTAAAGTTGCAACACAATCCAACATAAGCAGTTCATGGAATCAAATAAGACTTTATTTGCTCAATAATGCCTTTTGGTTCAATGATGGAAAACAAGAAGACATGTGATGATTTAAAAACATGGTTTAGGTTCTCTACCCAATCATCACATGCACCAAACCTAAAACAAAACAAGACAAAATGCACAAAAACTACTCAAAAGACACAAAACAACCCAAAACACATAACCCAAACCACAATGACTAAAAACAATGTACCATGCTCTTTAGCAGAATTACTGAGTTCAAAGAAAATTGGAATATAAAGAATTTCTGGATTTTTATTATTGTTACATCCTTCACTTTTGATCTTTTTCTTCTTCTTTTTTTTTTTTCTTTTTTTTTTCACACCCTACAACTTGAATTTAGCTTTATTTTTCAACTTTCAGAGGGTGAATGCATAAACACTTGCTTTGCTTTTATTTTTATTTTTTTTTTTTCTGTTTCTTTCTTTCTTTCTTTCTTTCTTTCTTTTTTTTTTTTTTTTTAAAAGATGCATTATTCAACCCTTTTCATCACCCAAATTACAAATTTCAATTCCTTTACAAAAAGAAAATGCTCAAAATTGAGACATGGCACACAGAACACAAGACTTTAAGACAAGACTCAAAAACTCACATACTAAACACTCCAACCAAGAATTAACTCACCTAACCTCTACCATTAAGCTTTCTAAGCTGGCCAAGAAAAGGAAACTTGAAGGCTCAAAATAGGTGCTAATGGTAATATAATATGAAAGAATTTTTAAGCTCAAATAAACAAAGGTGGCATATGATCATTTTCTATGACTTACAAATGTTTAAATAATGCGCAACAAAACCATTAATCATGCAATAAATTAGAAGTGGAATGATAAGAAAGAAATAGAAGATAGTTACAAAAAATCTATATGGAGATAAAGATGAAGAATGAAACAAGAATAGACAAATTTAAGCAAGACACTCTTTGGCTCAGAAAATATCATGAATGATTCGTGCGTGTGAAAATAAGAATTCACCTACACATGCATATGCTCAAAACAAAACATAATTAAGAGATTTGTAGACTTATAAAAGCATACACATATTGAAGCAAGTTCAAAAATCACTAAGTGTTTAAGGAAATGACTGAAATGTCTCCCTAGGATAACGGGGATTCGTGCCCTATAACTAAACATATGTTCCATGTTAAGTACAATAAAATTTGCAGGGAAAACAAATGACTCGACCTTAACAAGAACATCTCTTAAAATCTCCCTAGGCACTTTCGTTAACCTATCAGCAAACTGAAGCACAGTAGGGCTAGGATGACGCTCTCATAATTACATATTCTCATACACAGAGTTAGGAAGAATGTTCACACTTGCCCCAAAATCGACTAAGGCCTTATATATGAAATAACTTCCTAAGAAGCATGGAATAGTAGGCGTACCAGGGTCCTTACATTTAAGGGGAAGGTGATATTGCACTACCACACTAGCTGCTTCAGAAATGACTGTTGACTTAGTCAAATATGAGTGCTCCTTGCGCTATCGAGTACACAAATCCTTTAGGAATTTGGCATAGGACGGGATTTGCTTAATTGCGTTTAAGAGTGGCAAATTGATATGCACTTGTTTAAAAACTTCTAAAATCTCACTCAAAGACGCTCTCTTTTTCTTCCCTTTAATGGGTGCAACCAATGCCGAAAGGAATAGAGCCTTGGGCACATAGAATGCCACAAGATCATCAGAATTAGAGGGAAATTTATCCCTCTTAGGCTCACTGACCACTTACTTACTTTTCTCTTTCCTAATCTCCTCTTGCTCATTAGGTTCTACCACCTCGGGAACTATAAACTCAGTTTCGTTTACTCCCTCACTAGTCTTCTTCCCGACTCGGTTGTCAACGATCCTACTACTCCTCAAACTAGTGATAGCATTCACATCCTCAAAAAAATTGAGTCTTGTAGGGAAGAACTCTCAGCCACATGCACTCCATTGGGGTTATTCATGGGTTGACTAGGAAGCCTATCCTCCTCTCGATGACAAAGAGTTGCCGCGATTTGCCCCACTTGCAACTCTAATTTAGCAATAGATTGCAAATGAGAATGAAAGAGTTGGCAATCCGCCTCAATATTCGTTAAAGCATTAAAAACCGTGGCCTCAAACTCAGAACTCCTTTGGGCTTGGGGTGCTGGAGGTAGACTGACACCTTGGAAATGGGGTTGGGACTGAATGTAAGGTGGCCTATAGGCTTGGTCAACATTGGCATTGCCACCAAATAAATTGTCCTTGGGTGGTTGGTGAAACTGACTGCCTGACCCTTGATAGGGTTGAGACCTGTTAGTGGTATGCCCTAAAACCAATCCTAAAGAGCATATCTATTTCATATTAGGAGTAGAAGGTATTACTTGTCGTTTATATATTCAATTATATATACGATAATGTCCATGAATAAATGATAAGAGAAATATGTATCTCAAGTTGTTAGGATATGGAGACTCATATTCTCATACACATTTATTCTAAAAGAGTTCCTGCTCATAGGTTTATTAAAGAGGACACTTATTAAACCGACAAGAGTAGAACATATTTAAACTAACTCCATTGGGAGGATAGGTAGGCTTTCCTATCAGTGTAGTGACACTTAGGTTAATCTGTGGGTGCATGTTAGAGAACATGTACACTGAACATGATCTGCTAGAATATTCCTATGGAGATTAAGTCAAAGGAATATTCTTATGTTACGTCCATTTACTTAGTAATCCTAAGACCTGAGACACCATGGATGTTTTATGTCTGAATTGTTAGGGTTTGATAGTTTCTTATACAGCCTTACCCTAAGGTTGTAGTCGGCACTTATTTGCTCTAATAAGTCTTGCATGAAGACATATGAGTGGTAAATAAGGAATCGTCACTCCCATTATTATGAGAGAGAATGTTAGGGTCAGTTCTCAAAGATAACTCTCAATGTGAATCTCTGGCTAGAGTTAGAGTGATAGGTGAACTATGAAAGTATTTCATAGGGTTCATCTTATTGAGATTATATTTTGAAGAACATATGATAATATGTTGAGATAGGGTTTTGACTTATATCCATACCCTGAATATCTTAACTGTGACATTATGGGATAAAAGGATTAAGTAACAAGAAGGTTTCACATAGTTCTGCTATTCACCCAAAGCTAGGGCATGTCATGACACATTGATAGACGTCACTCATGACCAGTGAAAGCCTATTGATAAGTGTTATCAATGAGGGCATAATTGGAATAGTTTCAATTAAACCTTAAAATAGAAAGTTTGTATTTTATGAGACATGGAGATGTCCCTATTCAGTGCTAGGTTGGGGTGAACCCAAAGGGTCACACACAATAGAATTTAAGAGAGCCTTTTAAATCATTGAGAGGGGTAAGTTTCTAATTAAAATGCAATTTAAAAGGACACTTTATTAAGGTTAATAGAGGAGGTCCTTAGTTGCAAATTAGAAACTCTTGTATTTCTATAAATACAAGGGCTAGGGTGCATGCTAGCACTAAGTACTCCCAAACCCTAAAAGAGAAGAGTGAGATAGCCTCCCTAACCCTTTAGGGCCGTGAGCTAGAGAAAGCCTCTCTCCCATAGTCGTTTTCTCACCCTCCCTCTCATACTTGCTTTGCTTCAAGGGTTGATCAAGAGCAAGTGGATTCAAAGGTCTTGAGTTCGTGTGGATACTTTTGGAGACTTCATCCGTTTGAAGTTCAAGTTCATTAATCACAAATCGAAAGGCTAATCAAGTAAGTTATGTTTGATATATATGTATGCTTGTTTGTTTATCTCATGTCCCTATGCTTGTTCAAATCCTGCCTGGATATTCAATGATGGTTTCATGTTCTTAAAAATTTTTATTTTGTCTTCCGCTGCAATTCTATGTATTTCAAATATCCTTTCAGTGGTATCAGAGCCAAATCAAGCATGGACATGAGATTTGATGATGGTTTGCAATGGTTTAATTAATTAAAATCAAGAAAATCAATGGTTTAGGAACCATAGGTGAGTTCGGCAATGGGGCTCTTGGAGAACCCTATGTGTTTACTTATTAATGCCATGTTAGGGTGTATTTAAAACCCTATGAAGGTTTCAGCAATGGAGGGACATCCTCTATAGGTTTCGGCCATGTGGGGATAAACCCCTTTGGTGTTTGAGATTCAAGGGTTTGATGAAAACCCTTAAAAGGTTTTGGGTTCTCTCTCTTTCTCTCTCTTAATTTCGGACCCTATGGGGTTTCACCCTTTATTGATTTGATGATTGGGGTTTTGTATCCTTGATATGATGAAGCTTTGATGATGATCAAATCTCCCCAAAGAGGTTCGACACTCTCTCTCTCCTCTCTATCTCTTCATGGCACTTAGGGTTTTGAAACCCCTATTTGTTTTGTTTGTTTATTATTTTGTTATGTGATGATTGATTTGGGTTTATGAAACCTATAATCAACACCCATAATCAAATCTTGGATTTTGAAACCCTAGATAAGAATAGATGAATTTCTTGATTTGTGAAATAAGAACACAACACTTGTTTTTGAAGAAAATAAGTTTAATGGAGATTAGGGTTTTAGGAAACCCTATAGGGGATCACGGCGATGAGGGTTTCCCACCCTTTAGGCCATGGCTACTTGGGTTTAATAACCCTAGATTATATTTGTATGATTCTTGAAATCTTTTAGAAATTATTTTATTTGATTCTTGATGCATATAATTATATGATTTAAACTTGTTTAAATTTTGTATATTGATGAAGCTTGTTAATGTGTTTAACAATGGTTATTTAAGGTTCTTTGAATCCTTGATTTCATCATCAATGGTGGCTGGTTTTAGGTTTTAGAAACCCTAAACCAAAATAGGAAGGTTTCTTGTTTTGTATTAGGAATCCCTAATTGTCAAATTAAGAAATCCCTAGTTTCTATTTTGAAGTTATTTGATTTAGGAAAGTTTCTTATTTTTGATTTGATTCTTTCTTATTTTTAAATAATTTTGATTTAGAATATATTGCAGCATATTTAGTGTTTATGGAAACCCTAAAAAGATTGGATTGGGTATGGTTCTCTAACCCTATCCCTAACACTAAACCCTAGCACATTCTCTCTCTCCCACTACACCTCACGGCCACATGGGTTTGGAACCCTAGTGTGCCTTATTTTATTTTTGTTTTTCATAATCTTATGTTCTTCATATATTTTATAAAGTGTTTATGAAGTTTTCAAAATAAATTTAATTATTTTTTAAAGTTAAAAATGAAGAACATATCGGTTTGGTGAAAAAGTGTTTTACAAAAACAATTTTTCTGGACAGCAACCATGTAGCTTTTGTAAAATCCATGAAAAATATTTTCTGAGATTTTCAAAGCATGACACCTATTGACTTCATTAATATAAGGTCTTAACAATGTCTAGGAGGAGTTCCCTTGAATTTTAATGACCTAGGATAGCCACACTAGATTTTTTGTGATTAAGAGTCAAATCTGGAAAATCTGACTCTCTATCGTAAAATGTCTCAAATTGATACCATATGATGGAATCAAGTGATGAGACCCCTGCCATTGGAAAGAGGACTGAAAAACCTAGTGAATTGAAGTGTTTCCATGACTTAGTTCACTTTAGGTTAGGCCAAATAAAGTCATTTGTGAACAAATTCCAGAATCTGCCAAGGTTTGGAGTTAGTGTCATAAAGTGCTTTAAAGTGATACCAAACGTTGAAATCACTAAACGAGACCTATGCCATTTGAAAGAGGACTGAAAATCCTCGTGAAATAGAGTATTCTCATTTTTTAAAAGTTTGTTTTAATATAGGAAAGTTTAGTCCCAAAACAGTAGCTAAATTCTTAGTTTTGTTAAAAAATTGGGTTTGTGTCTTTTCTAGAATTTTTGGTTTTGAGTTATCATTTAATTCCTTCCATATAGGTTAATGTTGATTAATATATAATGCATATTAAAGTGTTAAATTCATGATAGGAATTATGTGAATAATTTCTCAAATTAAATTCTATTTATTTAAAACCCTAATAGAGTTAATTAAGAGTTTTACTTAAGGAAAAACACTAATGTTATCATATGAGATATGATGGGATTATTTTAAATGAGATTTAAAAGATCGTTTTTATTGTTATTAGATAATAATAATAATAATATTGACTTTAATTAATTAAATGCCAATGCCATCATTGCCTTTCTTTTGTTATTGTTGTTATTATTTATGCAATGTGTTTGTATAAATATGAATGGATGATTATGGACTTAAGACCAATTAAATAAGATGTGATTGGCCGCATTGGATTTTTTTGGTTTATTTTAATGGGTTGTATTTAAAGTAGTTTAAACTTTGGTGATGTAATTAATTAGGGACTTGCATGCCTCTTTCCCTCTCAATCCATGTGTACCCCCTATCTCCTTAATCCCCTTCTTTCTTTTATTTTAAATGTAATATTTGATACTTGGTGGAGCATGGTGGACTTGAGGTGTATGGTGGAGTCTTGTTCGAGAGGAAAAGCAAGCACTTGAGAAGGACTTGGCAAGGACTTCAAGACTTTTCGAAGATCTTTTAGTCTTTGTGTAATAGTTACATAGCTTTTAATTGCGATCACCTAACCCTCATTATAGACCTAGGGTTCATCTTTTGGCTCAAAGTTTGAACCCACCCTAAAAGTACATAATCAATCCAAGGCCCATTTAATATATGAGATGTATGCTTGGTAAGGGCCTTGACCTAATTTATTATATGTTCAAGATGAATCCACCATAGCCTCTAGAAGGACAGTGGGAGGATAATCGAGAACTAATAATAAAGTTTGGTCTAAATTTTATATGTATGTTTGATATATATATGTGATGCATGTGATGTATGTTTAATGTTAAAAATGAGACCCTTTTACAAAACCCTTGTTTTCAAAATAAGTTGTAAGGAAGAGGTATGAGCCTTACCCTAGCCTCCCACCATTATAAGATAAGGAAATTCCTTTGATGGTTATGTTTGGCTGTAGGTATGCGGGAACATATCTATTCTAAGAATTCTTCTCATCTTATTTTTAATATTGGATTTCATAAGATGCGAAAATGGTGTATCCCAAGAACCTATTATGTGAGGGATACAACATTCAATTGACCATACTTATGTAAATGGTGGGTGTGACTTAACTAAAGAGTACTATCTAAGAACCTATTATGTGAGGATACTACAATTTAGAGGCTAGAGGAAAGATTGAAACTTGCTTAAGAAGCATTAGGATAAAGAGTTATTCACTCATCAAAATTAGTATCCAAGAACATATTATGTGAGGATTACTAATCCTTGATGGGATCCCAATCCCTGCTAAGGAAATTCAAATGATGAAATTCTCGAATCTCATTAATAAAGGGTATATGAGATTTGAATCAAATAGTGGGAGGTACCATAAGACTTAAAAACCAATAGGTATTTATGGTTTAAATAATATGAAATTTACATTTATTATTTTCTGTTGTAGATAGCTCCCCTAAACCCTCTATCTAGAATCCTTGATGACAACCATTTGACTGGTCCTGATTCCGGGGAATGGTTAAATAATTTAAAAGTTATCTTACCGCTGCAGAGAAGATCAAAAATGTCATTAGTACCCCATGCCCCAATACCTTGTCAAATAGGGCTATTGAGGGGGAGATAAAAGATGATGTGCACTTTGAGAGTACACGATCTATCCTATCATATCTTAAGGATTTATATAGCTCAAAAAATGGAATTGTAGGGTACAGTGCTATAGGTGAACTTTACTCCTGTAAGATGATAGAAGGATCATTCGTTCATGAGCATTGCCTCAAGATGATCCAAAATATCAACTCCTTGAATAATCTAGGTATCGTTATAACATCTGAGATGGGTATTGACATACTGCTTCATTCTCTACCTGCTAGTTACAAACTGTTCATCATTGATTTTCATATGTCTGATATGAATTCAAACTTGTCTTTGACTGATTTGATGAACAAGTTAGTAACTACTGAGGATACCTTGAAAAGGGAATCCAAAGGGAACGTATTGGTTATTAATGGGATTTCAACTTCCAATACCAAGCCTAAGGGCAAGGGAAAGAAGAAGAAATCCAATGATAAGCTAAAAAGAGGCAAGAAGAAAAAGTATAAAAGAAAAGGTTTCCACTGCGACAGAATTCGTTTCTGGAAAAGGAATTACAAGGAGTACCTGGCTTCGTTGAAGAATGGTTCTTCAAATGGTACGTCTTGTATTTTATTTACTAATTGAGAATTGTATTATTATTATTTTGCTTTATGGTATGTGATACCTAACTATGTTTTTTCTTGTACAATACGATTGTATGTAGGAGACAAAGGGAAGCAGAAGGTTGAGTAGATATTGAGCTTGCAATGTTTGGATAGGATCAAGAGTTGCTGCCTTCAACATTATAGCTCAATTCTTGGCTAGTTTATTTAGAATTTCAAGAACTTTTTATTATTACCAGTTTGTAATAAATACTTCCTTGGAGGTTTTTTATTTAGTTTTGAATATTTAGTTTATTTAAAACAGTTTATTTATAATATTGATTATTTGGATAATTTCTGGCAATTGTTTTAAAGTTCTAAATTCTTCATGAATGTTATATATATATATATATATATATATATATATTATTATATTTTTAATCTCCTATTAATTAACTTTGTAGGGTCATATTGATAAATGAATCTTGACATTTTGTCTAAATTCATTAATTAATATGATCCCATCACCTTATTTATAAGGAGATTAAAAGGATCATACATGAGATGTATAAACCTTATAATTTAGTTTGAAATACTTCATATTTATTTTGAATATTTGAAAGTGTTCAAAGGATTTAAAACTATGAATATTTGAAGAGTTCAAATCATTCATTTGGAGTAAAGCTAAAAAGAAATTATTGAGAATATTTTAGTTGAATCATTTATATATATAGAGAGGACCTTAAATATGTTAAACATTATAGTTTAAAGAATTATTTTAAATATGAGATATTTCAAATAAAATTTAAAAACTATGCTTTCTTAAATAAAGAGTTATTTGAAAGCAATGTTTCCATGATGGTTGAGAACCATTCCTTTATGAAACATCTAAAGGGAATAAAAATGTCATTAAAGAGTTTAATACAAAATTACCTTATTTCAAAAAGGACTAATGGGAGCAATAAAGTCATCAATCATTCACAGTTTTCTTTATTTAAGTACATACTTAAATACTAAGTGTAGTATTATGAATTCCATAAATCGTTATAGGAATTCTAATCTCTCAAAAAATATTGATTTTATGAAGGGATTATATATATGAGTTTAATATTTAAGAAATATGGGTTCTCATAAAAGATAATGTATTTGACACAATATCATTAATGCTACAATAGTTGTTGGCAGATATTGGCATTATTAAGAATAATGATCATGAATAAAAGGTAAGTATATTTTTAAATTAATTAAGAATGTAATACTTACATTAATAAAGAAATAAAAAAGGATGTCATTTACAAGTTGCCTAAAAGAATGCCTAGTACATATTGTTCTCTTCCAAGAACATAGATCTCATTTACTAGACATCAGAGTTGGCAGCAGAATATTAGTTTAATTACTGTTATTGAAAAATAATAAAGTTGCAAAGTTTGTTTGCATAGGATCTCCATTGCCGTAACACCTCATGGGAGTTATAAGGCTTTTCTTTCAAAGACTAGTATAAGATACTATGATGATTGGCTTTAGAACAAGTGGGAGATTGTTAGAGGTATGCCCTAAAACCAATCCTAAAGAGCATATCTATTTCATATTAGGAGTAGAAGGTATTACTTGTCGTTTATATATTCAATTATATATATGATAATGTCCATGAATAAATGATAAGAGAAATATGTATCTCAAGTTGTTGGGATATGGAGACTCATATTTCTCATACACATTTATTATAAAAGAGTTCCTGCTCATAGGTTTATTAAAGAAGACATGTATTAAACCGACAATAGTAGCACAGATTTAAACTAACTCCATTGGGAGGATAGGTAGTCTTTCCTATCAGTGTAGTGACACTTAGGTTATCTGTGGGTGCATGTTAGAGAACATGTACACTGAACATGATCTGCTAGAATATTCCTATAGAGATTAAGTCAAAGGAATATTCTTATGTTACGTCCATTTACTTAGTAATCCTAAGACCTGAGACACCAAGGATGTTTTATGCCTGAGTTGTTAGGGTTTGATAGTGTCTTATACAGCCTTACCCTAAGGTTGTAGTCGGCACTTATTTGCTCTAATAAGTCTTGCATAAAGACATATGAGTAGTCAATAAGGAATCGTCTCAAAGATAACTCTCAATGTAAATCTCTGGCCAGAGTGATAGATGAACTATGAAAGTGTTTCATAGGCTTCATCTGATTGAGATATATTTTGAAGAACATATGACAATATGCTGAGATAGGGTTTTGACTTATATATATACCCTGAATATCTTAACTGTGACATTAGGGGATGAAAGGATTAGTAGCAAGAAGGGTTCACGTAGTTCTGCTATTCACCCAAAGCTAGGGCATGTCATGACACATTGCTAGACGTCACTCATGACCAGTGAAAGCCTATTGATAAGTGTTACCAATGAGGGCATAATTGGAATAGTTTTAATTAAACCTTAAAATAGAAAGTTTCTATTTTAGGAGACATGTAGATGTCCTTATTCACTTCTAGGTTGGGGTGAACCCAAAGGGTCTCACACAATAGAATTTAAGAAAGCCTTTTAAATCATTGAGAGGGGTAAGTTTCTAATTAAAATGAAATTTAAAAGGACACTTTATTAATGGTTAATAGAGGAGGTCCTTAGTTGTAAATTAGAAACTCTTGTATTGCTATAAATATAAGGGCTGGAGTGCATGCTAGCACTAAGTACTCCCAAACCCTAAAAGAAAAGAGTGAGATAGCCTCCCTAACCCCTTAGGGCCTGGCTAAAGATAGCCTCTCTCCCATAGCCTTTTTCTCACCCTCCTTCTCATACTTGCTTTGCTTCAAGGGTTGATCAAGAGCAAGTGGATTCAAAGGTCTTAAGTTCGTGTGGATACTTTTGGAGACTTCATCCATTTGAAGTTCAAGTTCATCAATCGCAAATCGAAAGGCTAATCGAGTAAGTATTATTTATGTTTGATAAATATGTATGCTTGTTTGTTTATCTCATGTCCTTATGCTTGTTCGAATCCTGCCTGGATATTCGATGATGGTTTCATGTTCTTAAAAATTTTTATTTTGTCTTCTGCTGCGATTCTATGTATTTGGAATATCCTTTCAAGACCACCGCAGGTTAGGGTGACTCTTCCAACCTGGATTGAAAGTATTAGAGTACGGGTCATTCCTAGGTTTATAAAACCCTTAGGCTGCATTTACTTGCTCCTGCACAAACTCTGGGTACTGATTATACATGGGATAAGAGAAGGTGTTATGACTTATATTTGCACAAATCCCACTGACCTCACTGACAGGGCAAGGACGTATCCTAGATAACTAGCCTTGAGTGGCAAGCAATTGATCCAATTTCTTGGACAACACTGCCACTTGTTTGTTAATCACAGTGGTGCTCTCATCCTCATACACGTCTCCCTTCTTAGGAAAATTAGAGGTTGAAAACGAACCTCTATCATTCTGACTCATTGAGGCCATATGGAGAGAATCCTCACTGAGAATCTCAAATAAGTCCCAGGCCTCCTCAACAGTTTTCCTAAGGATTGTGCCCCCTACTAGTAGCATTCACTAAGTGTTTATCCTTAGCACGCAGGCCTTGGAAAAATGATTGGACAATTTTCCAGTTGGCAATATCGTGATGGGGACACAACCTAAGGAGCTCATTCATTTTCTCCCAAAACTCATAGAACTGTTCCCCCTCTTGTTGGACAAAGTGTGTGATGCTATAACGCATTTGGGTGGTACGTCTATGGAATAAAATCAGGCTACGAAAAGCCTCTGGAGTTGGTCCCAGGTGGTAATAGGTTCAGGAGTCGTAAGATTGTTGATCCATGTTTTAGCCTTATCTTTGAAAGAGAATGAGAAAAGTAAGAGCTTTATGGCATCAGCAGTGAAGCCTTGGATCCTAATTGTTAGGTTTAGATTATGAGTGTTGGCTTGTTTCATTTTAAAACTTGGTTTAGGTCATTTTTAGTTGTGTACTAATGATCACAAGCGAAGCCGTGCTAAAAGTTTCTAACTCACCATGGATTATGATGGTAAGTGCCTTAGTGACCTAGGGATCATGTTAGGTGGATAGATGCTCTATACTTTCTCATACCCTTGTTATATGACCATGACTTGTTCTAAATATCCATATCGGGGCTTTTAATATACTTGGATTGATCCAAGGGTGTTCTAGATTGATCCAATAGCAATTGAATTTCAACTACATAATGTATGTAGAAGTTCATGCCAATTTGGATCGATCCAAGCCCTCCCTGGATTGATCCAAGATCGTAAAAAACTGGTTTTGTTTTACTTTTTGCCCTTGTTTTGATTGGTCATTTTACCACCTATATATATAAATTAGGTAATCCGAGATTTTGTGGATCTTAGCCGCCAGAGGATCATTCTATTTTGAGCCCTAAACATTCTCTTCTCTTCCAAACTTTGTGTGTTCTTCCTTTTTTGTAAGAATCTTGTTGAATTATCATTCATACCTTATGGATTCAACTTGATTGTCTTTAGCTTAGTCTAGAAACCTTGGAATCTACAATTTAATATCTTTGGTGAGAAATTTCTATGGAGATAGGAAATCTCTCATGACTTTTGATTGAAGAAATCAAGAGTGAGGCCAATGGGATTGGTTGCTGAGTAAGCTTTGAAGATGGAGGACTCATTGGGATGAGTTGATGAGATCTTAGTACACTAGGCCAGGGTTTTGTGAGATCGAGTGCATGGTATAATCTATGTACTCCCTTTTTAATAGTGAATTGATATTTCTCTCCCGTGGTTTTTTCCCGAAAGGGTTTCCACGTATATCTTGTGTTGATTTACTGTATTGAGACATAACTGCTAACTATCAAGAAGGATGGAATGATTTATGTGTTCATAGATCCCTCTTGATAGTTGAAATATATTTTGTATTTCTTCTTCACAAGGTGTTTGGTATTATTCCTAAACGATTGAATCTGTTTATTGGTTGTGGGTAATTTCCATATATATGTGTTTTGTTGTGGAGAAATTGTGAAGTACTGCAAATCTCTAAGGAATGAGGTTTTTCAATGGCATCAGAGCCAGAGAATCACTGTGATAGGCTAACACCTAGGTGATATTGTCCCTAGATCATAATTTCATTCTTCCATGGAAGAAGAAAATTCAATCACACGTCCACCAAAGTTTGATGGAACAAATTATGCCTATTGGAAGGCAAGGATGAGGATTTTTTTGAAATCTCTAGATGAGATAGTGTGGGTCACTGTTGAGTGTAGACATCCATTTTTGACCATGAGCAGGGTCATTAATGGTGGCCTTTGATTAGAGGAGAAGTAGGGTGTTAAAACCCTAAGTTGTCAGTTTTACCCTTATGGGTAACTAGGTAAAGGTCATTATTGCATGTAGGTTTTTAGGTCAGATTGAGTCAACTCTTTTTGCAATAGGTTTTTAGAGAGTCTAGGAACATCCCTGCAAAATTCCATGGCATTCTAAGCCAGGCTTGATAAAAAATAAGGCCTTTTGTGACTTGAAGGGCAGTACTGTCCTTTGAATCACAAAAGCCCTGAATGACTGTCGATCTTGTCTCGAATGGTCTCGAGGCTTTGACATAGATATGTAAAGTGTGTTTGGTAGCTTATTTGATCAATGGCAAGGTCTATTGAGCCTCCTGGCTCATCTTTGGCTCTTAAGGCCCAAGGGGCCCTTTCAAGCTCAAATTAGGGTTTCGATTGGAAATGACCGGGATTCGATATTTTTATCAAACCAAAGCCTTCAAAGGCTTCAAAATACTTTCTTAAAATATTTTAAAACTTGTTTCGAGAAGAATAAAGGATTTCGAGAGCAATCGATTAGAATATTTCAAAATCCTAATTTGGGCCCGGCAGGCCCTAAACAGCTAATCGGTCAACTTTTCCCTTAACCTTTAACTTTGGTCAATGTATTTTCACTTCAAACACTTCTTAAAACATGGAGAATCGAATCACGATTGTTTCGATGCTGGAATCGTCAAATTTGGACTTAAAACGGGCTCGAAAAGCAGAAATCGGGTCGAAACGGGCTGAGATAGGCCCACATAGGGCAAATTTAGGGATCGAGGATCGATGACCGTCCACCTAGGGACAGCCAACCATCCATGAGGGACGGCCAACCGTCCTAGAGTAGATGGCCATCAATCACTTTAGCCAATAATTGCACAGCTTCAGTGATTTTTCTGCCCGGGACTCTTCCAAATCTTGCCACGTGTCCAGTTCGGCCATGGGGACTTTAGGATGTGTTTAAACACCTTGGAAGACTGGTTTAGAGCCCTTGGATCATACCTAAGAGATTTAAACTCAGCCATTGATCAATTTCAGGTCTCCCTATAAATAGAGGGCCCTGAAATCAGTTTTAACACACAGAATAAGCATTAGAGAGCTAGCTTGGAGAGTAGAGGCTTGAGCAATTGCACAAGCTTCCCCCATAGAACTCTATCTAAAGTTTTAAAGTCCTTGAGGTCCTTGGAGTCCTTGGAGCTTGAAGAGAAGGCTTGGAGCAAGTGGGAAGGAAGCAAAGAAAGAGGTTAGTAAGTTATGTAGTTTAAAGTTTTATTGCATTCTTTTCTTCTTCTTCTTATTCTTCTTCTTCTTCTTTTTCTATGATCATGCTAGATTAGGTTTTTATTTCTTTAGTATGCATGATAGGATTTAGTTCATTGTTAGTATGCATGATAGGATTTAGTTCATTATTAGTATACATGATAGGATTTAATTCATTATTTCTCTAGTATGCATAATAAGATTTAGTTTATTTCTTTAGTATGCATGATAGGATTTAATAATAACGATTAGAATATAATAGGATTTTATTTACTAATATGCATGATAGAGGTTAGTCTTATGATCTTCTCTTTATATGAATGCATGATAGAAGTTTGAGTCTTTTTTTTTTTTTTTTTTGTTAGAGAATGCATGTTATTTTATACCTTTATTCTTAATTATGTGTTCTAAATATTGATGCTTGGGATGATATACAAATTGTGTTCGAGGGAGCATGCAAAGGTAAGTCTCTTCCCTTGTGTTAATTAGAATAAACATGATTTGAGTTTATGTTATTTTATGCATGTCATTATTAGGTTGCATTTAGTGCATTTTTTTTTACCATTTTTATTCATTTGTTTTAGGGTTTTAAGTACACTTCAAGACTACTTTCGAATCTGTCCATGGATTTAAAGTGGCTTTAAAGTGTATTAAAACTCATTTTTTAGGCCCAAACTAACTTAGAAACATGCCTAGGTTCCCATAGTTAACTTAGATTGCATTTAGGACATTTTCGTGCATTGTTTATATTCTTTAATGTATTTTTTATTTATTTTCCAGAATTTTCTAGCATGTATATCTTAGTGTTTTAGGTGTTTAGACTAACTTAGGGCTAGTTAGAAACTCTAGGATTAGGGGGGTCACTTGACTCTACTTAGGACTCTTCTTTGTTGTAAGAATTACAATAAGAATAGAGTTCTATTTTACCTAGGAATCTACTTCGAGAAAAATTCTAAAAAGTGAATATGAAAGAATTCAAAATGGAATGAAATTCCAAGTGCTTTGATCAAACTCAAACTCTCGAAGCTAGAGTCCAAGATAATATAGAACCTCTACGATTATGTAGTTTATTACAATAGGAGAGTCCTAGGGTAATCGAACTACGTGGACTTTGATCATTGTCAAGCAATTGATAAGGTACGTAGGAAATCAATAGGCTGCAAGTCCAATCTTAAGTAGACTCTTGTCTCCTAAGACCCTTAGGATTTTGATTCTTTTATTATTTATTATTACTATCTAGTATTATATATACTACTTTCTTGGTTGATTAGATATGCTAGGGTTATCATGATAAGATTTTGAATAAGCCCGATAGTAATTAGAAGACCTTTAATTAGGGCGAGGTGGGTGCCTACAAGGAGTTCCTTGGAACCTTCCCACTTCGTAACCTAGCCCTCGAATCCAACTTTGATTCGAAGACCATGCTTTTCCAAAATATGGGATCAATGTTTTATTGAAAATAAAACTCTTTCTGTGGTTTCCTTGTTCCCTAAAAATAAGGTGGCGACTCCCAGTTTTTTACAAACTCTCATCCTTTTTCAAAAACCCAATCTTGAGTGGATAATAGAGAAGGATAAACGTGGATAATAGAGAAGGATAAATCGAGACGGATAATGAATAATCCATAATCCACTCTAAACCCCAAAGTGAACGAGAGGCCTCCCGATCCCTCTGGATATTCAGGTTGGCTGGTTCACAGATTGGCGACTCCACTGGGGATGTTGAGGGCTAAACTCCAATTAATTATTTTTGGGCTTTTCAATTTCTTAATTAATAAAATCAACCACTTGCATTTGCATGACTGTGTGACTTGAATTCTGCATTATGTGCGCATTGACTCTGCATGTTTAGGACGTTGTATGCTAAAGCCAACGATGAGCCTAGCCCTAGGCTAGTCTCTTTGATTCTTGGGTTCCATGAATGCGAAAGCCATCACTCTTCTTGCCAAGTACTCTCGGGTATATCAAACGGACCAATCACGTACTGTTGGACCCACGCGGCATTCCTGATGTCACATGTGGTTAAGTATATCAATTGGACCGAGCGAGTAAGGGACACTCAGCCTACCCTTTGCATTAGTACATATAGTCTGTCTCTGTAGGACACATACCCTACATCACTTTTTAGCACACTATTGTAATGTTATGCTGCCGGATTTACCCCCAGGTTTTGTTTGAGCCATGATTATGAAGTGTGTAGAACCACTAGGATCTCGGATTGTAGGCCTAGACCTTATGAAATGCCCTAAACTCTTAAGAGAAGTGTCTCCAAAGATTTAAGGTATTTGATGAAGGCTTAATACCCTACATATCCTTGGACTTAGGCCCGTGGTAGTGTTATGCTGTCCGAATAGCGATATATGTCTTTAGCCCTTATGAGAAGATGTGAGACATGGGCTTTAGGCCCATGTCCTTTGGATAGAAGGCTTAGGTCCACAGTAAGTTTGGGATGTAGTCTTTAAGCCCATGTCAAGCGGATAGAAGATATAAGCCTGTGGTAAGATTGAGATATGAGCTGTGAGAATGAGATTTGTACTTAGGCCCTAGGCCTATTTTCATAAGATTGAGGTATGAGCTATGAGAATGAGATTCGTACTTGGGCTTTAGGCCCATTTTCATAAGATATAATGTGAGAGAAGTAAAGGTTGATATGTAGGCTTTAGGCTTTTACTTTTGTGAGCATGTGAGATTGTCCTTATTCATCCATTTTCATACTGGAAGCTCTTAGTTGATTCAAATCTTTTCCCTTTCCTAGCATTCTGGCTTGGCGTCGTGATTCTAGCGGTCGGTTGTTTAAGGGTCTACCTGTTAATTCAAAGATGTCTAGTAACGAAGATCATACCCCTACCGCCATTGGAGCTAATGGAAGACGACTGATGAGAAGATCGAGGCACTCTTAAAAGTAGTCCAAGAGTTAGTTCATCAGAAAGAAGAGGAGGATAAGGTGCGAGCCCGTACTAATCCCTTGTTTGAGAATGTTGATGAAGAGGAATGTTTCCTTAGACCAAAGATAGTTGCTGAGCCCACTAAGTCTGGTACAGAATTTGTTCAGCCTGTTGATTTGGATAAAGAGTCCAAGCCCAAGATTCCTGCTTTCTTTTCCACTGAGCCCATATTGTTGAGTAGTAAGGTGGAAGCCCTGAAAAAAGCCTTGAAAGGTATTAGGAAGTCTGATGATCTGGTAGACATGTCGTCATTATCTTTATTCCCTAAGCCCCGTATGCCCACTCATTTCAGAATGCCCGAGTTAGAGAAGTTTGATGGAATAGGTTATCTTAAGACCCATCTGAAGATGTACGTGAGGGCCATGCACCCACGAGGGTCTGACGATGATTTGTTAGCCTAAATGTTCCACAAGACACTGGCTGGATCCGCTCTGAAATGGTTTCTGTCATTAGATAAATCTAGAATGAAGACTTGGGAGGATGTATGCACTGAGTTCAACAATCATTACAGGTATAACACAGAAGTTGATGTCACTAGGAGGGACTTGGAGACTACTAAACAGGAATCCATGGAAACTTTCTCTGCTTTCCTCACCCGTTGGAGAGCCAAGGCTTCTAAAATGGCTTACCGCCCTAAGGAAGAAGAACAAATCCACATGATAGTGAAGAACTTGCTCCCAGTTTATCATAAGCACATATTTTTCCAATATCTTCCAAATTTCCGAGCTTTAGTTGCTGCCGGTACCCAAGTGGAGGACGCTCTAGCCGTTGGAGCTCTCTGAACCGATGAACCCTACAAGAACCGCCGACCTGTCATCAATGGGAAGGCTACCGAAGTCAATACCATATCTCAGCCTGTTCCATTTACCCAACCATTTTCCTTAGGAAATAAACCATCCAGAAAATTCACTGAGCTTTATATGCCATTGGAAAAGGTCTTCGAGAAGTTAAAAGCTCGAGGCTTGCTCCAACCTTTGGAGCCCAGACCTACACCCAACCCATTACCCAAGAACTACAATGAAAATGAATACTGCCATTTCCATCAATCCAAAGGCCATACTACCAACCGTTGCTTCCGTCTCCGCCATGAAATCCAAGACCTCATAGATAACAAAACCATTTCCCCACCTTCTCAACCCAATGTCACCCAAAATCCACTTCCTACCCATGCAGTCCCACCACCCGCAAATATCAATGTTATCCATGCCGACCCCTATGTCCACTGTGAGCCTATTTGCCCTCACCCTTCATTCCCTACTTCCATGATTGAAATGTTTCATCACTGTCAAGCTCATGGGCTCATTACCCCGTATAAGCCAAGATCCAAAAAGCTTTATTGCCAATGCCATGCCACTTCTAGTCACGATACGAAATCCTGTGATACATTGCGGAATATAATACAAGGGTTCATTGATCAAGGTCTGATTGAAATCCCTCAACCTTTCACTAGCCCAAGGGGGCTTTATCGTTCATAGAGACAGTTTGAGAAAGATACATTCCTGGGTTTTAGTTCGAATGGGCTTCCCGAGCCTCGCAAAGTGGATTAGTCGTCAAAGAATAGTACTAGTCAATGGGCTCTCAAAGAAAGGTTTGAAGCTAGAGATCCTTGTGTGGATTTGTTGACTGAAAGAAATGGGAGGTTTAGTTTTTACGTTCTCTGCCCTGAAGATTCTTGTGAAGCTAAGATGACAAAGATTGAACCCATTAGACCTAAGGCTAGAACCAAGAAAGCCTTCTCCAAGACTAGTACTAGCCAATGGGAGTTGCTAAAAAGATATGAGGCCGGAGATCCCGAAGTAGACCTGTTAAGAGAACCTAGTGGGAAGTTCAACTTTTATGTCCTTTACCCCAAAATGAAGAAGCCCACCTTTGAAGAACCCATTGCTCCTTCTGGTTGGGGTGATAACCCTGACTCACTTAAAGAAGACGTTCATGTGGCTCAGGTTGAACCCAAAGATCCAAACCTCATCCGTTTTGAGAAAGCTAGCCAGAGTATCCTTAATAAGTATTTCACAACCAAGATCACCGATATGAATGGGAAAACCCATTACCGAACTGTCTATCCAAGGCAACCATGGGTCACCCAATATTTTAGATCAAGTTCGACTTCTGCCGAGTCTACTATAGATGATGGGTCAGAAAATGAGATTGATATCATAGAGTGGGAAGATTTGATGAACACACTTGAGGAGATAGCAGATATTTGGGCCAGTGATGAGGAAGATGTTAACCATGTCACTAGAGGAGGTCGTCATTTTAAGCCCGCTAACTTGGAATCCCACAATCCTTTGGGAGAGTTAGAAAGATCCCAACGCACTGAAGTTCAAGAGGAAGAGGAAGAGATACTGAAACAGCTTAAGCGTACTTAAGCCAATATCACCATCTGGGGACTTTTAATGGCTTCTCAAAAGCACAGGCAAGCTACTCAACCAAGTTCAGATTCCCATCGATACTTCACCCGAGGGTTTAGTTAGTCTGGCCAGTCCAGTTCAGCATGGGCAGTCAATATCCTTCACAGAGTCAGACCTTCCGAAGAAAGGAACTCATCATTTGCAAGCTTTGTATGTCACGGTGGATACTATGGGCAAGAGAATTCCTACACTGTTAATAGATAATGGGTCAGCCTTAAACGTATGTCCCCTCAGCACTGCCACTTCCTTGGGCATCGAACCATCAAAATTCAAACCATCAAGGCAAACTGTGAGAGCATATGATAACACTCGAAGAGAAGTAGTTGGCATGGTCACTTTACCTTTAGCCATCGGGCCTGTAGAGTTCCAAGTCGATTTCCAAGTACTAGACGTACCTGCTTGTTTCAACTTACTTGGTAGATCGTGGATCCATCCAATTGGGGCTGTGCCTTCTTCCCTCCATCAAAAAGTTAAGTTCCCCTACAAAAGCTCAGTGGTGACGTTGAGAGGAGATTCTGAGATCACTCCTACCCGTGTACCTATCTGTGAGATCAAGCCGGAGATTGAAGAAGTACCATTGACAGGCTTTGAATACATACAATGTGTAGAGGTTGAATCTGGATGTAAAGAGAAAATGGTGCTAGACTGTAGTCCATATGGGAATATGCAAGTAGGTCAGATCATGAAAAATATGGGCTTCTTTCCAGGAATGGGCTTAGGTCGTCGTCATCAAGGCACGCCTGGTCCCATTGAATATCCCTCAGCAATTCATCCCTTCTGTTAGGTCTAGTTTATGAGTGTTGGCTTGTTTCGTTTCAAAACTTGGTTTGGGTTGTACATTTATAGATGTGTACTGATGATCAAAAGTGAAGCCGTGCTAAAATGCTCCTATATCTCCATGGATTAGGATGGTAAGTGACCTAGTGACCTAAGGATTGAACCTAGGAGGTTAGAATTCATTACATTTTTTTAAACATGTGAATTTAGGAATTTACAAGTACTTGGATCGATCCAAGTTTGACCTGGATCGATCCCATGTAAACATCAACTCAATCATTGTCTGTTTATTGAAAATTGGCAAAGCTGGATCGATCCATGCCTTGGCTGGATCGATCCAATTTCGAGTTAAACTCAACTACAGAAGCTTATTTTTTGGTCAATTTAATTTGGATCGATCCAAGTCTTGGCTGGATCGATCCAAGATCGTATAAACCCTAATTTTTCCTACTTTTTACCCTGTTTTCTCATTGGTCTCTTACCACACTATATAAGCATTAGGTCACTCGAGATTCTGTGACCTCAGCCGCCAGAGAACATTTCTATTCTCAGACCTACCTTGGTTCTTCACTTGTGGGCTGTTGTTCTTTCCTTTCCAAATTGAGATTGAGCTTAAATGTTCATTGATTGATCATGAACTTCTCTTAGAATGGATTAGAAACCTTGGAAACCAAACTTACATGCATCTTGTGAGAATCTTCTGTGGAGATAGGATCATTCTCATGGCTCTTGGATGAAGGCATTAATAGTGAGACTACTTGGGTAGTTACTGAGCAAGCTTTGAAGAAGGAGGACTCGATGGACTGAGTTGAGGAGATCTCAGTACACTAGGCCATGGGTTGGTGAGATAGAGTGAATGGTATAATCTCTGTAACTCTTTTTTCATAGTGGATTGCTCTTGTTCTCCCGTGGTTTTCTCCCGAAAGGGTTTCCACGTATATCGTGTGTTCATTTAATACATGTTGATGTGATGTCTAACTATCAAGAAGGATGGAATGATACTTGTGTTCATGGATCCCTCTTGATAGTTTATTTATCTTGTGTTCTCTATCTACATGTTATTTGGTGTTCATATACAATTCAAAACATGCTTGTAGAGTGTGATTGATTTATTAAATACTTGTTGTTTGAATTTAAAAGGGGTGAAATACTTGTGATCTAGTAGGGATTAGGTTTTTCACCTTCGGATTGGGCTATCAAAGTACCGAAGTTGATAGAAAAGAGATGGCACAGAAAAGAAGAGATAAACAATTAGCCAAAGAAGATGGACGAGTCCCTAACCTCACTCTGAAACCTTACCGGCCCACTCTGAATGGGGCATTTGTCAAAGAAGGAGATGATTTCCCTGATTGTGGGTTCCCCGAGCCCATTTACCTTGAAGATCAGAAAGCTAGAGTTCCTGGGTTTGAAATCTTCTTTAACACACCATTACCTCTCTCTCCAACTACCATCATGGCTAAAGAACATACAGAGTTTGATTGGGTCGACCATATCGATGAAGTTGCCATAGGGGCTATGTTCAAAGAGATCACCTGCATCGAAGAGCATATTCATGAACCCGATCCTATCCACCTCATTGAAGATATGACCAGTCCATTGACCAACTGGAGTCTTTAGTATGAGCCTTGAGTTGAAGACTCAATCGCGGAAGATTCACTCTCATCAGATGATAGCCTGTAGGATTTCTATGCTTTCTTTTCATAGAATTGTAGAATAGGACTTTCGTTTTTCCTTTTTCAATAAAATCATCCCTCCTTTATTAAGAGGCGAAAGATAGCTTAGTTTTTGTTATCCCTCTATCTTCATGATTAATAAAGTATTCATTTTTCTTCATTCTTTGCATTTGCAGCTTATCTCTTCTATATTCTATGGGTGTATATGGCATGAACATAGATCCTAGAGAGGATGTTCCCCCTGAGTTTGAACAACGAAGGGAAATGGAACATGCTCGACCTAATGTGGATGAATTAATATAAGTTAATTTAGGATCCGATGAATCGCCTAAGATAATTAACATTGGGGCAACTTTGTCACCACAAGAACAATAAAAATTGGTAGGATTGTTGAGAGAAAACATAGAAGTATTTGCATGGTCGTACAAAGATATGCCAGGAATAGACACCGACATAGTACAATACTTTATTCCTACTAATCCTGGGGTTAAGCCAATTAAGCAAAAGTTGAGGAGGATGAAGCCGGAGTAGGCACTAAAGATCAAAGATGAAGTAGTGAAGCAAATGAACGCTGGATTTCTCTAAGTTGTAGAGTACCCCGAGTGGTTAGCTAACATTGTGCCGGTGCCTATGAAGGATGGGAAGGTTAGAATGTGCGTAGACTTCCGAGATTTGAACAAAGCGTGCCCTAAAGATGATTTTCCATTGCCACAAATAGATATCCTGGTAGATAGTACTGCCGGTCATGCTCTGTTATCTTTTATGGACGGGTTCTCAGGAAAACCTCTTTCATCACTCAATGTGGGACTTTCTGCTATCGAGTTATGCCCTTTGGCCTAAAGAACAATGGTTCTATCTATCAGAGAATGGCAACAACCTTATTACATGATATGATTCATAAGAAAGTCGAGGTGCATATGGATGACATGATCGTAAAGACTAGGGATCGAGAAGGCCATTTTGAAGCTCTATGTAAGTTCCTTCAAAGAATTAAGCAATATAACTTGAGATTGAATCCTCAAAAGTGCGCCTTTGGAGTAACTGTGGGGAAGTTGCTGGGATTTATGATCACTCAGAAAGGAATAGAGGTCAACCCGGGGAAGATCAAAGCTATCATGGAGATGCAGCCGCCAAAGACAGAAAAAAAGATTCAAGGATTCTTAGGCAAAGTTCAGTTTATCAGTCGATTTATAGCACAGTTGACCATGATTTGTGAACCCATCTTCAAGTTTCTTAAGAAGGATGTGCCCACAAAGTGGAATGACGCTTGCCAAAAGGCCTTTGAAACCATCAAGAGATATTTGAGCAACCCACCAATGTTAGTTCCCCCGTGACATGGTGAGCCTTCGCTACTTTATTTAGCACTCACTGAAACTGCGATGGGAGCTATGTCAGCTCAGTATCTACCAGAATCTTGAAAAGAGAGTGCGGTGTACTATTTGAGTAAGAAGATGACTGACTATGAAGTTAAATACGACGCATTAGAGAAGATATGTGTGGCATTGGTGGGTTACCCAAAAACTCCGCCATTACATGCTGTCTTTTCAAGTGCAACTCATTAGTCGAATGGACCCCCTGAAGTACTTATTGGAGAAGCCAGTGTTATCCTATAGGACAGCCCGTTGGTTATTGCTATTATCAGAGTTCGACATTCAATATGTGGTGCAAAAATCAGTAAAATGGAGAGCAGTGGCAGAGTTTCTAGTAGAGCATCCATTATCAGTAGAAAAATCATCTGACTACCATTTTCCCGACGAAGAGATCCTAGAAGTAAGTAAGGAGCCTTGGAAAGTTTTCTTTGATGGGGCTCATAATAAAAGAGGATGTGGAATAGGCGAGTTGTTAGTCACACCGGAGAATAACTTGATACCATTATCTGTCAGGTTATCCTTCGATGCCACTAATAATATAGCCGAATATGAAGCCTGTATCCTAGCATTGGAAGCTGCCTTGGAGTTGGGTGTGGAAGAATTAGAAGTATATGGGGATTCCGCTATGATCATATGTCAGACTAGAGGAGAATGGAAGACTGTTAGAAGTATGCCCTAAAACCAATCCTAAAGGGTATATTAAGTTTCATATTATTATTATATGGAAGGTATAACTTATCTAATATGTTCTAACATATATGATAAGGTCCATGAATAAATGATAAGAGAAATATACATCTCAAGGTGTTGAGATAGAGAGACTAATATTTCTCATATACATATATTCTAAAAGAGTACCTACTCAAAGGTTTATTAAAGTGGATATTTAATTAACCGTTTGAAGAGTAGCACAGATTTAAACTAACTCTTATGGAGGATAGGTAGTCTTTCCTATCAGTGTAGTGACACTTAGGTTAATCTGTGGGTGCATATTAGAGAATATGTACACTGAACATGATCTACAAAGAATGTTTCTATGGTAGTTCTGTCAAAGGAATATTCTAGTGTTATGTCCATTTATTTGGTAGTTCTTAGACCTGAGACACCATAGCTGTCTTATGCATAGGTTGCTAGAGTTTGATAGTATCTTGTACAGCCTTATCCATAAGGTTGTAATCGGTGCTTATTGGCTCTAATGAGTTATGCATGAAGATGGATGAGTGTGCAATAAGGGATCATCACTCTCAGTTAATGAGAGAAAGAATGTCAGGATTAGTTCACAAAGATAATTCTCAAAGGGAACCTCTGGCCAGAGTGATAGGTAAACAGTGAAAAGAGTTTCACTGCGATTACCTTATTGAGATTATATTTTGTGGGACAAATATCAAGTTTTTAAGATAGGGTTTGACTAAAACCATACCTATTATCTTAACTGTGACATTAGGGGATAAAGGATTAAATAACATGAAGGGTTCACATAGTTATGCTATTCACCTAAACCTAGGTACGTCATGATATGTTGCTAGATGTCACTCATGACCAGTGAAAGCCTATTGATAAAGTGTTATCAATGAGGGCAAAATTGGAATCGTTCCAATTGAACCATTAAAATAGAAAGTTTCTATTTTTAGGAGACATAGAGATGTCCCTGTCCACTGCTAGGTTAGGGTGAACACAAAGGGTCACACACAATAAAGTGTAAGTGAGTTTCTTGAACTTGTGGGAGGGGAATTCTATCTTTGAAATATGTTTGACTTTAATTATTAATGGTTAATTAATTAAAAGTCAATCATAATCAAGAATAGGATTACTCTATACAAGGATGTTTGGTCATGCTAGCACTAGTAACCAAACACTCATTAAAGAGGAGAAAGTCTATAAATAAGAAGAGAGGGAACCCTAAATAAAGCAAGCATCACATTCTAGGGTTCTCACTCTCCCTAGCCGTTTTCTCTCTCCTCTCTCCCTCTCCAAGCTAGCTCCTCACAAAGTGTTGTGTAGGACTAGAAGTTTCAAGGAGTCTTGCACTTGTGTGGATACACTTTGGAGGTTTCATCGTTTTGAAACTCGAAGGAAAGCTACTTCGCAAGGATTCACAAGTAAGTATATTTATTATTTTTATATACTTGTTCTTGTATTTTTAATACATGACCCTATGCTTGAATCGATTCTTGAAGGTTGTGTATATGGATTGTTTTCATAAAAGAAAAATTTTGTTTTCTACTTCCGCTGCGAATCCATGTTTTGCCACAACCTTTCAAAGACTCGGGATAAGAAGTTGCTGCATTACCATGAATATTTAGAGGCCTTGGTGAAAGAATTCCGTCGAATTGACTTTTTTTATCTTTCCAGATTAAAGAATAAGTTTGCGGATGCCTTAGCCACTTTAGCATCCATGGTAGATATCCCTAAAGATGAAGGTGTAACTCCTCTCATCATTGAGTAACGAGAAGAGCCAGCCTACTGTTGTGTTATACAAGAAGGGGAGCCGAATAACGGAAAGCCATGGTACTATGACATCCAGCAATTTGTAGAAAAAATTGAGTATCCAAAAGAGGCATCATCCGTAGACAGAAAGACCTTAAGAAGGTTAGCCAGCCAGTATATTTTGTGTAGGGGGAAGCTGTACCGGAGATCACACGACGGAGTGCATCTGTTGTGCGTCAATGAACAAGAAGCTGAAAGGATAGTATTGGAAGTGCATGAAGGGGCTGGGGCTCCGCATATGAATGGATACATGCTAGCTAAGAAGATCGTGAGACTAGGGTATTATTGGTCAACCATGGAATGGGATGTCCATCTACATGTCAAAAAATATCATAAATGTCAAGTGTTCACAAGTGGAAAACATCAACCCTTGATGCCACTCACTACCATGTCTTCGCCATGGCCATTTGCAACATGGGGCATTAACATCATTGGCAAGGTAACCCCCGCAGCATCAAATGGACACAAGTACATCCTAGTCGCCATAGATTATTTCACCAAGTGGGTAAAGGCTGCATCCTACAAGACATTGAATGCCAAGCAAGTAGCGAAGTTTATACAGAATAATATGCAAGTAGCGAAGTTCATACAGAATAATATCATCTATCGACATGGAGTGCCCCACGAGTTCATCTCTGACAATGGACAACATTTCCGAAAAGAAACCGAAGCGCTATTACTGATTGCTCAGCAATCAATGCACTTATTGAGTCTTTTCGACCTATTATTGTCAGATTTTATCTGAACTTTGCTATTGAATAGTCATAAACCATGAACTTATTGTTTTTCCCCGTGTTTTGTGGGAATTCTTCATAAAAGCAGCAATTCGAGCATTTTCGAGGTGGGTTTTCTGCAAACGCTCCCGAACGAAGCTACAAGTAGAGTCAAAGGGAAGGAAAAACACTCAAAAGGATGCAAGGAAGCACTTGGGCATCTTGTGGAAGCATAAAAAGAGCAAACAGAGCATTTTAGAGATGATCGATAGCCAGCCTATCGATGTCCTATCAATAGGGGGTGCCTATCGATAGGCAGGACACCCACCTATCGATAGACAGTGGTCCGGTGATCTTATAATTTCATCCCTATTCATAGGCTGCTACTTGCCTATCGATAGACCTCTTCTCGGGAGTCGTGCCCGCAAATTTTAATTTTTTTTGAGCTATTTATGGAGAGTTTTATTTTAGTAGGATGGTTTGGAAGTATATAAGTGATCTTTTCTGAGTTGTTTAGGTTAGCCATCATTACCCTAGCCTCTGCTACACTTGTTCTCTCTCTTTCATATATCTCTCTCGTCTCTCATACCAGTTCGACTAGGATTTTGGCTGCACATGGAAGGAACGAAGACTTCAAGTGATTCAACCCCGATCATGAGCAACTAGACTCTTCTCCTTGGGTGTAGATGAAGCTTGGTTAGTGGTTTTATTATGTTTTGATTAAGGTTTAAGGTTTTGTAATAGGTTTATGATAATTGTACAACTTTGAGAGACTGCCATTCCATGCAATTCGTTCTTTAATGATTTTATATATTTGAACATGAAGGTTTTATGTGATTTCATTCATATTAGTTGTGCAATAGTATCAATTGGATATACTTAGGTTCATCTAGTCTGTTCATGCCTAACTAGAATAACCTGTGCATGCTTCGCTTGACAGGTTATGCCTTGTTTGAATGAGTTTACTATGTGAACGAGAGTATAATATATTTGATGGTTTAATCTTGTAGTTTAGATCATTACTGATCATAAACGATTGCGAAACCTTTACGTTAATCATATGCATATAATTTCCCTAGCTAAAGTGGATTCGAAACCCGAGGTTTCCTTTAATTTGAATTAATCATCAGTTTTACTTTCGTAGTTTTCATAAACAACCAACTCTCAAATCAAGAAATTATTTGGTAACTAAAATCGGATTCGTAATAATTTCTCATAACTCAGCCATTAGTCCCTGTGGTTCGACACCCGTGCACAAATTACTTTTTCAACGAATTGAGGATTTAAGAGCGAGTACTTTTATAAATTTAAATATTGATCATGAACAAGGAAATAACATCCCTTGTTTGGGCCGATCAAATTTTGGCGCCGTTGCCGGGGACTATTGCACGGTTATAGAAATTACGATTTGTTTTATTTTAGTTGTAGTTTAGGATTTTATTTTCCTTTTTCTACTTATCTTCCGCTTCTCTTTGTTCAGGTTGTTTATTTACAGGTTTGCTCAGGATTTTGTGCGCTAAGACCAAAATGCCAAATTGCTATAAAAAAAAAATTAATAATTTTGCCCAGGTGCCAAAGTTTTGGATAGGACCGCGTAAAGATTAGCCATCGGGACCGAGGGGAGTATTTTCTCATCTCAGTTCTTTTTGTATTACTTTATTGCATTTCACTCACTGCATTTCATTCACTTGGGGGGTTATTTACATGCACGGTAGAAGGTCTTTGTCGTGTGACCTACAACCGCTTGACCTAGAGTTAGAGAGTACCTTGAGATCTCTCCGAGCTAATCGACCCGAGTTAGGGTCAGAATTTGAAAGTACAATGGAAAACCAAGGTCAAGACCCACCTAGACCAGTTGCTGTGCCACAGCAAGTCTAGCCAGCACCTAGGATGCTTAGAGATCACTTTATGCCTGGTGCATTTACTCCACCTTCCTGCATTCATATTCCTAATATAGAAAATGTCCAATATGAGATTCGACATGCTACACTTCAGATGTTACAGACCTTCTATGGGTTGGATAGGGAGAATCCATACGATCATCTCACTGAGTTTCTAGGGATCTGTTCCACTATTAGAATTCAAGGCCTCACCGCAGATGCCATTAAACTCCTTTTATTCTCGTATTCTCTGCGAGATAAAGCCAAAACCTAGATTAGTACCCTTAGGGCCACAGAGCCTATCACTACTTGGCCTGATCTTCAGACGCTATTTCTAGCTAGGTTTTACTCTATTGGTCGTACCACTCAGATGAGGTATAGCATTACCCATTTCGTTCAGAGAGAGGGTGAACCATTTCATAAGTCATGGGACAAGATGAAGGAACTCCTTAGATTGTGTCCCCATCATGACATTCCTGAATGGCAAGTTGTTCAATCATTCTTCCAAGGTTTGTGTGCCAAGGATAAGAGTTTAGTGAATTCTGCGATGAGCGCGTGCATTTCGCTAAATCAGCGGTCCTTTCGGATGTGGCTAATGCCGTAGTTCAGTACCACGTTCCTGTGAAACGTAAAGACCCAGGCACTCCTACCATTCCTTGCTTTTTAGGAAGTCATTATGTCGACCGGGCCTTGATTGATTATGGTGTTAGTGTGAATATCCTTCCCTACTCTGTGTATGAGAAGATGGAGCTCGGTGAGCTCAAACCTACACCCACCGTGTTACAGTTTGCCGATAGGTCATCCAAGGTTCCTAGGGGTGTGTTACAAGATGTTTTAGTTAAGATCGAGTCCTTCGTCTTTCCGGCCGATTTTATAGTTCTCGATATGGAGCCTGTAAACACCACTAGACCCCAAATTCCAGTCATCATTGGTAGACCTCTTCTTGTGACTGCAAATGCAGTCCTACATTGTCGGTCAGGTATCATGGAGGTTTTATTTGGTAATATGAAGGCTAAGCTTCAAGTGTACCATGCTGTCACGCACCCTCATCACTTTGAGGAGTGCTCGTTTGTGGATGTCATAGATAGAGCAGTTGAGGAGGCTATGCCTTTTATATTGTCGGAAGGCCCTTTAGAGTCATGTCTGGCGCACTTTAATTGTGAGGATTTTGATATAGACCAGTCCATTCTAGAGGTGAATCAGATTCTGGAGTCCACTCCTGTATTAGGCAACCTACCTTGGAAGCCTAAAGTCGAGGCCTTGCCTCAGTTGGCTAGTACGCCCATGCCCACATCTTTAGAGGTCGCCCCGAAACTTGAGTTGAAGCCCTTACCGGTTATTCTCAAGTATGTGTTCTTAGGTGCCAATGATTCTCTTCCTGTCATCATCGTTTCAGATTTGAGTATAGAACAGGAATGTAAGCTCATGAAAGTTCTGAATGAGCATAAGCAAGCTATAGGGTGGTCGGTTGCAGAGCTTAAGGGTATAGACCCATCCATATGCATGCACCGAATCCACTTAGAAGAAGGTGTTGCTCCTTCACGGGAAATGCATCATCGTTTCAGATTTGAGTATAGAACAGGAATGTAAGCTCATGAAAGTTCTGAATGAGCATAAGCAAGCTATAGGGTGGTCGGTTGCAGATCTTAAGGGTATAGACCCATCCATATGCATGCACCGAATCCACTTAAAAGAAGGTGTTGCTCCTTCACGGGAAATGCAGCGAAAGCTTAATCCCAACATGAAGGAAGTGGTCATGAAGAAAGTGGTTAAGTTACTTGATGCGGGTATCCTTTATTCTATTTCAGATAATGCTTGGATAGTTCCTACCCAAGTTGTGCCTAAGAAGTCCGGTCTTACTGTAGTCGCTAATGATGAGGGTATTCTAGTCCCTACTCGAGCTACCACTGGGTGGCGAGTATGCATCGATTATAGGAAGCTCAATTCTAGGACTAGGAAGGATCACTTTCCACTTCCCTTCATTGACCAAATTTTAGAGAAACTTGCGGGGCAGAGCTATTATTGTTTTCTAGATGGTTATTTTGGATATAACCAAATTGCAGTATACCCCAAGGACCAAGAAAAGACCACTTTTACTTGCCCTTTTGGCACTTTTGTCTTTAGGCGTATGTCATTCGGCCTATGCAATGCTACCAGCACATTCCAAAGATGCATGATGGCCATTTTCTCTGACATGATTGGAGACTTTTTAGAGGTTTTTATGGATGATTTTTCAGTTTTCGGTTCGTCTTTTGGTTCATGTCTCTCTCATCTGCCTAAGGTCCTAAAGCGTTGTTGTGAGACCAACTTGGTCTTAAGCTTGGAAAAGAGCCATTTTATGGTTCGTGAGGTTATTTTCTTGGGACATGTTGTTTCGAGTCGAGGCATAGAGGTAGATAGAGCGAAAGTTGATTTAATTGCCAAATTACCACCTCCCACCTCTGTTAAGCAGATTAGGTCCTTTCTTGGACATGCCGGCTTTTACCGGCGATTCATCAAAGATTTTAGTAAAATCTCTAGGCCCTTGTGCAATCTTCTTGCCAAGGATGTACCCTTTGTCTTTGATGAGGCTTGTCTGAAAGCCTTCACTACTTTGCGCTCTCTTTTGAGCACCGCTCCTATCATGCAGCCCCCGAATTGGACTTACCCTTTTGAGATTATATGTGATGCGTCTGACTACGCTATAGGGGCTGTTTTGGGTCAAAGGATAGACAAAATTCTGCTTGTTATATATTATGCTAGTAAAACTCTTGATGATGCCCAAATAAACTACACCACCACTGAGAAAGAGTTACTAGCTGTTGTTTACGCATTAGATAAGTTTCGCTCTTATTTGTTGGGATCCAAGGTCATAGTTTTCTCCGACCATGCCGCTCTGCAGTACCTTTTGTCCAGAAAAGAGACCAACCTAGATTAATTTGATGGATTCTTCTCTTGCAATAATTCGACTTCGAGATTCAGGACAAGAAGGGGTCGGAAAATGTGGTTGCCGATGTGGACCAGCCTCGTGGCGGGGCTTGGGTGTCCACATCATCACCGGGCGATGTGATTAGGGGGGTTTAGAAAACAAACAAAGGAGTCGCCACCTTATTTTTAAGGAATAAG
>JAESVK010000328.1:0-14869 GCA_017140935.1 Hamamelis virginiana | reverse complement strand
TGCATGGACATATGGTAGAAATAATTGGTAAAAATGGGGTGTCCACAGCCGACCATTTATCTAGACTTGTAGCATATAAGGATAGTGACACCCTTCCAATTCGGGAATCCTTTCCGGATGAGCAGTTATTTGCCGTGTATCAGGTATCTTTGCCCTGGTATGTTCACATTGTTAATTATTTAGCTACAGGGCTTATACCTTCTACTTGGGCCAAACAGGATAAGGATCGTTTCTTTTCACAAATTAGAAATTATTTTTGGGAGGATCCTATTCTGTTTAGGTACTGTGCAGACCAAGTGATCCGCCGATGCATCCCTGAGAATGAGGTGCATAATATTTTGAAGTTTTGCCACACTCTAGCTTGTGGTGGACTCTTTAGTGGCAAGAAGACCGCTGCTAAAGTTCTTCAGTGTGGTTTTTACTGGCCCACCTTGTTTAAAGATGCTATGGACTTCTGTCGGTCCTGTAACAATTGCCAGAAAATGGGCTCGATGTCTACGAGAGATATGATGCCTCTGAGCCCAATTCTTATTGTTGAAATATTTGACGTTTGGGGCATTGATTTCATGGGACCCTTTCCCATCTCTCATGGTTTTGAATACATCCTAGTGGCTGTTGATTATGTGTCTAAATGGGTAGAGGCGGTTGCCACTAGGACAAATGATCATAAGGTAGTTTTGAAGTTCCTTCAAGAGAACGTGTTCTCTCGGTTTGGGTGTCCGAGGGCTAGCATTAGTGATGGAGGTTCACACTTTAATAATAAACCTTTTTGCGGCGCTTGTTGCCAAATACTCCATTACCCATAAAGTCGCGACCCCATACCATCCCCAAACTAGTGGGCAAGTGGAAGTGTCCAATCTGGAAATAAAACATATCTTGGAAAAAACGGTCAAGCCCGACCGTAAAGATTGGTCTTTGAGACTTATCGATGCTCTTTGGGCTTATCGTGTGGCTTATAAAACTCCCATTGGCATGTCTCCTTACCGGCTAGTTTATGGAAAACCATGCCATTTTCCTGTCGAGCTTGAGTATAAAGCCCTGTGGGCTATTCGTTAATTTAATTTTGAGATAAAGGAAACAGGTTCTCACTGCCGACTTCAACTTAGTGAGCTCGAAGAAATTCGCAATGAAGCATATGAAAGTTCAAAAATTTATAAGGCCAAAATGAAAGAATTTCATGATAAACACATTAGTCGAAAATCTTTTGAGCCTAATCAACGAGTTTGGCTTTTGAATTCCAAGTTACGATTATTTCCGGGCAAACTAAGGTCTCAATGGGATGGGCCTTACATGGTTACCAATGTCTTTCCCCACGGTGCTATTGAGATTCGCAATCCCCTTAATGGCTCTTCATTTACGATGAACGGCCAAAGGCTTAAGCCTTATATTGAGGGCCTTGGGAATGGGGATTTGACTCGGGATGGTATGGTGGTTGATTCCATGAATCTTGAGGACCCCACTTATGAGTTCGATTGAGGACTACTACTACGTCTGGCTGAGGACGTTAACCTTAGCTCTTCTTGGGAGGAAACCCATGTGTCGGTCGTTTAGAGTCCCTGTGTCGGTTAGTCTTTTGTTCGGTGCTTGAATTTTCCGTCCTTCTCCTGCCGTTTTTCGGTGTTCTCCATCATTGGGGACAATGCTAGGATTTAAGTTAGAGGGGGGTGTTCATTTTCACCACTTATGTCTTTTGAGTCTTTTTCTTTTTGTGTCATTTTCACTTACCATCATTGGGGACAATGTTGGGTTTTAAGTTGGAGGGGGTTATTTTCATATGCATTTATCATTATATGTTCTATATCATGTGTGTTCTTTTTGTGCTAATTTCTCGAACCTTCGTGCATATGTTATACCCATTGGATCATAGAAAATGTCAAATAAGGTTCTAGTGATGCTTGAATTTGTTCTCAAACAATACACATGCACGAACCTTGGTGAAATGTTCCTTGATGTATTTTAGCATATGAATGTTAACTTTGAAATAGAATGGAGACTTATAACCTTATATGCTTAATTTGAACCTTTCGCATCTTTCTTGGGTTAAAAATTACTCATTAATCATTTCAGCGTATTTGGTTTCTTGTTTTGAATTGTGCATCGATGTTTGCTGAATTATATGCATATTATAGCATGGATAACTTCTGGTCATTTGGGAACATAATACATGAATGGATTTAAAATCCAGGCCTTTCTTTTGAGTCCTTGAGCTTGTGTCGTCAGTTTGTGTTTTTTTTTTTTTTTCGTTTGTAGAGTCAAGTCACCATTTGAACCTAAGCTTGTGCCGTATTATCCATTTATTTTTGAGACTAAGTGTCCTAGGAAAGTTTGGTTTTGGTTCTGGATATTAGGGTCTTGGTTTAAGGCAGCTTTCGGGCAGATCAGAAGGGTGAAGCAAGACTTATCAGTGCAAAATGTGTCGAAAGTGAGTCGAAAGATAAAATTTTCTGAGAAAAGGGTATTATCAGTGTTCGGGGAAGCTTTTGGAAGAAAAAATTTGAAAAAAGATGAAAAGTGGGTCTCATCGATAGGCTGTCTATTGATGAGAGAACCTCCCTATCGATAGGCAGTAGCCTTGCAAAAAAAATTTTATGCCCTTATCAATAGGGCTTTCCTAAGCTATCGATAGGCTTGTAAAAAAATAAAAAATAAATAAAAATAAAAAAAATAAAAAAATCCCATTGTTTACCAGCAGTCAAACCCCGAACCTATTTACCCAAAGTTAATTTTCAAACCCACAATCCCACATCCTCTCATCCCGCGCACAAAGCCCTCTCACCTCCGGCCATCATCCTTGTTGCCCATCGCCGGCGAGCTCCATCACCGCCGGCAACTCTTGCTGACCAACGTTCCTCTTGCCGTCGACCTGCCCTATCATCACCGGTAATCTCCATCACCGTCGGTAAGACCCCTCACTCACCAATCCAACCATCGTACTTGTTGCCCATCTTCTCTTTTTCCGCATCACTGGATTACATCCCATCTCTAACCCCCAACTTTACTATCCTAGCTTCCATCATCACCCAAAACCCATTCTCTCAAAATCCAAAACAAATGAAAAAAAAATAACATTTCGAATTGGAAGAAATTAGGGTGTGGCAGGGGTTTTGATTGTGGTTCATCATTGTGTGTTTGTGACTATGGGTTGATTGTGCATCCTCATCACCTGAATTGAGGCTGCTGAAGAAAAGTTCGGGCTTTGAAGGTGAGTAGCTAGTGGCATTTTATTTTTCATGATTTATGCGGATTCAGAGAATTGATAATTGGGGATTAGATGCTAGAAATCAGTTTTGTTATTTGGTGATTTGAGTTGGGTATTTCGGTTACAGCTGACGAATTGAGTTTGAATTGCTGCTATGTTTGGGGATTGAGTGGTTGAGAATTGCAGAATTGTTATCGTTGCGCTGCAGTGTTGTGCTTATTTTTCTTTGGATTATTTCTGTCCTGTTACTAGGTTGCTGGTTGAACTGTTACTGTGTTGGGTTGTGATTATTTGTGGTGGCTGGGCATTTTGAGTTGGGTTTTGGTGATTGCAAATGGTAAAACAAAAGCAAACTGTGCAAATGGCTGCCAAGGGCAAGAAAGATAAGACCCGAGTTGTTCAAAAAGCTAAGCCTGCAGCAGTGCCACTAAAGAGCGTACAGATTCCTGATCGAGCGGCCCTTGCACCTCCTAGGCCTCGTCGAGCTGCTGCTACATACTCGGGGAAGGGGAAGAGAGTTCGCGATGAGTCATGGGAGTCGAGTACCGATTTCAGTGACTTCGCTTCAGATCCAAGATATAGACGACCAGCAGGTGATATTTCGGGTGCTTATTCGGATGATGTGGATTCAGTTAATGTACCCGCACGGGTTCCTAGAGCAGCCAAAGAGGCTGGCACACAGACTCGGAGCTTGCCTGCTGCTCCCCCTCCAAAGAAGAAGAATAAGGGAAATACACAGTCTTGGGAAGAATTCATTGAGTCTCGCAGACTCAATTGCGAGCGCTATGTTGGTGCTGTTTCTTTTGGCTCAGACAGTTTCATTGTGAAGAAATTACTATGGCGCGAATTACCAGCTTGGATGGAGAAGGGTGAGGGATACAAACCCTCTTTAATGTGCCAGTTTTACATTGCGGCGAGGGAGGATGAGCTTGACGATGAGTCTATTTCCGCCGAGATTGGAGACCGCACTGTCACGGTTACCGCAAATATGATTGCCACCCATCTGGGGTGTGCACAACCCGTCCCATTGTCTGTGGAGTTTCCCCTTGGAGGCTTTCCTCTTAAGGGTCCTCTAGCTTGTGCAGATTTCGCTTGTATTGATGTGAATAAAGGAGAGGGAAAGCTGTTTTCCGCCGGTAATATAAAACCTGAATATGTGGCAATGAATAAGATTTTATTTGCCAACCTTCGATCTCGCGGGACAGATACTTTAGCATCTTTGGAGGCAATGCAGTATTTAGTCAAGTTTATGGCAGAGACAACTATGGATATCGCACTTTTAATTTTCAATGAGATTAAGACCTACATCTTTGCCCGTCCCCGCAACAACATACCTTTTCCCCAAATGATTGCCAAATTCTGTGTAGCAGCTGGAGTTGATAATGAAGAGGCATTTTTATAGGGTGAGGGTCCTATCACTCCTGTCACCATTGAGCGGGCTCAGAAAGCCGCTAGAGTGCAGGCGAGTGGGGGAATGAAAAAGAAGAAGAGGCTAACTACATCTGCTAGTGAGCAAGGATCTGAGCCACTTGAGCCATCTGCCGAGGGTGAGCCATCTACTACACCTGCACAGCCTAGTATTGAGAGTATGCTTCAGCAAATTTTGGAGGGGCAACAGGCCATTATGCGAGAGCATGAGCAGATCCGAGCTGAGCTGCAGCGTCAGTCCGCCCAACAGGGAGTTCTTTGGCCTATTCAGCAGGAATTACCTCTCACTACTGCTGACTTTGCATTGTTTGATGAGCCCGATGAGATTGGAGCTGAGATCCCAGCTGGGGATACTCATGCAGATGATAAGGTACCGGAAGGTCCTCAGGATGAGATACGAGCTCGGGTTGAGCAGTGTTCTGATACCGATAAGGTTGGTGCTTAGTTTTGTTATGTCCTGTCCTGTCCTGTTTTGTCTAGTCCTGTCCAGTGTTTAGTTCTATGTTGTTTATCAGTCAGTCAGTCAGTCAGTTCTTTTGGGTTTAGATATAGGGGGATGAATTAGGGTAGATACCTGAACCACATGTTTAAGCCATCCCATTTTTGGTATACCCATTCTTTTTGTAACCCAAGTACATTAAAGCTAATACAAGTCCTTGGTTTCTATTTTAATTCCGCATATTGTTCCCTTATGAACATTATTTATTTCCATGCCATATGTGTGATATAACTTAGTGAATTTTGGTGCATAATTGTTCTTATTCCAATATTCTCTATTCCTTGAGCTTCACGTATGAGTTTTCAAACTTATATATTCTTGATGGGACATTTTATTTGATTCATACCCATTTCTGTGATATAATTTTTGCGAGTGAACACCATAGAGAGAGCTTGAAGTTGAAATTCACCACAAGGTCACTTTTATGTGCTTTATATGTTAAAGGTTCATTCGCCATTGGTTCACACCCACATACACATTTGAGAACTTTTTTTATTCAAAACTGATCCTATTTGCACATGAGCTATGTAATTTCAGTGGAGTAGTATGCATGATATGTTCGAGTAATCAGGTATGAGAATTATTCGTCTGCTAGGTATGCATGCTATGTTGACTTTTTCATATTTTTGATTGAAGTCAGTCATTATGTTTGTGGGTGTCATTTCTGCAAACCCTCACAAGACTATAACTCGTCCATTAGGGGGAACCTAGGGGTTTAAAGGCTTGTTGCATACGCTAAATGCAATCGCGATTCCCTGCGAAAGTGGCTTTTATTTAGTTTTGTTTTATTGGGTAGTTAGTTTTTCTTTATTTTAATAGTGTTTTAAGATTCAGTGGTTTGCTAGGGACTAGCAAAGTTTAAGTTGGAGGGTGTGATTGCTCTGCAATCAATGCACTTATTGAGTCTTTTCGACCTATTATTGTCAGATGTTACTTTAACTTTGTTATTGAATAGTCATAAACCATGAACTTATTGTTTTTCCCCGTGTTTTGTAGGAATTCTTAATAAAAGCAGCAATTCGAGCATTTTAGAGGTGGGTTTTCTGCAAACGCTCCAGAATGAAGCTACAAGTAGAGTCAAAGGGTAGGAAAAACACTCAAAATGATGCAAGGAAGCACTTGGGCATGTTGTGGAAGCATAAAAAGAGCAAACATAGCATTTTAGAGATGATCGATAGCCAGCCTATCGATGACCTATCGATAGGCAGTGGTCCGGTGATCTTATAATTTCATCCCTATCGATAGGCTACTACTTGCCTATCGATAGACCTCTTCTCGGAAGTCGTGCTTGTGATTTTTAATTGCTTTTTTGAGCTATTTATGGAGAGTTTTATTTTAGTACGATTGTTTGGAAGTATATAAGTGATCTTTTCTTAGTTGTTTAGGTTAGCTATCATTACCCTAGCCTCTGCTACACTTGTTCTTTCTCTTTTATCTCTCTCTCTCATCTCTCATATCGTTCGACTGGGATTTTGGCTGCACATGGAAGGAACGATGACCTCCCGTGATTCAACCCCGATCATGAGCAGCTAGACTCCTCTCCTTGGGTGTAGATGAAGCTTGGTTAGTGGTTTTATTATGTTTTGATTAAGGTTTAAGGTTTTGTAATATGTTTATGATAATTGTACAACTTTGAGAGATTGCCATTCCATGCAATTCGTTCTTTAATGATTTTATATATTTGAATATGAAGGTTTTCTGTGATTTCATTCATATTAGTTGTGCAATAGTATCGATTGGATATACTTAGGTTCATCTAGTTTGTTCATGCCTAACTAAGATAACCTGTGCATGCTGACAGGTTATGCCTTGTTTGAATGAGTTTACTACGTGAACAAGAGTATAATATATTTGATGGTTTAATCTTGTAGTTTAGATCATCACTGATCATAAACGATTGCGAAACATTTACGTTAATCATATGCATAATATTTCCCTAGCTAAAGTGGATTCGAAACCCGAGGTTTCCTTTAATTTGAATTAATCATTAGTTTTACTTTCGTAGTTTTCATAAACAACCAACTCTCAAATCAAGAAATTGTTTGGTAACTAAAATAGGATTCATAATAATTTCTCATAACTCAGCCATTAGTCCCTGTGGTTCGACACCCGTGCACAAATCACTTTTTCAACGAATTGAGGTTTTAAGCACGAGTACTTTTATAAATTTAAATATTGATCACGAACAAGGAAATAACCTCCCTTGTTTGGGGCGATCACTTACAAAAGTATAGTATCAAGCACGCCGCTCATCTCCCTATAGACCACAGACAAATGGGGCTGTTGAGGCAGCAAATAAAAATCTCAAGACAATCCTGAAAAAGACTACTGAATCTTACAATGACTGGCATGAGAAATTACCATTAGCACTGTGGGGATATCGTACTTCCATTAGATCATCGACCGGGGCTACAACCTTTTTCACTCATATATGGAATGGAAGCGGTATTGCCTATAGAGTTAGAAGTCCCGTCATTAAGAATTGTCATGGAGAGTCAATTGGCAGAGGTAGAATGGATAAAGAACTGGTATGAAGAGTTAGCTCTACTAAATGAAAGGCGATTGATGGCACTTTACCACATTCAGGGGTATCAAAGAAGAATAACCAAGGCGTTTGGTAAGAAAGTGAAGCACAGAGGTTTGAAGAAAGAGGACTTAGTACTAAAAGAGATCTGAGCACCGATCCACGACCCGCGAGGAAAGTTCAAGCCCACATGGGTAAGCCCTTACATCATCAGAGAAATGCTGTCAGGCGGAGCCGTGAAGATTGCAGACATTGACGGGAATGAATTCTCTCAACTCACTAATTTGAATCAATTGAAGAAGTACCACATATAAAAAAAATAATAAAAAAAAGAGCCCGCTAGGTAGAAAACCCGAAAGGGCTGCCTAGGCAAAAGTTAGGGTATTCAAATCATAAAAAAAAATAAAAAAAAATCAAGCTCGCTAAGTAGAAAACCTGAAAGGGCAGCTTAGGCAAAAGTTAGAGCAAGCAAAAAATAAAAGAATATTTAATAAAAAAAATGGACTTCTTCAATTTGATTCATGAACTACGAAGACCTGATTCCCCAAATATCACCAAGAGTTAAGGAAAAATGACAAGAGAATGCATCAAGGACGGGGATACGTAGGCCCATAAAGTTACCTTGGGTGCGGTTTATTTCTTGTAATAACATCAAGAGTTTGGTTCAATTGTAATTATTAAGGGATATTTGTTGAGATTTTAATAAAATTGATATTTATTCATCCATAAAGGGAAGAAACCTTTTGAAAGATTTATTACATGCCATGTGTATCCATAATTCCTACTTTCTTCAAATCTTACATTTCTTAGAAAAATAAAAAAATAATCCCTAATTTACTCTAAGTCCTTGTTTGCACCATAATTTAGTATACTTTTATCGCCTTTTCCCTTCATTTTTGCTTACACTTGAGCCATATTACCTGTAAATTGGTGCGTTTGACTCTTTTTTCAGTTTTGAGCGTCGACAGGTTTTATGAAGCTAATTCCATCTTTTTGAGGTGTTTGATGGAGTTCGAGGGTGACCACTTGGCGAGTGAGGCTTGTGAGCGTGTTATCATGCTCACTTGGTACGCATGTTTGAAGTAATCCTCCTCAAAGCTTTCCTCAAGTGATTCTTAGTCCCATTTCAGTTCAAGGAAGCTATAAGCACTCCTCGCATGGTTCTCAACATTTGCATGGCCTTTCGGTACCCATTGTGCAGAAAGTAAAGGTACCGGTACCCATCAAGGGGGGTACTGGTACCCTATGTCGGGAAATCACCCGGGTTGATTGTAATTCACCTCTCTTGCAAGGTTATGTTTGTCTTTTGATCCCCATGTCTGATGCCCTTTTGGGGGGGTATTTAATGCATATTTTCAACTGGTAGAAGGGTCTTCACTTGGTTTTTAGGGTTAGCTTAGTTTAACTTAGGGTTTTCTCTTGTTTTCTAGGTTTTCTTGCATTTCCTACTTAGTGTAGCTTAGTTTATTGTTTGTTCTTGTAGTTAATCACTTGTAATGCTTAGTCTTAGTCTTTTAATCTGTAATTTCACCTTCAAACTTGGTTTATTTGATTCTACATCAATCTATAGCATTTATTTCTCTCTTGTGTGCATTTATTTTGGTTGTTCTTGTATTTACTATCATTTTCCTAGCTTTAATGGAGTTCTAAACCTCCAAGGTAGGATTCAAACGGTGGAAACTCATCACCAACAAAGGTAACAACACTCTCTCATCTCCTTGTGTTTAATAGAAAGTGTATGATGCTAAATACTCACCACATCCTCTCTCAATGCTTAGTATGGCATCTTCTTGACAATGTGTGAACAAGTTAACCTTGGTACACATTGTGCTTGAACCTAAATGCATGCTAAGTGTTTGTAATATTGTTTAAGTGAGCATTTGGTATAATTCTCTTATTCATCCTTGTTTTAAAAAGCTTTTAAAGTCATATCATCCATCAAAGACCATTCTTCAATGGATCCTAGATGAGAATACCAATGAGAGATGATTGTTACCTAGTTGTGGATGAGTGGAAACCCTAGAATCCTACCATTTGTTTTCCTTGTGTTAATTACCATCTTAACCGGTTACCAATTCAAATCATACAACAACCCCCCATGATTTACTTAAAGTACACATTCATTGGGTATCAATACCTAAGGATCCTTCTTAGTCCCCACTCCCTGTGGAGATGACCTATGGATTCCCATAGTTTTATTATGCTTGGCGATCTTGAGTTCCTACGTTTGGGAAGTAATTGAGCACACCGCAAATTGACAAGCATTTTTGGCGCCGTTGCCGGGGAGTGGCGCGTACCTTGAAGTGATCCAAGGAAGAGCTAGTGGTAATTCGCAATTACATTGTGAATCCGGTAAGTTTTTCCTAACTCTTAGTGTATAGAAATTCTTTGTAGTGTAAATTTGTTGTGAACAATTGTTGCATGTCGGTTTGGACTCGTGGAGAGGGAAACCGACTTGTAAGGAATTGGCCACAACAAGACCTTGAAAATCCAAATTTGAGATCTAACTTGGCTCAACCATCCTCTCCATCAATGGAGCACAACCAAAACCATCCGTTTCAACGAAATGCAAATGATCAAGACTTTCCAAATGAGCCTCAAGGGCGAAGGGATGATGTTATTCCGCCTACAACCTCTGCACCTGGTGGGGGAAATTTAAATCAAAATTTTCAACAAAACATGAATCAAAATGAGCAGCATAATAGACAGCTTGACATCCCTATGGTGAATTTGGGAAGAAATTTGAGGGAGATCTTCAACCCTCATAGAACCACCACACACCATCTTGTATAATCCCATCTCTAGAGGCTAGTCGCTTTGTCCTAAAACCTGAAATGATTCTACTATTGCCTGAGTTTCATGGCTTTGATTCTGAAAGGCCATATTCTTTCACGAGGGATTTTACAGATGTGTGTAGTGCATTCTTGTCAACGGGGTCACCTATTGACATCATTTGCATTACTCTTTTCCCATTTTCTCTAAAAGACAAGGCAAAAATATGGTTTCATACTTTAACTCCTAATTCCATCCGCACTTGGGAACAACTACAAAAGATTTTTTTGGAAAAATTCTTCCCACCCGCTAGAACCAACATGTTGATGCGCATGATCCAAAATTTCACTGAGGAACCTAATGAGGCATTCGCTGGTGCTTGGGAAATGTACAAGGATTTGATAAATGCAATCCCCCATCATGGACTAGACGTAGGTCAACTTGTAGGGTATTTCTACCATGGCTTGACCCGGGAAACTAAGCAATTTCTCCAAATGATGAGTGGTGGGGAGCTTTTTGAGAAATCCCCCGAGCAAGCAATCCCATACTTTGATAGGTTGTCAGAGAGTGCGTGCAACTGGGAGGTTAACACAACTCCCGATGTTGCGAAGAGATCTAGTAACCCAAGTAGTGGAGGAAAGTTCCAACTTAAGGAACAAGATGACCTTCAAGCCAAGGTGGCAAGTTTAGCCAGGAAGTTGGAGCTCTCAGCCAGGTTGGCGGTTTTAGCATGGCTTCTCCTTGAGATTTCATATTAGAAATGCCATTTTGTTGTTTGATTTCTTTGGTTTTAGTATTATGCAAATTCTGGGTGTGCTGATGTGTTAATAGGCTCTATTCAGGTCTTTCTTCTTATCAAGAATCCGATGATGGTTTTAATTTGCTAGGAGCTACTTAGGCCCTAGATATGGATGGATTGTTGGGCTAGCCTCTGTGTTTATGTTGAATCTGTAGAGGATGATTCTTTATGAGACTATGGAGGAAGGCTATAGGCGAGTTTGAGAGGGGTTTGCTGTACAAATGGCTATTAGGCTGCATAGGCGAGTTTGATAGGGGTTTGCTGTACAAATTGCTATTAGCTAGGATGTTATTGTGTCTATCTCAACATCTTTGCTGGTATAAGGAGAGGGTGAGGATGTTTGATGATGAGAGGATTTTGTTTCAGATTCAATGCCATCTTTAAGAGGTTCTTGGTGATTTGCTACAAGCCAGGATATTTTGATGTGTCAAAAGGAAAGCTCATAGCTAAGAGGATATGTTCTTGTTTTTTTTTCTTTATGTTGTTTATAGGGGATCTGCTCTGTTTTTGATTTTGTGTTTCTGGTCTTTTTCTGGTTTTCTTAGGGGATTGATGGGATCATGTATTTAAGGGATGGGTCTTTTGTCCCTTGGGTGGGTTCTTGGATCATGTTGGTACGGTAGTGAATTGCTTGTAATTTCTTATTATCTTAATATAATATAACCTATTGCCTATAAAAAAAAATAATAAATAATAAAAAAAAAAGAACCTTGTTATTGCAACCCCTCCCAACTATTAGCCCACCCCAACCATTTGTGATTTTTTACCGTTTTATGAAAAAATACATTGTTTTTAAGAAAACTAGCGGCCCTATCCACTAGAAAACATCATTTTGAACAACTTTGTAGAAGAAAGTTTTTCCAAAATTTATCATTTAAGTAGACTTTTGGCATTTTTTTACGAAATATTATGTAAAAATAATAAATGGTTTGATTGTTCAAAATGATGGGCTGCAATTCGGATAAATTGTAAAAATAATAAAAACAAGTGGAGGATGGGCTGCAATTCGGATAAAAGCGGACAATCCAGGAGCCTGGTTCATCCATTGCCATCTTGAGCAACATACTTCATGGGGTCTTGCCACAGGTTTGATTGTCCAGAATGCTCCACACCCCTCTCAACGTGTGTTACCACCCCCTGAAGATCTTCCTCGTTGTTGAGTTTTTGAGGATTGACTAGCTATTTTTTTGAGCATCGGATGCATTCATTGATGACTAAATGATATGGAAAACTTCGTTTAGTCATAGAGTCAATTTTCTCCATCTATTGGTAATGTGTACTGTATGGTAGTGCATGTTTGTAATTCCTTATATAGGCAAGCGAAATGTGATTTGTTGTCCTTGTATTGAAAATTTGTGATTCTTTGTGGAACTTGAAGATCACAAACTTTTCACAAGTTGTATTAAACTTGAAGAAATAAAATTGAGATTGCATTATTGTTCCTTTATATTTTGGGAGAAGTTTTTTGGTAATGAAAGGTTATTATGTTTCATAAAATTCAAAAAGATGACTAATCATAATCAGGGACATGTAAAATGACAACCGGTTGATATGTTAATCACTAACCACAAGCCCTTTGAGCATTTAATTAATAGAAATGATCCTCTAAGCTAAGATATTTATTTAATTTGAAAAATTGATCATTGGATTGGATTAAATACTATTCTTATGCATGATCGATTGGATCATGAGGAAACTGTCATTAAAAAAAAACTGACACTTAAAGAAAGATAAAATGTCAATTTTTTTCACATTCAGTTTTCTTAAAAACCAACCGTTGGATCACTGTGATTTTTGGCAGACATGACATACGTAACAGGAGTATCTAATCCAACGGTCGATTTTTCAAAATACCTGTCCCAAATATCCCAGTGAGGAGTAGACCGTATTTATCCAAATGAGGTCATGACCCCAATAGATCATATATATATATATATATATATATATATATAAGGCACCTGTTGCAAAGTTGCGTCAGGTGACCTCTATAGGACCTGTTGCGAAACATATTTTAAAAAATCGATTATATGATTAGATATTCTTCTTATGAATGTCATGGATGCCAAAAATCATGGTGATCCAATGTCAGAATCTCAAAATATATAGTGTAAAAAATTGTGGCCGCTAAAAACCTACATTGTTTTTCTCAGTAACATTTCTAAGAATTAACCGACTCTTAGATCACTATAATTTTTGACATACATAACATGCTAATAGAGTGTCTAAGACAATGGTCAGTTTTTCAAAATATGTATCCCACAATTATCTATTAGCTTCATCTAAAGTAAACATATGCTGGTAGGATCATTTCCATAAACAAACATAAATAAATGATCCAAGCAACATATGTTTACATAAGTTTATGCAAGTATGAAGTTTGTAGATAATTGTGGGATACATGTTTCAAAAATTCACAGTTGGATTAGATACTATACTTATGCATGTCATGTATCCCAAAACTTACAGTGATCTAACGGTTGGTTTATCAGAAATGTCGACTGAGAGAAACTGTGACAGTTTTCATTAGTCACAATGTTTCCGGTCTTTATTCTGAAATGTTTACATTGAATCACCCTTACTTTTGACATGCATGATATCCATAAAAAGAATATCTAATTCAATTATTAATTTTTTAAAATATATAATTCGTAATTATCTATTAACTTTATGGTTATATTATACTGACTAGCTAGATCGGAACTGTACATACATCTATATATAAATATAAGATGCTGCCATATAGAACAAATGATACAGTGATATATAAAGCACCTTGTCCCAACGTAGTTGCATTCTTTTCTTGCTTTTCTTCCATTCTTCTATGCCCCCGTGATGTCATCAGTGTGTGGAATTTACCTTGCACCTTCTTATTCCAGCCATCTCTTTTTGACCATCACGTATATATATGGAATCTAATCTTATTCAACACACGTATATATATACAATCTTGGACACCTTTACAGCACTTCATTGCTTTTATCTGAGATATTTTCTCACAAGGGACCCATTGTGTCCGCATAATTTCGACACTACTGGCCGGTGTTTTCTGAATGGGACCGATGTTCGCGGTCTAAAATGAGCCTCGTGTACTCTTTTTTGTAATTATATTATTACAATAATTTAGAATGCGTTTCGATACATTTATATTTTATTTTTTTTTTATTTTTAAAAGTAAAAGAAAAATTTATATTTTCTACTGTGCAAAATTTTGATAGCTACTTTTAAAAGTTGAGAAAGTAAGAATTTCTTGCTACCTCAACTTTTTATAGTAAATTTTTTGCACTTCAAATTTTTATCTTTTTACTTTTAAAAATAAAAAAAACAGGAAGTAGAAGCTTATCCAAACGGCCCCAAATTAGAAAATTATTCTTACGAGGGCTACCTCATTTTAACTAAAATCAGCTAAGACTCTTGAACCATTGGATTGAAATCTTAAGAAGAATCATGTATTAAGTTAATGAGAATCTAGGGGTATGTATTCTTAATTAGCTGATTTTAGTTAAAATGATGTATAACTGATAAGATCAGGACTTCTCCTAATTAATCTTTATTTTTATTCATAATGCCAAATTTACCTTTGATATATATCAAAATAGCATTAGGTGATTCCATATATAGGGCCAATTGTAAGAGATTTTTTTCAAAACT
>JAESVK010000327.1:808470-845012 GCA_017140935.1 Hamamelis virginiana | reverse complement strand
ATGTTGTAAGCTCCTTACAGATCGAGAGTGAATTTTGTATTGTAAGCTTAATTGTGTTTTGCTTAGAAAAAAATAAAAATGTATTTTATGAATTCAAGTCTGTCATTTGTTATTAAGAAGATATTTTACTGAAAAACAGAATGGGTGTACCATCTGCGACTTAATTGGGATAGCTACTACTAAAAATGATAAGGGTGAACTTCAATAGTTGAATCAATGTTAATGAATTTTGTTTTATCTTAATGTATTTGTATCACAATTGTATCAATCTGCCTAAGCCGTATACCTATAATAAATGGAAAACTCTCGGGATCCCATAAATAAGATATCTATCTTCTCATATGGGTTTTTTGGGTCCGACATGCTCCATGGTATTTCTTAGGATCAATGTGATTTTTGTAAGTAAACATGAATTCTATAGAAATGATCTATCAACATATGGTTACATAAGTTTATGTATGCAAACATGAAACTCGTAAATAATTGCGGGATACATATTTTGAAAAACTTACTATTGTATTAAATAATATACTTATATATGCCATGCATATCAAAAATTACAGTGATCCAATAGTTAGTTTCTCGGAAATGTCAATGAGAAAAGCTGCAACAATTTTCGGTGGTTGCAGTTTTTATAGTCTTATTTTAAGATTGACATTGAATTACAGTGATTTTTGGTGTTCATGACATCCATAAGAGGCCAATTTTTCAAAATATGTGTCTCATAATTATTTGTTAGCTTCATGCTTACAGGATGAATTCTAATTTTATTATGTTGATTTAATGGGATATCTATGAATGTGTGGTATAAATTGCTTCCACCCGCTTCTGCTATAAGAACACTGAACACAAACTGAACATAATTTTATAAGGTTGATTTTTTGCTTTTTTTTAAAATAATAATAATATATAATTCCTAGCCAAATAAAAAATAAAAAATTGTGTGAGAAAGAGAGAGAGAGAGTTTTAAAATTATTTTTTTACTTTCTTTAAATTACTAATAATATATAATTTCTTAGCAAAAAAAAAAAAATTAAAAATAATGTTCGATTTTTTGCTAATTTGAAGAAGTTCAATCAGACAAAATCAAAATTCCCAATAAGTTTTGGAATTTCCAATGTTTGTTGAGATTGTGAGGTTGATGGTGGTGAATGAATGCAGATAGCAGCCGCGGCATCTGGTAACAACTTAACAGTGGTTGGGGAAATTTATTTTCAGATTTGATTCTTGGTTCTACTCAATGAGATGTTTAAGAAAAACGTGTAATTTTGGATGGGAATTACAAAGCTCATATTGGATGAATTCTTCAATTTGAGAAACTCATTTCCAAATTTCACATCAATAATATACCTCTTTTCATCCCAGATAAATAGAAAGTGGAAACAGAGTAGCAGAAAGCAGCATTAATAATAAGCTAAGACTCTGAAAGGAGTTTCCAAACGTTCTCCAAATAGAAATAAATATTTCAATGTGTGCTTTCCCAAGAAGCCCAGAAGACCAACACAAAATACACTAGACAGACATAGCACATAAATGTCCTCTGCTATAACAAGCATATTCAAAGAAACATTATCACACAAGCCCAAAATACAAAGGGCAAAAAAGAAAAAGAAAAGATATATCTCACCTAAAGAGTTCCCTGATGTCAGAGGCAAGCCAGGCAATGTGAAGAAAAGAGCCTTTGTACCTTCCGTTCCACTAGAAAGATATTCTCAGATTTGTACTAATACTGATGAGATTTTTTGGGTAAAGGGCTTTTACACCTTGAGGTTCATAAGCTGATCTATCAAGTTAATTCTCAGTAGATTACAATCACCTCCCTATACAAGTCATTCACTTACATAAACTATTAAGATTTCTTGAGAACGAGTTTCTCGTAGAGAGAAAGGATGTCTTTCTTACTAGGATTCCTCAGCTGCAGCAGCTCAGCACCAAAATTGTGTTTTGTCAATTCTTGCTTCAGTTTCTGCACGGTGAACTTTGTATAGTCCTCCGTGTTGGTTTGCTGGCTGTGATTATCGTCATCGGCCCTAATCATTGAACCACCATCTTCTAGCTGTGTGTGCCCTAGAGGGCTACTGGTGCTTCTGGGCCTTTTATTTCCTCTAGGTACTTTGCCATTACCATCCATATCTTGAACAGATTCCACACCCATTTCGTAGTCATCTACCCTAAAACGTTTACCATGGGAAGCAGTCTTGAGCTTATTATCTAATGCAGTTTCATTCAGCCGAACGGAATTGAACTCTTGCTGGAGTAAGTCTAGTTTTGCCTGTGAGGATTGTAGCTTAACAGACAGGGCTTCTGCCCTCTTGTTTGCTTCTGCACAGGCTGCACGCTCAGTCTCCAGAAGACTTTCAAGGACTTGAACTGTATCTGCCCGCTGCTCATTGTTCGACTTCAACAGTGACTCTATTTCCTTCTCCCTTTCTTCGACCCTCGCCTCCAGTAAAGCTATTCTGGAATGGGCCTCCATCTCTGATACACGCAATCTTTCAACATCATCTGCAAAGTTGGTTTTTTGTCTCTCCAAATTTTCAATATGCCTCTCAGCCCTCTCAATTTGGGCCAATCTTTCCATTGCTAGCCGCTGGCTTTCACTCTTTTCCTTTTGAGCAGTGACTGCTTCAGCTCGAGCTTTATCGGCCAATTCAGTCGCTCTCTTAGCTTCCTTTTCAGCAATTCTACACCTCTCCTGGACTTCCTCGAATCTATTGAACTCAGATTGGTACCTTTGCTCCAGATGGATTTTCTCCTGTTCTAGTATTCTGGCTTCACTCTCAAATGAGCGCATCTTAACATTTGCAGCTTCTAACTTCTCAACTGCATCCTTGATTTCAAACTTCAGTGAAGATATTTCCACATCATAGCTTTTTATTTTTGACTCAGCAGCCTGCGAAGAGGACAGAAAAGAGTAAAGCACCACATCACTACATGCAATCACAATATGTATTCTAACATATGAATGCATGTGCATGTCTATACAGTATATTGCAATAACTTGTTGAAGTCAGCCTCAATTTTCATTCCAACAACACCACCTACTGCATTGGTGTCACTTTAATTCTTAATGATCAATATATAGGCAGTAGTTTTGTAAAATAGAATGTGCTATTTCTAGAGTTTTTTCTAATTACAAGTTTAATAAAATCTACTTTATTATCAATACGCCAGTATGACTCCCTACAACCAATAGAACTGCCACACCACTGACTTCCAACCAGAAATGATCATTTAAGGACCGGTCCTTAAATTAAGTTAAGGTCCACTCACTATTTTCTCACATAGGATAGGTATTTTGAAAAATTGACTGTTGGATTAGTTAATCTTCTCATGTATATCATGTCTGCCAAAAATCATAGCAATCTGACTATTGGTTTTCAAAATATAGTTCGTAAAACACTCTAACAGAATTTACCGTTGGATGCTAGAACAATTGTTTAACAGTCTATATTTTGAAAACCAACCATTGGATGACAGTTATTTTTGGCAGACATGACATACATAAGAAGATTATTTAATCCAACGGTCAGTTTTTCAAAATAACTATCCTAATGATGAGTGGACCTTAAATTGAGGTTAAGGACCGGTCCTTACTTGATCATTTCTGGACTTCCAACACACTGCACCACACCATATAGTATCTCTCTCTACCAGCACACACGTATTCATTGATCAAAACCATTGTGTTGACCATCCTTTATGAATCCCACAGAACATCAAAATAATTTTTGAGAATATGAATCAATAATCATATCTACAATGCATAGCGTATAAATAATCAATAATCAGTGTAGAGGGCTATGTTGTGAAACTGCTTTTGTATGCGAGCAAGGAAGTGCACATGCAAGAGAGACTGAAAGACAGACAAAGATCACATAGTGGTTTGGTTGCATAATGTAGTGCAGGGGTGGAGCCGCAGCCAAAGCATACATTAAAACTTATGTTATCTTATTTTATATATATTTACTTGTGGTAAAAATGTAAAATACCCAAAGATAGCATGGCCCCCCCCCCCCCCCTTTTTTTTTCCAAGCATACCCTTAAATTCCTAGAAGAGCCACTTGCAAGAACTCTATTGGGAGGAACTTGGGCTCAACAAAGAATACTAATTAATTATTAGGTGGGTTGGAAGCCTATTTATTTATTTTTTAGAATTCTAGCCCTTGATTTAAGTTGATATGTCTATGTGGGCTTGATTGTTTTTACTTTTTTCGTGAAAGAATTATTCCCAATTGGTAAATAAGCCCCCCAAAATAGATGCCAATATCAAATATTTTGGTCCAATAGATGCTCAAGTTTTCTCTCTAGCTTAATGTTTGGAAGATGTGTTCTTGAAATAGAATGCATCAATTCACTGTGCAACGTATTTATCAATCAATATCACATTCTCATTATTTCCTCAAGTACAATTAAATAAAAATGACCCTAGTTACTGAAACTATAGCATTTTTTTTATTTATTTAATATATTTGTCCTAGAGATAGGAGGGTTGGGGTGAGCTGCTTTTTTTTTTTTTTCCAAGCAATGAAGCCGATGTCCGAGCTGTTAGTGCCCGACAAATTAAAAATCCTATTTATGAATTGATTGTTGCAGTATGATTGCAGGTTAGCTTAAGAGAAACTAAGCTCCTAGACCTAATGTTTTAATAATATTAATTTATTTATGTGTGTGTATTTTAATTTTTTGATCTAAATAAATATGATTTTTATTTGATCTGTAGATGGAAAAGTTATTTATAATTTTCAAGATAAATTATCAAAAAAACTTGAAAGGGTATATCATTGAAAATTTTTGTTTTTAAAATTTTGGCACCCCCTGTAACAAAATCCTAGTTCCGCTCCTGATGTAAAGATACAAGAAACTCACCTTCAGCTCTAAATTTAGAGTTGTTAAGCACTGCTCAGCATATTCAATCTTCGCTACCTTATCTTTTAGTTCTTTTTCCTGCATTTTTCATTAACAAAAGAAAACATATCCACTAAGATAAGTTGGAAGTACAAATAAATAAAAGTTTTGCTTTGGAGAGAGATAGGGAGTGAGAGAAATGTTTCACCTTATCAGCCAAAGTGTAAGAGAATTCTTCCCTCAGAGCATCTTCCCTCTGTTGTGTTTGCTTATTTGAACGTTCTTGAACAACTGCTGCCTTCTCCAAAGCTGTCTTTGCTTCTCTAACAGCAAAATCGTATTTCCGTTTCCACTCCTCTGCCTCCTCTTGAGCAGATTGAGCTTGCTCCCGAGCAGCCGCCAGACTTGCTTCGGCAGCACTGCTCCTGGACTTGAGAATTGCTATTTTTGCACTGGCCTGATCATCCTCAGCTTTCTGTTTTGATAAGACCTGCTCATATTTTCTTTTCCAGTCTAAGGATTCCTGCCTGGCCAACTCCAAGTTTTTGGATAAGCTGGAACACCTCTCCTCAAGTGAGCTGCATTTACTCTGCAAATTAGTTATGCGGCTCATATAATCATCTGAAAGCTTCTTCTTCTCATTGATAGCATCATCACAGCGCTTCAAATATTCAGATTTATACTTCTCACTAGCTTCTAGTTGCTTGTTAAGTAATCCCATTCTATCTTCAATCGAGCGGCATTTCAACACAAGAGAACTCTTTTCTGATCCAACTTGATCTATTAGCTTCTTGGAAAGGTCGAGTATTGGACCCTCCAAACTGCGGAGTTTGATAACATTAGATACAGTTAAGATGCAAAACCAAACACCCCCTCCCCCCCTCTCCCCCAAAAAAAAAAAAAATAATAATAATAATAATAATATGATAAAAACCTCTGTTGTAAGAACATGGTCAGTTTCCGCCATTTTCCTGGACCATGACACGATGCTTCATACTCTGAAAGAAGTTCATCAAGAACCTGCGTGGCATAATACAGCCATATTGATGAATGGTATTCCAGTGACAACTATAATACCATAATCCATGTACTCAAGTATGAAAATAGCTAGTAGAATTTTTCACGAAGATACACAGCATAAGCATGTTTCTATAAATCATTTCAACATCAGACAAACTACAGCTCAATTAGAAGAGAGGATGACATCCTATAAGGAGAAACTCACCCAAATCAACAACCAATTGAGGAATCTCAATAACATATAACACAAAACTCAAGAATTTTACAGCAAAAGGAATTAAGGCAGTGATGGTGACGAATCTGAACATTCACCAATGCATTTCTGCTATGACATAGCCAACAAATATGGAACTAATACAGTAGATTTTATTGTTTTCCCCTTTTGAGTTGTTAAGCTTCAAATGTAATTGACACCAAATAAAAGGACATACAAAGAGATAATAAATTTATAAAAAAATTAATAATAATAAGGCACTCAAGGAGAGAAATCCACAAACACCAGACCTAGAATGGAACATCCCAGCAAGAGAAAGGGCCAAGGGACCAAAAAAATAAAAAATAAAAACGATTTCAAATTACCATATAGTAAGAAGAACTAATGGTAACCTTCACCCTACTGTCAACCCATCATAATTGATTGTATGCTGCTCAATTCTCTATTTTAAGGGTTGTCCAACAACTCTCAGAAATAAACCTTTTTTAAATCAAGGCTTTTGACAATAGAGGCAAAATGTTGGTCTACAACTCAAGGATAGAAAAAAATTAAAAATAAAAAATATCCATAGTGAACCCTCTCCAACACTATAGGCAAATATATAGCCCAAAAAATCTAAGTGAAATTTTCATTTCAAGTTGAAACCCACCAAAAGTAAAAAATTCTAACATTAAATGGACCACCTTCCAAGAAACAGAAGAACAAAAATAAACTGAAAATGAATGCTTACCTTGATCACATCACCTATTTTTGCATCAGAAGCATTACAAGCTGCTCTCAGCTTCTTTTCCATGCTTTGTATAGAATTTGAGCAACGTAATTCTGCCTCCATGTATGCAGTCCTTTTATAATCCTGCATCAGTGACCAATCCAAATCAATAGCGCCAAAAGCACAAATTCATGTGCTCTAGACTCACAAGAAACAAAGGGGAATAAAGTAACTAACTCAATACTGAACGTGACATCAGCTATTCACTAAACAAAACTAAGCCGCATATTTTCAATTAGACATATGAGAAATTTCCTACATCTCAACGGGGCATAACAGAAAAGCTGAATTACATAATTTAATATTTCTTCAAAATTTGTGAAACTTCTTGGTCTCTGGCGATGCATATTTTCACACACACATACACATCTCTGTATATATATATATGCACCAGATGAAATATTATGTACCATATATTTATAATATTATTATGGGAAAAAAAATTACCTCAAATGCCTTTCTGAAGAAGTTTTGGAGAAGCTTCTCATATTTTTGCCTAGCCAAACCAGCTCCTACAGCACTAGCGTTGTATGCAGCCAGTGATTTTTGGACTGCTGACTCATGTGCTTCTCTAAGTGCAACCTACAACCACTAGAATTAGAAAATGATAGAAATCATCTACTATTAGGATAAATGAAACACTTACTTCCTCAGGAGGCTTTGAACGGTCAAAAGTAGACATATAAGCTTCGGTAGCCAGATCATATGCCCTCCGACACTCTGCTTCTTCAACACTCTACAAAACAAGAATAGTTCAAACCCTCAAAAAAAAATTAAAAAAAAAAATTTCTATCTAATATGTACAAACTACTGCCGCATTATATTAATGCCTCGCTTCCACAGCTAAATTCCAGTCCTAATACAAATTACAAGGAAAAACAGGGAAAAAAATTAAAAAGAATAGAATACACTTATTTCTAACATATAATGGCCGCTTTAATGCGAGCAAAAACTTACATTCGTAAACTATATGCCCAAAATGACATGATATATGAGTTAATATAGTTTCATATAAGCTCCATGGCCCACATGCCTCTTGAAATCTAAAAAGTTGTTAATAAAAATAAAAAAAAGAGCTAGAAATGCCTCTACCCCTGCAATTCAAAGAGAAGGGTCTTTCTTTTTTCTTTTTTTTGGGTTGGGGGGGTGTTAAGGTGCAGTATACCCAAAAAAATATTTAAAATAGGTAATGAAAGGAAGCATGGTAAAGCTGATATATCAGAACATGAGACTTGTTTATATAAATCAATGAAATTATTTCGCTCCAATTGATTACACCTAATCATTAATGACATAACATAAAAGAGAACACAGTGAACTATAAACAAGAGAGGTGGCTCCAGACATAATACTAACCTGCCACGAGGAGGATATTGTAGGCACCGCACCATTATTAAGAGCATCTAGATAAGATTCTATGACACCAATAAGAATAGGCCCTGTCATTACTGTAGCCCCAAATTGCTTGGGCCTTGTTCTCTCAAAAACAAATCTTGTCAATGCATCCAGACCAGATCTAAATTCAGGCCTTAGTTTGTCCAACTGCACATAAAAACCTATGTCATCATCACACCAATAACAAAATAGACAGCAAAGAATTTAAAGGCAAAAGTTCAAAGACATAACCCCTAAAAAAAATAAATAAATAATAAGTGTACGTGCAGTAGTGAGGGACTAACCGAAATTTGATCAAGTCGATGGAGATCACTTTCATTATTCAAAGGACGGACAAGGGTGTAGCATTCTCTGTCTGGAAAAAGAGCTCGAATGGAATCTCGAATCTACTGATCATTGTTGTTACATAATTAGCACCTCCAATTGGACGCATACAACAGAAAATAACACTCAAAATATACAGTGCTCATAAAGTCACTATAAAAGTTAAAGCAAGTCTAAAAAGGTAGATTTCAAATGAATAGACAAGAGTACATTGATAATTACAATACAGTATCCATATGAGAAACAACAAATAATAATTGCTAGAATTGTGTTCATTTATTTCTCCAGCAATTTTTATCACGTGAGCTAAAACAAGAGCTAGATAATACCTCATTTTTGGAAGCTATATCTTTTCCACCACCTTGAACAGGCCTCAAAGCAAGTTCTAAGTAGTCACGGGGTGTTATTTGCCTATTATCCTCTACTAAGTCCAAATAAAAGTCCTGAAAGTATCAATTTAGAAGTTAGTATGAATAGGGGGGGGGGGGGGGAGAAGCTGATGCATATAACCAAATACGTAGCACATTCATTATATCAAAAAGTCATGCTGCAAAAACATAACAATGTAATATTAACAATTCAATGATTGTTTTAAAATAGAGTTCAAAAATATAGATATTTACCCTTAGAAGCCAAACAAAAATTGGGGAAAACTGCCCAAGTTCAGAAGCTGTACTCTTTCCTCCAGAGGCTCTAACACGAATATGTTTAGTCATTTGAGTGACAAGAGAAAGACGATCGATTGCGGCTTCATCAATACCGCCCATCTGAGTAAAACAAGGAAAAAAAAAAGGTTGACATACAAAGCAAGAAATTCCAAGAGAAATAAAATTGATAGACTATATGCACAGTATAAGCTAATCTTTCAAGTACATCCCACAAGCAATGTTATTCAAAATCATCAAGGTACGAACTACGAAATAAGTTGTGCTAACCTGGTTGTATATGAACATGCTTGATAAGAGAACAGCTAAGGAGAATATCTGCGTGCTGTATGTTCCCTGTCAGAGAATAACAAATATTGGACAGCAAGATTACATCATCACATAGTGTATCCCAAGATTACATAATCACATAGTGTAGACCAAAATACTCAAAACTCAGCTCAAGCCTTAACCCCAACAGTGTAGCCCAAAGTAACAACAAAAAATAAAAAAAAAGGTAGATGAATGTTAAGAGTTAAAAGATATATATGCCATGATGATGAGGTAAAATTAAACTGTGAAGCAGATCCAACACAAGAAGTCTATAACTTCTTGAATCAATCAAATAAAGAATAAAAAATATCACCATTGACTTCTTGTGCAATGGAATGAAAGCTAACCGTTTGATCATAAGCGTCAATTCCTTCGCTATCTAACAGTAGAAGATTGTATTCAGTTCCATCAATCGCAGTTCTCTTTAAGGGTGCACTCCACAACCAAAGCCCTTTGGTACATGGCCGATGAGTTGATGCGACTTGAAATCCACTGCTCCTCCCAAGAAGCTACAACACATACATGCAAGCAGCACACTTAGTTAAAGATGTGATACAACATTATAACATTTTCCATTGTTATATGATATTCAATGTAAAGAATCGTAAAGAAGCAAACATGTGCTGTTATAATGAATGATGATAGCTTTTATTAACGGTCCACATCATCTGAGCAGGATACTTTAATTTCAAATAACTAGTTGTAGATCTACATGGCTTCCAAAAAAGCATTAAATGAATAAATGACAAAGCTAGCACAAGTGTAAAACACAACAATAATAATATGGACCATGCAAAATGATAGAAAACAGTATATTATTTTATGAGTATAAAGGATTATTCAATGCTAATTTTCAGTTGGATTAACCTACTGAAAATTATTTGACATTATTTGACATCATCACAGGCGAATATTGTCCTCTCAAATCAAACTGTCCTCTCAAATCCTAACTCTGTAGGATATTGCATTGAGTTCTGTGGGATAGCATTATTTGACATCATCACAGGCAAGAAAGCAGCTTCATTATATTGTCCTCTCAAATCTTTCACATCCCATAACTGGGGAAAACCTCAAAAATAGTGTGGAAAATTGACTTCTTGTAAGTATTACTTCCACCAGAATAAAGTAGTGGGGGCCTCTAGTCTAGCTAAGCTTTGCACTGTGAGGATCAATCTTAGGCTCTTAGCAGCTTTGGGAGATCCTCCACTATAAAAGATTATGCGGAGTAATTGTTTTTCCCTTTTTGAGCAGCACAAGCTAAAATCCTAACTCTCCTTAAACAATGACACCTTTTAAACTGGCGGACATTGCATTGCTCACCATTTTTTTAAAAAGCAATCTGATAACCAAAATTGACAAGATGCCCATGCAATGCACAAGCCTGCTCAAATTTGTGCTTAGTGTGGATTCAATCCAGAGCATTCTTCTCACATGCCCATAACAAAATTATAAACATTGAATTTCACCATCTCATCCAACAACCTAAAAATGCTCGCCTATTTCCATCCTAAAAATTACCCCTTTGTAGTAATTAAAAGAAAACTAAATTCACCACGAAGTACGCACAAAATTTCCCCTAAAATTTAGTAAAAACACTAAGGTACCGTTTGGGGTTAGTATGTTGGAAGTACTTCTCTGCCTTCTAAGAGCTAAATTCAATGCAGAGATTAATTTCAAAAAAAAAAAAAAAAAAGTGCTTCCGAATTTCTAAACAAACAGTGCCTAAATTACAAACCCTAAAGTGCATATAGAAAATTAAAGGAAGAAAACAGAAACACTTTTTCAGTACTTCCCTTCCGTGTAAAGAATAAAAATAAGTACTAACCTGATTCAAGATGAAGCTCTTGCCCTGACGAGCGCGGCCACAGACGGAGACGATACCAATTGGTTCTTTAACAAGTTGGAGCGCCGCGACAGCCTCCGGATCCATCCTAAACTTCCCTTTCTCGTCGAAGTACACGAGTCGGATCGGCCTCGCCGGACCGGTGACCGGTGACGACGAGGACGACGTCGACGGAGATGGAGTGAGGTGTTGCGGAGAAGCATCGAGGGTTTCTTTTCCTCTATTGAATAATCTCATCATTTTTCTCCTTCTCGATCTATTTTTCCTTTCTTGCTTTTCTTTTCCACAGAGTGTGTTTTGTAGAGAGAGAAAATGAATGTTTTGTGCGTTTTAAAAATGGGGAGGGAAAGGGAAGCTGGGCAAAAGATCAGCGAAAGGAGAAGGCGTGATGTTTCGTTGGGTGTATGAAATTACAGTAGTGCTTTAATGTTGGTATGGCGGTTGTGTCTGAAAGGAGGGTATTTTGGTCAGTTGAAAATGATATGAAGTATCCAGGACTAAAATGACGGCGTGGTTACGAAGCTAGTCCTGGCACAATTCCTGTTTGGTAAATTTAGGATTTAGAGCATGTTGGTTCCGAACCAATCAAACTGTCCCCTCCTTCATATCAAAATCAATTTTAGTTGAAACCCATTTTTCATTATAAACTGTTTGTCAAAATTTCAGTGTATTCTTGTTCAGGATTTTAACAATACTTTCTTAAATACTATTCAACGATTCATGAATTCCAAGTAAGTTGGCGTTTGGCATAGCTTTTAGCAGGCTCGAAATGGACTTCCAAACTTTAAAAGTTATTTTGGAAAATAAAATAAATAAATAAGTGTTTGATGAGTTCTTCCAAATGAACTTTTAGATGAAATTAAGTTCTCAGAAATCCTTTTCAAAGAAGTATAAAAAATTGCATTTGAAACCTAATTTTGTAGGAAAAAACTTTCACATTTTTTGATAAAGAAATACTTTTAGAATTTACATTTGCCAAATACTATTTGTCCTAAATGACTGTTTAGAAAATTCATCTTAGGAATCACTTTTTCAATTCTCCAAAAATGACCTCGATTTGTAGGAAATTACACCAAACACCACCTAAATCAAATTCTTACAAATAAAATCCACTTCAAATCAAACTCTATGACATAAATTTTTGTGGATGTTGACAGATTCAAGAAGATTAAATTCAAAATTGTTTCAATTTTTCAGGATCACCAAGCAAAAGCCCCACACACACCCTCCCACCAATTAATCTTGTGTGGATCCGTATTCCGTAAGCTTCCAAAACATCAATATTCCCCCTCAAAAACTCCCACTTTAATTTGTTTATTTGGTGTCAAAATAAGAGAGAACCTGAAAATTGTTCCTAGCTAAGATTTAGAAAAGAAGGAGAGAACATGCTTCAAACCCACCACTGATTCTTCAACTTTCATGGTGGCTTGATGGAGGAGATGATGAGAGAGAAAGGATCTGCTCCTAACCCTTGTTTGTTTCTTCAATCTGCCATGGACTCATGGAGGCTTGATGAAGGAGGAGGAGGGATGGAGAGAGAGAAGGTATGCTAACTGAGTTGTGAGAAGGAATAAAACTAAGGATTTGAGAAAGAGAGTTAGGGACCGTTTGGGATAGCTTCTACTTATGCTTATGAAGTAGAAGAAGAAGAAAATCAAAAGAAGAAGAGAACCTGAAGTCTGTTTCAGCAGAAGCAGAAGTCAGTTGTGTTTTAAAACTGTATTTTAAAGTGTTGTTAAACTAAAATTATTTTTTTGTCTGTTAGGATACCATCTGAAGAAGTTGCTTATAATCCTGAATTAACACTATTACCCTTACAAAATACTTATTTATTTTCTTACTTGGCAATAAAATTTTAAATAAGCTTATTTATAATAAAATAATAAATAATAAATAATTTTATTTAAGGGCATTATTAATATTTACATATTATTTTGTCAAGAGGCATTAAGGTTGGTATAAGGGCGGAATGTTTTTTGTCATAGTTCATTCTTAAAGGGCAATATGGGCATTTATATCATTTTTGTCAAAAAGTGACATCTGTTTTTTCAAGAATCTAGTGGGCACATGCTTCATGGGAGATAAGCACAAAAAAGCACTTACGGCCGTTTGGGATAGCTTTGACTTATGCTTATGAAGCAGAAGAAGAAGAAAAATAGAAGTCTATATTTAAGCAGAAGCATAAGTCAATTGTGTTTAGAAACTATATTTTAAAGGTAATGTTGACACTAAAAGTGTAAATTTTTTTTTTTTTTTTTTTTTTTTTCTGTTTGGATACTGAAAAAGCTGCTTATAATCCTGAATTGGCACTATTACCCTTAGCAATAGAATTATAAATAATTTTATTTATAACTAAATAATTTTATTGATAATAATAAATAATATAAATATATATAAATAATATATTTTAAATTTATAAATAATAAATAATATAAATATAAATAATAAATTTATATTTAATAAACAATATAAATATTTAATAGTTAATAAATAATATATTAAGGTTAAGACAAGACGAAATATTTTTTGTCCTGGGTCATTATTAAAGGGTAGTATTGGCATTTAGATATTTTAAGTCCAAAAGTAATTTCTTCTATTTTGAAAGCACAATGGCATGCGCTTAATCCAAATAAGCATAATTAAGAACTTTAAATACTTTTATCTGCTTCTTCTATTTTTGCCAAACACCCCACAAAAAGTATAAGTGGCAAAAAAAGCACTAAAATGTGCTTGTTCTACTCAATCCAAACATACACTTAGTGTGCTTTTTTCTACTTCTCTATTTTTGCCAAATACTCTCCACTTATGCTTCTTGGTCCAAAAGCAGTTTTTTAGGCTTCTGCTTGTCAATCCAAACAAGCAATTAAAGGATCTTGTGGGTGGCGTCATACTAATTGGTTATGAAGCTAGTTATGAAGCTAACCCCGACCATCCCAGTGTTCTTGCAATATTTAGAGAGTCTAACAGTCCGCTTGGATTGAGAGAGTTGGAGAGAAGAGAAGAAAAAGTTGTTAAAATTCTCTCAATTTCCTTTGTTTGGCAAACCAAGATAGGAGAGAAAGGAAGGGAGGGAGAGAGAAAGTGGAGATAAAAGAACCCAAAATTGTTTCTCTCCAAATCGAGGAGATTTGGAGAGAAGAGAAGAGAAGGAGCAGCTGTTGGGATGTGATTTTACTACTTTGCCCATGATTGTATTTTAGCTTGTATTTTTTTTATGTAAGTAAGGACAATATTGGAATTTACATCTTAAAATCTTCTATTTTCTTCTCTTATGAAAGCTATCCAAACAAAGTGAAAAACTCTCTCTTCTCTTCTCTGCTTTTTTCTTAATGAGATTCTGTTTTCTTCTCTCCCATTCTCTCAATCTCTAGTGTAAGTACCTGTCTTGAGAAATGTGAAACCGTGGAGGGAAAGCGAGCTAGGAAGCAACAAGGTTTATGGCTTTTTATATGAGAAATTAAGTTCTAATTTATATCCAAAAATTCTACCTAAAAAATTATATAACCAAAAACTTTATTTTATTTTGTTAGATTCCTTAATTGGATTTTTAAGGAAATTTTAAGTCAATAATTTCTTATATATTTGTCAAAGTTACCTTGCTGACATATTGAATAGAAAATTTTCGATTTTCCATGTTTACTGCATACATTGACTAAAGATTTTTATTTTTATTATTATGGTTTTTATATTACCAGTGATAATGGCACTACACTTTTAGCTTCCCACACTGTACATTGTAAGTGTATGAAAATTTAAAAATACATGAAAAGTGGAGTACAGGAAGCTATTAATGGTGGAGTCCCAATAGCAGTACCCTAATTTTTTTATAAGTGTTTTTTGCTTTCACAACTCATTAGTATTTATTTATTTATTTTTTGGTTGGGTATGGATGATGGAAAAAATGATGAGGTTAGTCCTATTTTGATTTCTATTATATTTTTTTTCTTGATTTTGATTTTGTAGTTAAGTAACAGTCATTTTTCTTATTTTGTTGATTTTGATGTTTTTAAATAAAGTTTCCTTAATTTTACGTAAAAATAAAGGAAATATTGATTGACTAAAGTCAAGAACTTTTGGAAGAAAGTTGACTTTTTTTTGCTATTTAAGCAATTTTTGTTCTTTTATATTTTTATGGACTTCTTTTGTATGAATCTATTTTGGGGTTTTTAGTCATAGGCCATTTCTTTTAGCGGTTTTGATTAATAGGTACATACAATAAAAAAGTACTAATCCATGTGGTTCTTACGGGTTACCATTAATAAATAAAATTCAAAATCATTTTTTTAAGACTAAACTACCCTCATCATATTTAGTTTTGCTAATTATCATTAATTTCTTTTTAAATCCTTCTTATTTTATCTTATTTTGAAATTTGAATTATTTAGGAGGATTAGGAAGGCAAGATTTTGTTTGTAAGTTTTTTTCTTCTTAATGTTTTTTCATTTAAAATTTGAATGAAGCATAAAAATACTAATATCATTTAAGTGAACGTTTTCGATCTGGGCGGAATTTATATGTTCTATTCTCAATTTAATATGTTTTAGTTTGAGTTTGTTATTTTTCATCCTCAATATATGTAATGAAATCTGAATGTATAAATTAATGAGAAAATATAAAATTTATATGTTTAATGCTTCAAACAATTTTATACCATCCCACAACCCAAAATCCTCAAACACCAAGCCAAACCTAAATACATTTGTGGTTTTTTATCCCCAACATTTATAATGAAATCTAAATGTATAAATTTTTTAAAATGCATAAAATCTATATGTTTAAGGGTTTAAACAACTTTATGTCATCCTACAGCAACCTAAGATCCTCAAACATCAAGTTAAACCCAAACGCATTTGTGATTTTTATTTCCTACATATGTAATGAGATTTGAATGTATAAATTTATGAAAAAACAAGAAATCTATATGTTTAGGAGTTTAAACAATTCTATGTCATCCTATAACCTAAAATCCTCAAACATCAAGCCAAACCCAAATGCATTTTTTATTTTTTATGACCAACATATGTAATGAAATGTGAATATATAAATTTTTGAAAAAACATGAAATCTACATGTTTAAGGGTTTAAACAGCTTTATGTCATCCCATGACCTAAAATCCCCAAACAACAAGCCAAAACTAAATGCATTGGTGAGTTTTTATTCCCAACATAAATGAGATCCGAATGTATAAAATTGAAAATTATGAAAAAACATCAAATCTATATATTTACTGGTTTAAAAGATCTAATCTTTTTGGGTCAAGAAGCGCCGGAGATGGTGATACACTCTAGCATGGAATGATACACTACAACACGAGATGATAAACTCCGACACAATATGGTGAACTTCGGCAATATGGGTAGCACTCTCACAAGCTAGCAGAGATCATGGTCTAGGTAGTAAAGCTTGCTTTTATTCCTTTCTCTCTGTTTTGAAATAAATATCTTCCCTTCTTTACGGGATCTTGCCGCTCAGAAAGCTATATTTATGTAATGTAGTATCTTTTTTTGGCAATGCATATATCCTGTCCGTTTTGGACTTTTTTTATTAAAGGAAAATTTTGTCCGGAAATATGAGCTAATGAGGAACCCAATGGCCGGGTTAGCACATTTTTCATTAGACCTAATACTACAAACCTCTAATATGAAGGACCTATGACTAAAAAATCCATCTTTTTTTGCCAGAATTTTGACTAATATTTTTTGAAATGAATGACTTATGGGTATAAAACTCCTTTTATAAAAAGTCAGCGAAATAAGAGAAGGCATTATGTTTTGTGGGGTAAATGAAATTACAATAGCGCCTTTAATGTTGTTATGGCGGTTGTGTCTGAAATAAGGGTATTTTAGTCAGTTCAAAATGATATGAAGTTCATAGGGTAAGATGATAGCGCAGTTATAAAGCTGGCCGCGACATAGTGAATTGTTAGTGAGTCGCGCCTCACTATATCATTCCAGAGTATATCCGATGGCAAAATTTTAAATTTAGAGAGCTAAATTCATTTTGGAAAATAAAAAAGTTAAGTGAATTTTTAAAAATAAATATTAAAATAAAAACTAAGGAAAAAGTCCGAATTTAAAATGAAAATGGAAATAAGGTCTGAGTTTTTTTAAAAAAAAAAATTGACCCCAAATTGCACATCACAAATTGGTGACAGGATAAGATTTGCATTGATGCAAAACTGAATTCAAATTTGAATCAACTTTGCAAAAAATACAATTAAAAAAAAAAAAAAGAACTTACATCTCCTTTGCATCTCAATCTAATGGCTTGCAATTAATAATTGGAGTATAAGTCAATTGAGGTAGCAAAAAAAAAAAGACTTAAATTTCGTCACACAGATTGAGTTGATTAATGGAGAATATTGACATGAGTATAAAATTTTTTAGTCAAGTAGTTTCTTAATAGGATTCACTGTTTTTCTATTACCTGATACTTGAATCGGAAAGATGTTACTAAGAAAGTAAGAATGACAATGGGACGGTTTTTGGATGAGGAAGCTTTTCCAGATCCCATTTTAATATGTTGGGAAGTATTCTGCCCGGCCTGATCCCATCTCAAATCCACCTTCGATTTTTTCTTTCAATTTTCATTTTTCAAGAGGATATGTTGTATTATTCTATGGTAGAGAGAGAGAGAGAGAGAGAGAGAGGAGTGGGTATGCATGGGAGGAGAATCTGAAACAACACAAGATCGATATATCACTTGTCCATCTTTTATTCTCCTTTCCAAGAAGTACATGCATTTATTTGCAAAACCTGATTGATCAATACAAAAACTATGATGCTATATGAACTCGATCGATCAATAATCATGAAGACAATGATTACACGACAAGAGTTCCTTTTTATTTTGCATGGGTATGAATGAATGTCCATACAATATTAATGGTATAACCTCATAGCAGATATATATTGAACCAAACAATGTCTATAATAATCTTAAAAACATAAAATTTGCTAGCTAGCTAGCTAGTGATGATCTGATACTACACTGATAAATTGATGCAGATCCTCAGCTAGCCAAAGAGGCACTTGACAAGTGCTTAATTAGCTAAGAGTAGAAAGTACTTGATAAGTGATTAATTGCATTAATGTCCATGTAATTAGTAGTAGTGGATGAATTTAGTCTCTTATTTGGTGGTAATATTATTGAGTCTAGTTCATCCAAGGCACCAATAGAGAGATCTCTTTTGATGGATTCAAGGGCATCTTTGAAGGAAGAAACCATAGGTAGTGTTTGGGAATAGTCAGAATTAACATCTGAAGTTGAGTTTTCTGAAGACCCTCCTCCATGGAAGCTGTCTAGGTTGTGTTGTTCATCTGCTACTTCACTTCCTTGGGGGAACATGAGAGAATTAGCTTGAAACTGAACTTCAGTGTCTTTAAGAAGGTTTTTGTAGTTCTTCATGATCTCTTCTTCCTTGTTGAAATACCGGCCGACCGGAAATGGGGAGGAGCTGCCAGAACTGCTTTTGAGATTTTCTCCTAATAGTGGGGAGCCGTTGCACCTCTGGCGAACTCGGCATAGAACCCAATCATCCAACTGAAAATTAATACTTGCAAAAGAGAACTAGTCATGATTGTGCGTTGCAAAAATATAGATTCAAATGAAGAGACAAGCTAGCTAGCCCTTTTAATTTCTAGTAATGCTATACATGACTACAAGGAATCACTATACCAGTATTATTTACAAAGAAAAAATAAGAATAGTTTTGAAAAATCACCAATGGGTAATTTTGAAAATTCACTGCAAGATTTCTTTCTTGTAGCGATATTTTATAACGATGTATAGAATTTTCCTTAAATATATTTTTTTTCAGTGAAATCCTTTAATTTCTAGGTGCAATTATATATGCCACAACCTACAAGCTAACTAGCCTACTTTACCCCCTTATACTTTCACACACACACACACAGAGTATATAAAAAAACTTTGACTCATGATTTTATTATTATTGTCTTTAATTAATTATACTTCTTTTCATCCTATTTGCTCATGTTTGCATGGCACAAGGTGACAAGAAGTGAAGGAGTTGATTGCCGTAAACGTAGTTTTGATTTGGACATGTTGTCTCTATAGGAGAGCACAGTTTACATGCAAATGTACCTTAATAGAGAACCTATTTTTCTGAACTCTTTCTAAATTATTTATATTTTGTATCTCACAATTATTCAAGTAAGATCTAATCATAATTTTTACATAAAATTCAATTTTATTTCCAAGATCGAAGAAATCAATCCAGGTAAAATGAATTACTCATTTAAAATCTTCAGGAATCTATGACTAATTTAAAAATGGATTTCTATTTATCTCTGCTTAGAACATGTTGCTCAAGATGTTCCAATTTACATTAAAAAGCATGCATGTTTGTGGTGCACTTTCACCTCCTTAGACACTAACTAATTTAATTTCTTGCAAACTTTCACATTTTTTTAATTTTTTTAGAGTAAAAATGAGAATATTAATGCACCTAGAACTTACTCGCATCGATCCCCTAAGCCTCTGGGAATGACGGGTATTATCGAGAAGTCTGTATTCTTGCATCGTCCAGTTGGTTTTTTCACCTTTGGGAGGACGACCAATGTAAAATACTAGAGCCTTTTTCACCCCAAGACATTGCGTACCACTAGAGGTGAGAATTGGTTTATCAGTTCCAGTAGCTTTCCAGTAACCAGATGCAGCTGTTCTGTTTGGACGAGCACCATTAGGATACTTTCGATCCCTTGGGCTGAAAAAAAACCACTCACTCTCTCCAAAATAGGCCTTGCCTGCACAAATAATTAATAGCTAATTAAGTTAAAAACCAGCAACGTTATCATCAATAATGACACTAATGAAAGTGAATACAAAACATTTAAAGCTCAATATAAGTATCCTAGGAGGGGGAGAGAGAGGGGAAATGGGCACCAGGAAGTTCCCATGGATTGAACTTGTAAAGATCAACGTCGGCTATCATAGAAACTGTGGAGGAATTTGAAGAAGATGAGACTTTTTTCTTAAGATAATGGACGATGAGTTCTTGATCCGTAGGATGGAACCTGAACCCAGGGGGAAGAATAGGACTTGACATGTTTATTCTTTCCATTGTCAGATAATGTGGAAGATACTTAATTTGAAGTTCCTCATAGTATTTATAATTAGGAAGGAAATCTAAATAGGGAAGGATAAATTGTATGAGATATATCTTGGAGTGACCACCCTGGCCACCAACTTATAATAGTTGTTATTTCTTCGATGGCCTGTAATATATTCCTTCATGTTGTTTTGTGTTTGGTTTATATGGTGTACCTTGTTTTCCATTACAGTCTGCAGAATGAAAAAAAAAAAATTAAAAGAAAAAAAATTATCTGCTTCAATTTCCTTAGATTTCATGAAAATATTGGGCATGTAGATATTATGAAATGGGGAAAAAACAGAATCAAATAGGAAATAAATATTTGTTGTGACTTAGAGAATATTAAAATGCATACAAGTTAAATTAACTCTTTCAATAAAATATACCTAGTTTATTTCAAGATGATTAAACTAAATGCATGGGAGTTTCATTATCAGCTGTAGGATAACGAAAACCTTGGATTTTCCGCTGTTATTACCTATATGATGCTTTCAAACAGAACCCATTTGAGAATTCTACCCATGCATATCATAGCATCGATTGGCTGCATGGAAAGGTAGAATGTTTGCTAGTGATTATGCATGTAACAATCATTGGTTTTGTACTCTTCTTATTATCCTCATCGTTGATCAATATTCTAATGATAATTTTAGAGTGCAGTGGCCTAAAATAATGACCATGGCCATATTTGGAATCCATATATAGTCTAACTGGAATTTTCTTAGGGTACCTTTGGAAGCAAGAAACCTTAAGGAAAATTAACTTTTGGTCCTGACCAATAGAATGGTATCTAGTAATCCATATTAGAGAATTTAATTGGAAAACAGAAGCTTCTAGGACTAAGGAATTGATAAAAAGAATTACAACAATCTATTACAGAGGTTTAATCAATAGAGATTCTTTGTTAAAGTTGCATCTAAAATAAAATCTTCCTAAACTCATTTATCCATCATGGAAATGATTTCTGTAAACAGGACCACATCAATGGCGCCTTGTAATTTTCACAACCATGTCATAAAAAGGTCAAGTGATCGAAGGGTCCAGCCCAAACCCAGCTTAAGAAGTGTTGGATTTCCTAATACTGTCTCAAGCTATATCTGTTTGTGAAACTCAAATGAACTTATAAACAACCCGGCTATGATCAAATCAATGCATTACATATATAGTGAAAATGACGCAATAACAAAAATTATCTTTAACTCTGGTTTTGACAGTAGGACAATGTTACAGAATTGTTTATTTCTTGAGTATTTCTTTTATTGATAATCACTGCCGATTATATAGTTATTATTAAGTAGTTGAATGTCATCATCCATGCATTCTGTCAACGTAAATATACAACAAAGAAAAATTATCTGTTTGCTATAAGGCGGCAGAGAGAAGGGAGAAGGGGGAACAATAACACTAACTATAGTTTATTCTATTTCAGAGATCCTTCCTGTTAAGTACAAAGAGATAGAGTTTCAAGATAATTAAAAGAAAGATAAACTGTGTACAGATTTAAAGTCAGATTCCATACCACCATATCATAGCTCAATTTCATCGTTGGCTTGCAGTATATTCCTTTTTTATTTTTTGTTTTTTGTGTGTTCTGTTTACGAATTAAATTACTTTGTTATCCATCCATATTACAGAAGAAGAGGATATAAAATTTCTAATTTAATTTTATCATATCGTTGTTAATGATATCAAAGCAGAAATCTGTGAAAATATTTCTTGCTTTGAACAGTCGATAGCAGAATATTAGGTGGATGATTCGCATGATAATTCTTTAATGTTTTGTTGCATAGCATTGTTTCCAGTGAAATTGACACCTCTTGTTAAGGAAAAGCATAGATAAATATGTTGAAAATGGAACTGGGTAACAATGAGAAATGGAGGCAGGGGAGATGACATTGGAAAAGTTACAGGTTTGCCACAACTGAAATCTAGGAGAAAAGCCAAGGAAGTGGAAAATGTAAGGAGAAATCAAGAAGGAATTATGACAAAGCAATGAACAAAAGCATAATTTCGGTAGAAAATTTCTTTTCCAAAGCACTTTCGGAGAAGTTCTTAGGAGGTTTCCTATTGCATCTTATCCAGGTTTGCCACAACTGAAATCTAGGAGAAAAAACAAGGAAGTGGAAAATGTAAGGAGAAATCAAGAAAGAATTATGACAAAGCAATGAACAACAGCACTAATTTCGGTAGAAAATTTCTTTTCCAAAGCACTTTCGGAGAAGTTCTAAGGAGGTTTCCTATTGCATCTTATCCTTCTGTTTCCTACACATTTCGATTGCACAAGTCCCTCATAAGCACCACAATATGGGACAAAATTCAGATACACAATGCATTTTGTTTTGTCTGCAATGAAAATTATACAGAAGCAAATGGACTCATAAGCTCATTCCAAGACGAGACACTACACGATTATTACTTTGACCACAGTATTGAACTGAATAAAGAAGCAACAACCTTGGATTTACAGCCAATATTGGATTGAGGCTTTTGAAAGAGCTATAGAGTGACACTTGTCGAAGACAACAACAATTTGATATCTCCACAGAATTGAATAACAATCTCGTTAAGGTTTCGAACAGATTCTTTAAAACATTCTATGGTCTGTACTGTTAGATAATTACATTTGGCTTATTGGTTAGCAGGTAATAGTCGGCTGTTTTAAACTTTCACTCTTATTGTCATCACCAATTTGAGTTGTTTTTTATATAATTAGAATATCAAGTAGCGTGTGCAGGTTTCTGAACTAAGGATCTGCAGGCTTATTATAATCCTCTCCTTTTTTTCCCCTTCCTTTTTTTATGGTCAAAGAGTAATGCTGTATAAATAGACTTTAATTGGTACTTTCACTATACCAATATGGTTTTGAGTTTATTTTGGTCATATAATCAACAGCTAGCTTTCTTCCAACAAAAGGAGAAGTTGGGTTACAAAGCAATGAAGGAACTAATGCTGTTTATGTTGCAAAGCTAATTTCCCCTTCTGCTTTAGATGTTTATCATATAGAGAGCTATTCTTGGCCGAGTTTTAGTGATTCAGAATGGAACTTGACTAACATAGGAAAATCCATCCAATATTACCTGCAATACTAGGTTTTCTGTTTGTGATAATATTCCTTAAACCATCCTTTAACTTGATGCATAGAGATCCCAAATATCTTCCCTCATAAAAAATATCAGGATATCATCAATACTGGGTCCCGCATAATTGGAGCTGGCTAGGATTCATAAATCAGAATCTCCTAAAACCTTTCTGGAATCCTTAATATATTCACACAACTTGTTTTGGAGTTACATAGCTTATTCTTTATGAGGATCTTTTTTCTTTTTTTTTTTCATTCTCTTCGAATGTGTCAACAAAATGCATGCATGCTGACACTAAACCATATAAGACAAATTCAACAAAATGCATGCATGCTGACAATAAACCATATAAGACTAAGTATATTAGGAGAGGTTAAGACCCAGAAATGGAAAAAAAAAAAAAAAGAAAGAAAAGAAAAAAATTCGTAAGGGATATGCTATGTATTTTCTCATCTTATGCTGCGAAAACTAATTTAAAACACAATTCCCATTTTAGGGTTGCTCTAATTGATCATCGTCTTAATTTTCCAGAGCAAGATGAGCTACAGTAATGTTTAAGAGGAGCCCACACACAAGGCAGAGAATGAGTAAGAGGGATTACATATTAAACCTTAATACTGAGGTTAAGTTTGGAAACAATTTTGAGGAAGAATTACTAGCTTCAAAAAACAGAAGTTTTGACTCAATTTTCAATATTAGTACATTGTTCATATTGCAATCTAATAGCATAAATGCAGCCAATTCTCTATTTTAAAGTGATTCTTGAAAGCAACTGTTGTCATGAACCTGAAAGGGTCATCTCAGGAAGTAACATATCATATCAAAATTTGATCATTATTCTTTATTGTCAGCTGTTTTGTATTTCCACCATTATTACCATCACCAATTAGAGTTGTTATTTATATATTGAGAATATCAAGTAGTGCAGTTTTCTTAAGTAAGGATCTGCAGACTTACTATAATCCTCTCTTTCCCACCCACCCACCCCTATTTTTGGTTAAAGACTAAAGCTATATAAATAGACTTACGATTCTGGCATAAAAATTTTAGCTCAGTTTTGAGGTTCCTTAATGCCTCGCTAACATAAGTATGCTGTATTGCATTCACTGTCTTCTTTAATTCTATCAAAAAACCAACAAATTAACCACTCACTTGCTTCATCCTCTGAGCCTTTGGGAATGATGGGTGGTTCAAGAATCCTGTATTCGTTCATTATCCCATCAGTTTTCACGCCCTTGGGAGGGCAGCCTTTGTAATAGACCAGAGCTTTTTTCACCCCAAGGCATTGCGACATATTAGAAGTGAGGATTGGTTTATCAGTGCTGCTGGCCTTGCAGTCAACAGATCCAAATGCCTTGTTAGGACGAGCATCATTAGGATAATTTGTTTTCAATCTCTTGGGCTAAAGAAAGGCTACTCGCTCACCCTGAACAAAGCCTTGTCTGCAGAAATACAAGGAACTATAAATTAAGAATGACATACATCAATATAAATGCAAAGTTTACAACAATTGCTTACACGTTTCAAATGACGTACAGTACAAATTAATCTCTCAAAAACACACACATAGAGAGGCATATTACGCATACAAAAAATACACAAACAAGCACATACAACAAATCTGTTGTATAGGAAAGGGATGAAGAAGAGGGAATTATGTGGAAGGTCTCACGAATTGAACTCATAAAGATCAATATCAGCCATGATATTGACTAGGGAATTCAATGGATATGAAACTTTCTTCTTTAGATAATGGATGATGAGCTCTTGATCTGTATGATGCAATTTGAAACCTGGTGAAAGATTTTGGACAAGAGAAATTTATCCTTTCATTTATTATTCATTAAACAGATGAAGGAATTTCCAAACTCTTTTTTGATACTTCTTAGTTCATATTTTTATGAGCATTCAAAACCGTGTTTGTTTTTCAGGTTCATATATACAAGCCTGCTTATTTTATTGTCTGTTATGCAAATTCTTCATCAATATGAATTCATATGGACATGATCCTCTATGATTTCCAAAAGGGTTCCTGGGTCCTTATGAGCTAGGATGCAAATTCTTCACCCAAAATTGTCCTCAAAAGTAAAATTCACTCCTGATGCCCACCCTTGAAGTTGAATCCTGACAAACATGGTCATGTAGCATCCGGCATTGTAATATTCATGCCGACGTTTTGGATGCCTTGGAACCGTGCCCGCTTAACAGAAAAAATTACTTAGTGGTTAGTATCGTCTCGACCAATGCTAATGATGCCCAAAAGTACTCAAAATGTTAAAGGAAAGGTCAAATTAACGCACAAAGTATTCCCAAGAAAGCAACCTCAAATTAGATGTTATCCTTTGAAATGGTTTTGACAGCATAAAACATGGTAGCCACTGTAGCACATATATTCCATATTTGTACCTTTATCATATCCTCACCTTATCTTGTCCGCCTTAATGCACCATCCATGCAAATATGAGACAAAGAAAAGGTTTAATTACCTGACTAACATAGACTAGTTAAATTATTTTTTTCCTTTTGGAAATTGTGTGGAGATTGCCACAAGGTTTTGGGACATTTTGATTCCTGAAGCCTAGGTGGCTCCGAAGATTCGGACGGAATCAAGAGAACTCTCTGACTTTGATATGGGGTTCAATATATGGGACCAAAGCGTTTACTCTCCTTAAAAATTCTCAAAATAAGGAACTAATTACAACCACCCACTTACCATAGTGAAAGGAAATAAAAATCAATAGTGACATATAACATTTTCTGATGATTGTAGGGATCGATATATGATATGCTCTCTGAGCTAAAAGCATTTCATTAGTTAAACAAAACTTACACCAAAATGCTAAGAGGATATCACCTTCCAAGTCTCAATGGAGCTTAATTTTACAATAGCCCATTGTATAACCTACATCCTGGATACCTAAAATGATGTTATATTTTGTAGACACCAGCATTTCCTAAAGCTATAAGATTGGTGATCCCTCAAGCTCAATCTCATGTAAGCTATAGGAAATTACTGGACTACTATTTTGATCCAAATTTTCAGCAGGATAACGTGCAGAAAATACTAATCCATAATTTTCTGCAATAATTCCATAAGGTCCAATCCATAATCACCCAAATATACACTGTAAACTAGTTTTGTTATGATGGTTGTGTGAAGCGAAGTCCCACATCGCCTAAATATAAAAGTAATGTGTTGTATATAAGCGTGAGGCACCCTCACCTCTAAGCTAGCTTTTGGGGTTGAGTTCTACCCAAGACAATGTAACAAAGTATCAGAACCGACATACCAAGGGATGGGTGGGGTGCGTGTCTTTGACCTACACGCGGCAGATGCTACCGAGTACGTGACGCGGCGCGTGAGGAGGGTGTGGAGCGAAGTCTCACATCGCCTAAGTATGAAAATAATGCACTATATATAAGCGTGAAGGCACCCTCACCTCTTGAGCTATCTTTTGAGGTTGAGTTCTACCCAAAACCGTGTAATAGGTGGAAGGTGGGAAAAAGACATTATATTCATTCCCATTTTGAGATGTTGCACGTATAGCCTTAGTTGGATGACTAATGTGCCTAGCTCTGAGACAATTTTACAGGATTGCAGGTACCTATTGGGGTGGGGTGGAGGGGGGTAGGGGGGAACTTGGCATGAAGGTTACATGCTTATAGGGAAGCTAACCATTGAGTTGAGGGGATATATTAGATGCAGAGATGCTAAAGAGGGATGCAATCAATTGAGTTGTTTTGTGATGCATATATATGGTCCCCTCCCTTTTTGTCAGAAGTCACCTTAATGCAGGCTGATTCTTGGGGTTTCCTTCGCTAAAAAAAATTTCCATTTGAGCAAAAAAAAAGTCACTCCAACCTTAGAGGATCCTTAGGCCAAAACTTGAACCGACTAGTCGATTGTGACCATTTGATTACTAAAATATGGACATATAGTGTTAGTTTAATGATGCTGCCAACTGTCAAGATGAATAAATAATATGTGGGAAAAATGACTCGCAAAAGTACACAAAATGTTAAAAGAAAGATCAAATTAACGCACAATATATCCCTAAGAAAGCGACCTTGGATTAGATGTTTATCCTCTAAAATGATTTTGACTGCAAAGGACAGTTACCAACGTAGCATATGCCATGTTTGTATTTTTTTTTTTTCCCCTTATACTTATCTTGTAATTAAGTCTTATGCAGGTTAATATAAATGCATCATCATTCATCATCCATGCAATTTGTTAAAATTGGAAAGGAGAAGTGTGTAGAACAAAGGAAAGGCAACTCTATGATTAGGACATACAGATAAAGTTTTTTTTTTTTTTTTTTTGGAAATTGTGGGGGGGATTCCCTCAAGGTTTTGGAAGATTTGACTCCAATGATATTGTGGGATCAAATCAAGGCAACTCTATGATTTTGATATGAGGTTCGATATATTTTCAGTAACTTATGGGAGATTTGAAACTTGAAACCATAGGTGCATGGTAGCCTTTGGTTACTAAAACAGCCAAAATGGGGTTCACTTATTGTCAAGGAAGTGCCACTCTTCACCAATTCCCCATCTTGAATACCCACCTAGAATGATGTCGCAATGGCACTTCTGATTTTATTGGTAAAAATAATGATAGTTTTGTTCCGGAAAATGACAGGAAAAAGTGATTGGTCATGCCATTTGAGAGCACGTGGAGGGAGGAGGGAGGTTGTGATTCTACCGTTGCTCCGATCCTTACATTCTATTTCATTTTTTTTTTCTTTTGCCATATGAGCTACACAACAAAGTTAGCCTATCCCTTTTCCTGTTTTCCTTGAACCCTCCCAACGTTAACAAAGGTAAAATTTTACCAGCAGACTAATCAGCACCTTTCTTTCAGTTTTACCTTATTAATGGGATGATTCTACTCCAAATATGCTCTAATACAAAACTTAACACCAATATGCTACTAGCTAGGATGGAGATATTATCTGTCCAAGTAAAACATTAATGAAGCTTAATTTTAAAAATAACCCATTAATAATCTACACCATGGATAACAATAGAACATAAATGAGGCCGCTGGTGGCTGTGCAAAGTACCTAAAAAGACCAGCAATTCATATAAGACTGGTGATCAGTTAAGATACTCTAAGTGTAAGCCAGAGAAGACCGGACTGCTCTTTTGATCTTGCAGCTAGCTTAACTTGGTGTTAGATGCAAGGCAACCATGACTGGCCCTTTCTCCGTAAATTAATGCTTTGTTTGGATCTTGGAAATTAAATTAAATTAAGAGCAAAGAAAAGGAAAAGAAAATGGTAAATAATTACATTAAAATAGATTTATTCTCTAAAGCCTAGCTTAGTTAGCTAATCATCCTATCACTTGTAGACGGTTTAATGAGTGATAGGATGATTAGCCAAAGCCGTTCCTAGCTTTTGCATTCTAGACTTCTAGTATAAAAATTTCGATCCGTGAAGAAATAGTTTGAACATAATTTTAAAGAGACAGTGAAGACATAGTTCTCCAAAAATTATTTTAGACAAAGTTAATCTAGGTGGCCGGATCTTAAAAAAGTCCAGCTTCAAGCATATTCTCAAGGAATATATCCTTACAAGAAAAAAAAAATAAAAAAATAGAGAGAGAGAGAGAGAGAACCTTCTTGGCATGCAAGATTTGATGTTACCTACTCCAACCTATCCATAGGCCAAAAATTGGACCGACTAGAGGATTATGGCCATTTGATTATGTAAAATATGAACATGTGATGTTAATTTAATGATGCATGAGCTCACCAAATGCCAAGATAAAAGAACAATAAGTGGAAAGAATGTTACGACGGCCATAAGAATTTAAGTGGTACGACATCCCAATCACGACCATGCTAAGTCCACATAAAAATAACCAATTTTTTAATTATTGCTATACGTAAAGATTTGGAGTGACAAATAACAAAAGTTAACATAACAATCAACGTGACAATTCAACCATTATTTAGAATTTTTTTATTTTTTATAAAAAAAATAGCCCGAAACCTTTGACAGCATAATTTATTTATCTATTTCCCCTCTTATTCGGACAGCAATTTGATTCAGGAGTTTTTCCCAAATCAGAATTCATGTTTAAGTCTAAATTATGAACAAATATTAAGAATTACACCTTTTTTTTTTTTTTGAACTGTTCAGTTTGAAATGGCCAAACATTTTAGTATTGTTCAGTGGTTATCTACCAAATATAATCCATATGTTCGGTTCTATGAACAACCGAACGTGCCGTGAATTTATAAATAAATAAAAAATGCTTAAAAAACACACAATGGTGTTATGAAGTACTTGTTAAGCAATATTAAGCAACCAAATATCCAACCAAAAATCACAATGGTGTTACTTCATATGAGAATGGATGAAATGGGAAAAGAAAAGGGGTTAGAGGGAAAAGTAGGATTATAAAATGTGTTTTTTTTGCTTTGAGCTGCAGAGAGAAACTCCCTATGAGTTTACTTGACTTTTTTAAAATTAGTATAATCTTATTGGTCAAATTGATCATGGCTATTTTAGATATTCATAAGTATGGGGTATAAAAAAAAGGAGATTGGGGTTTAATAACCATACCCATTAAAGATATGTATTTTTGAAGATATGAAAGCTAGATACATTAAAGATATGCATTTTTGAAGGGACTGGGCTAATGGGCTCAGTTTATAGAGCCCGTTTAACTCGCTAGGTTCTGATTGCCTTGACTGAACTGATTGATGCAGGAATTCAATCTCCTATAGGCCGGGCCACAATTAATATAACCTACTGAACTATGAAACTCAGAGTCATATGAGTCCCAATACTATAAGAAATGCCCTCGCCTTTTTATTTGGGAGCGGATAATGCAACCCCTTTGAACTATAAGCCCATCCCAATCATTTGTGATTTTTTGTCGTTTTATGAAAAAATACATTGTTTTTAAGAAAACTGACCGCTTGATCCATTAGAAAATATCATTTTGAACAACTTTGTAGAAGAAAGTTTTTCCAAAATCTATCATTTAAGTAGATTTTTTGGTATTTTTTACGAAATATTCTGTAAAAATAATAAATGGTCAAAAAGTCTACTTATATGATAGATTTTGGAAAAACTTTCTTCTACAAAGTTATTCAAAATGATGTTTTCTAGTGGATAACGCAGCTAATTTTCTTTAAAATAATGTATTTTTTCATAAAACGGTAAAAAATCACAAATTGTTGGGGTGGGCTTATAGTTCAAAGGGGTTGCAATACCCCCTCTCTTCTTATTTTTTCTTTTAAAAAGCCCATTGGACCTATGATCTACACAACTAGTACAGTTATCCCTTTACAAAACTCATACAATAGTTAGTCTTAATGCTTACGTTTAAGAAAGTTCGACTCTTCCCTCAGGACTGGGCATTAATTTGAATTCTCGAACATTAACTAATATGGAATGGCCAGTGACTATACCGATATCTTGAAAAATGAAAAAAGAAAAAAAGACAAGTGATAACAGATGAATCGATACATAACAATTACAAAATGTGCCATGTAACCAATTAAGGGAAGGTTCATATATATATATATATGTGTGTGTGTGTGTGTGTGTTCCAGTCCAAGAACTTGTGTTCTTAGCTGATTTTAGTTAAAGTCGGGTACTCCTGACTAGAACATTTATATATATATATATACAGAAGTGCTAATATAAGGTGCACTTGATGCTTCTTGCATCGGGTGCCCTCTTATAAAGCTAATTGCGGTTCAAATTTTAGAAAACTGACCGTTGGATTAGATACCCCAATCATGTATGTCATGCCTGCCAAAAATCACAATGATCCAACGGTTGGTTTATGAGAAAACTGACTGTGAAAAAATGATAACATTTTAAAGAACAAAAAAGTCACAGTTTTTCACAGTCAGTTTTCTCATAATCCAACCGTTGGATCACTGTGATTTTTGGCAAGCATGACATACATGATTGGGGTATCTAATCCAACGGTCATTTTTCTAAAATTTGTACCGCAATTAGCCCTATAAGAGGGCACTTGATGCAAGAAGCATCAAGTGCACCTTATATTAGCACTTCTGTATATATATATATATATATATATATATATATATAAAACGTCAAGTTGAGATGAAGATTGTTGAAGTGTGAACAAGTTCACTTTACAATGTTCATGCACTTTCCATTAAGCAAGAGAATGTGCAAGCGTTGAAATCATGTGTCTGACCTGAATTCATAGATTGTGTCATGATTCATGAGTGAACCAACAAGTGCAGATGAGGTCAAGTCCGACAGCCAATCAAGGCATTGGAGTGGGGAAGAATGCACCCCCTCCAAACGACATAAATCTTGCGTTTTATCTTCTATCAAACGTTTGTAATAGTGTTTGGGGGGGTCAGGATTAGACTTATATATTGTCTGGAAATTATTATTAGTAGTTGTAATGTCATTGTATTTGAATTGAAGGAGAGGGGGGTTGAACTTGATATTCATCAATATATAGGATCTTTTATATAATATATATAATATATAATATATACAAACACCCACCTCATCAATGAAGCTTTTTTTTCCAATTAATCATAAATCAAATCAAGTTATAATATTTGCTTAAAGTAATATTATTCCCACTCTTGCTCACATTTCTTATCTTTTATCAAATATCTGACATGACTTGACAGATAATATATATGATAATGTCATGTCAGATCAATAGAATGAAAGAAATAAAATGCTATTCACCCAATAGAGTTAGTCCAGTTGGTAGGAAGAGAGCTAATCTTTCTTCTTATCAATCAGGGTTCGATTCCAAAGAAATAAAATACTATTCAATTAGGTGCCTAAATTTGATCCTATTAATGAATTGGCCACTAACATTTTGACAGTAAGATTGATCATTTCCTGTTTATATCCCTGCAATTTGGAGAAAAAATCCAACAAGTAAAAATTGATATTTCTTAATTAAACTAATTAGTCAACCTTTCTTAGTTGAATTTTTCTCCATAAATTGAAAAACGTGTAAATCGGAGAGAATCCGCCTATCCCACATTTTAATAATGATTTGACCTGTGACGTGAATGTGAACGTACATCATGTTAGTTTTAAATGCTATACAACCGGAAACTTTAACCTGAATTTAAAAACCACTATGATATGTCATATTTTGAATGGTGTATGAAAAAGATAGAATCTATTTGAAAAAATGACTAAACCACTCAAAGCATTACACATCATGGTGATTTTTAAATTCGGGTTAAAGTTTCTGATTGTATAGCATTTTTCTATATAATATTATGATTGAGCAATGCTACAGTTCTTGAAATAGGGGTATCCATTACTACCCCTACAGTGGGGGTTCATGCCTCCAATTGAAGTACTATGAGTATATGGGATCCTATATTGCACAAAAAATATTCATTTTTTTTTAATATTATACCTCTTCTTGTACAAATAACAGTAAATTAAAAAAAAAAAATCTACCTACTATACATAACTGAAAGGTATACGTTGTCAAATTTAGGATTTGTTTGGGAACTTTGAATGGGAACTTTGAAAATTATGTTTGGCCATTTCTGATCTCTTTCTGTTATATAGTTTTTATATAAACCAACTTACAATTGGTTTGAAAAAAAATGTGCTTATACTTTATTTTCTTGATAGGATTGAACTCATCTACAGAAAAAATACACTTACCAAACAATACTAAATAAAAACCAGACAAACTTATCCTCATGTGGTCAGATTCTTAAGTTTGCCAAACACCTCTTTAAAAGAGAAAAAAGTGTAATTTTATCTGTGTAATAATAATAATAACATATAACATATTCATTATAAATTAAACCAACTTATATTACTATTAAAAATTGCACACACTGTCTGACGAGTGGGGTGACCCAAAAATAAATAAAAGATAAAATAAACAAAAAGTGGGCCGCAGCCATGTGAATATCACGGTTGTACATGAAAAATGAAGTCAGCACTCAGCAGCTCCAAATCTCTCTCTCCTATATATGTATATATAATTCATATATATGCAAGCTTTTAGTCCCAAGCAAAGCACTACTCCAAACTCGAAAAATCTCAATATGGATTACTTTAAATTCCAAACCCCAAAACATTCACCAAAATACAGCAAGAAAAGGCTCACTCAAGACCAACAAAACCTCTTAGAAACAAGCTTCAACTTCAACAAGAAACTCGACCCAGACCGCAAATCCCAGCTAGCTCAACAACTGGGTCTGCCGCCGAGACAAATCGCAATTTGGTACCAAAACAAGCGAGCCCGGTGGAAAAATCAGAGCCTAGAGCTCGATTACAAGGCCATTCAGCTCGAGCTAGAAAATGCATTAGTAGATAACAAGAAGCTTGAAAAAGAAGTTCAAAGGCTTAAGCAAGAGTTGGATAAGGCCCATAAGATGTTACTTGTATCATCAAATAGTACTACACCTTACTCTTCTCTCTCTTCTCTCTCTCCTCCTTCCAATTGTGATGAAGATGGAGGCTCTAGTTTTCTTGATCATGACTCGAAAATTTTCTTGGAGAAGGAGCTCGATCTATGCTTGCTTGATTGGTGATGATGATCATGATCATGATCATCAGTTTCGAAAATCGGATGGTCATGATTTCTTTGCTCCATCTGGTTTCTTGATATATGATGGATTAGATGAGAACTTTGTAACTGCTGTTAATTATTGAGTTAATTATGATGTTACGAGTGCCTTTATAATTCGTTACTTTTCAAGCCCTGTGTCATATATTCCATGTATGTATATATACATGCAGTAATTTTCTTATGTGGAGGTGCCGATCTTTTAAAGTGTGGACTTTGATATCACTGTCAATTTTGTAATATTGGAAGGAAAATGCTACTTCATCTACTAATTTTATTCATATTTGACCACTCATTTCACGTTGACGCCAACTAGTCGTATTTATGATCTTGTAAAAATAAAAATAATATAATTATTGATGTGAGCCACACATCATATGCCAATTAAGACGGTTGGAAAAATAAATGAGTGAAACGGCATTGCTTTGTAAGGAAAAATAGATGAGTGAAATGGCATTGCTTTGTAAGGAAATAGGGAAAGCAAGGAAATAGGGACGACATTCAATGAGAGTGTGCCACGTGGATGTTTACATGTTAATGACTTCTAGACTTTCTTTCTTTTTTTTTAAAAAAAAAATAGTGATATATATATATATATATACACTGTCAAGTTATGTAAGTATGAAGCCGATAGATAATTGTATGATGTATATTTTGAAAAATTGATCGTTGGATTAGATATTGTACTTATGGATGTCATGCATGCCAAAAAATTAGGGTAATTCAATGTCAAAATTTCAAATATTGTTAAGAAAAACTGTGACTGCTGAAAACTGTCATAATTTTTTTCAGTCACATTTCTGAGGAACCGACCATCGGATCACTGTGATTTTTAGCATACATGACATGCATAAATATATTATCTAATCCAACGGTCAGTTTTTCAAAATATGCATCACACAATTATTTATCGCTTTCATGTTGACGTAAGCTTATATAATCATATGCTGATAGGATCATATATATATATATATATATACAAAAATGATTTTATTAGCATATGCTAACAGCATAAAGCTCATATGTGATTATAGAATGCATATTTTGAAAAATTGACCGTTGGATTAGATATTATGCATATGTATATCAGACATGCCAAAAATTATTGTGATCCAATGGTCAATTTCTCATATATATCACTGAGAAAAACTGTGATAGTTTTCAGCGGTTAGAATTTTTCACAGTCTATATTTTGAGATGCCTACATCGAATCACTATGATTTTTGGCAGACATGACATTCATAACAAAGGTATCTAATCCAATGGTCGGTTTTTCAAAATATGTATATATATATATATATATAGGTGCTGTTATAAGGTGCACCTGATGCATCTAGCATTAGGTGCCCTCTTCTACAGCAACAAGTGATGAAAAATTTTAAAAACTGACCATTGGATTAGATACCCTTATAATGAATGTCATGTCTGTCAAAAATCATAATGATCCAACGGTTGGTTTCTAAGAAAACTGACTGCTAAAAAATGATAACATTTTAAAGAACAAAAAAGTTATAGTTTTTTAGCAATCAGTTTTTCGAATCACTATGATTTTTGGCAGACGTCACATCCATAATAAGGGTATTTAATCTAACAATCAGTTTTTCAAAATATGCATCACACAATTCCCTATGAGCTTTATGCTGACTTTCGCGAAAGTCAACATATGCTTACTAGACCGAGACTATATATATATAAGGTTTGGACAATTCTTATTACGCCCAGCGTTGGATCTATTTATTGCATATATATATATATATATATATATATATATATATATATATATATAGGGTTAAAATCGGAGACAATTTTTTGCATCATTTGATCTTTTGTGTGATATATATATTATATTAAGTAAACTATTGAATCGTATACTCTTCTCATGCATGTTGTATATGTTAAATATTACCGATATTAATTACATACTAGTAGCTAAATATCCAATCCAAATTAAAATTCATATTTTTAATTAATTAATCAATTAAAAATCTTATATATATTTATTAATAAAGCGATTCTTAATCTCTAATGAACTTGATATTTCGCAAGCATATATGACATTCATGGATGAAATAAATAAATAAATATATATATATATATATATATATATATATATATATATATATATATATATATATATATATATATTGAAATCATCACTTAAGTGGCCTAAATCATCATTCAAATAGTCGAGATCTAACGGCCACTTAAGTGTTTGCTAACTTAAGTTAAGTCAGTATTTGCTTACTAAATCATAACTCTCTCTCTCTCTCTCTCTCTGTATATATCTAACATTATATATGTTATCTAACATGCATCATATTTTGTAAAATATAATTCTCACGCACACAAAATTATTAAGAATGCATGATGCATGTAAAAAAA
>JAESVK010000327.1:755406-794024 GCA_017140935.1 Hamamelis virginiana | reverse complement strand
TACCAAGTCCGAGATTCTCGTTTCGAGTCTCCTAAGCCACCTATCTAAGATATTTACTTTATGTCTTATCTATGTCCTATTACAGTTACTCAAGGACTTAGTCGAATTGCGCATAAGCTGACGGGATACCCTTGTCATAAAATAAATAAATAAATAAAAAATCTTTAAAACATTTATTGCATATTTGCTTGTTTCGGATAAGACATTACACGTCTTATTCTTTGATGATTTGACATATGGTACGAGAGATGCACGCGTTGACTCTATAGAATCTAGCTACTGTGCAGCCGCAACCATTGGTAACTTGATCCACCACCCGCTCTCCAGTCTACTCGGTTTTTTTTCACCAATGTTTCGTGTTTGGGAAACAAGTTGATTGGGAAAAGAGACGCCACGTAGAGCATATTGTCGTGTGAGTATTTAATATTGAAATTTATTTTAAGAATAAGATATATGCATTTGGATATGATCTTTTCACAACAGGCAAAGACTTAGTTTTGAGTAAGATGAGCATCCATACTCTGTATTCTAAGAGCTATATTTTCATAATACATTCTCTGAACATTCGGATCATCAATTATAAGAATCAAATATTTAAAAAAAAAATTAAAAAAAAACCCCGAGGTGTGTAGCTTAGTGGTGGAGCAAGCAGGGCTATGGGCTTACCGGCCGTAATATCCGAAACTACAGACCATAAGGCTCAAACCTTGTTTTGGAAGTCTTGTTCGGGGTGCAAAATTTAGTCTGGTATGTACAAATTGTCCCAGGATATCTGTATAGCAAAAAAAATTAAAAAATAAAAATAAAAAGGATTTTTACTTGTAAATGGAAATTATTAGAGTTTCATCAAATTCTTTACTCCCTTCTCTACTATTAAGATTTCAATTTATTTTGAATTTGATCCGAAGATGTTCACTACATTAATGTGTTGGAGATTATGTTACGGATATTATTTTTTTAATTAAATTTCAATACAAAATATAAATCAATTTGAACTAATTTAATAATTAACAAATAATAAAATGAACAAAAAACTTTAAATAAGAAATATGTAAGGATTTAAAGAGATAGGTAAAGGATTGTTGGATTGTAGGAACTGGGAAAGCACATGATGACATGCTATCCTAATTAAAAGTACTATTGTCTCCCTACATATAGGTGATAGAGACTAATAGTCCTTCAGAAATACGATCCCAATAAGCTCACAGTTAGGTCTTCAATAGATACATTCAATAGAAGACAAATGAATTCGTCTTCGATCAAGTTGCCAAAATAGTGAAAATTATGAGAGAAAATATGAAGGAACACAATAGAAAGTATGGAAGAATAAATTTTTATTGGTATCTAATGAGACTAAAACCCCCTCTATTTATAGGACAAAAAGAAGCCGTTATGTAACTTAATTAATATGCCCATAAAAGTTTTGTAACTCCCAATTAAATTTGGTCAAAATAATATTAAAAAACATAAATAAAAGTGTTGAATTTTGAATGTTTAATATTATTTCTCAACATAATGTTATCTGATTTTTAAATAAATAAATTTATAACAAATTATTTTTCGATGAATTCATATCTTATTTTGATAAATTTTCAAAAAAATTAAATTAAATTTATCAAATAAAAATAAAATCAAAGCAGATCATCAACAAGACAACTTCTCTTATGTTTGTCAAATAGCCCCTTTCTCTACGCATTCAAATTTCTATAATTCGCTTTGAAAGCGAATTAAATTGTTGAAAATATTGTCATTAAAGCGAAAGCGAATTAAATTGTTGAAAATATTGTCATTTTTAAGTCATGGCGGTCTCACAGTACCCATGTTCCAAGCAACTTCATATTGAAGTTAAGAGCATTTTAATTAAAAATATATGGTTTTGGACATCTCTTAAGTCTCTATTCTAAAAGGAAACAAGGAATGCGATGGAGGCAATGGTGGTTCCCACTTCCCAGTGTGAATTGATGCATATTTCCACCGAATTGATTGATTGATTATTTTAATTAACATACGGCTCTCGTTCGTCAACGTTTCCACTGGTCAGAAAAATTCCAACATCAAAATCCGAATTATTTTTATTATTATTATTATTATTATTATTATTATTATTGATAATGTCAAAAAATGTGGAAATAAGATGGACGGTCTAGATGGAATCGAATTGGTGGATCAGATCGTCGATCCGAGAGCAACCTGCTTACACCGGTGTGGTGTTCTACCTGCAAAGCTCCGACGATCAAATTAGAGATCAAAGAATGCAGGAAGAGTATTTTTGGTAAGGGAATGTTTCGTACCCCTGTATGTGATGTGACCTCCTCCTTTTATAGGATGGTCATCAGAATATGCACTCGAGTGCTTTGTCTCCTTTTTGTTTTTCCGTTCGGGGGTATGATCGAAAATAGGCCATAGTGTAACGACCTGTCGCTTTTAGATAGTAGAAGGTCGTGTGGTTTGCTGCAGGAGATCAGAACCTGTCGGCGAATATTCGTTTTTTGATATGATGAGACAATTACACGAGATAGGTAAACCCACTTATAGTTATGTGTCTTTTTCCATGAGTTCGGATAGTAAACAACCATTTTATGATCGGCGAACATTTCCACCATGTGTCACCAAGGGGTCAGATAGGACCCGCATTGTGACATCGGGTATGTGCTTTATACACGTGTCCCACATCAGATCGGTCAACAGTTTTTACCCTCATCAATTATTAACAGATGATTTATAACTTTAAACTAATGCATCATTCCAGTCGGTGGAGAGGACCATCACACAAAATTATATTTAAATCTCGAAGTATCGACACTTTTCTGTCATAAGACGAATTTAGAGCTTCTCCAATAATGCTTCGAATCGTGAAGCAAATTTTGTGTAAGAAATTGTGATTGGTATTTGTACTTGTACAAACCCTTTGTTGGAGACGTTTTCCTGTTTCCATGGTAGCTGCTGAAGTTCAAACATTCATTTCACCTCGATGTGAGTGCCCGAGGTTAAGACTGTAAATGAATCCAGTCGTTTGTGAAACTAGCCGAGCTTAAACTCGTTTAATGAACAAACCATAACTCAAACTCAGTTGAGCTCATGAGTAGGCTTGTTTCGACCAAACCAAGCTTCCTAAAATTCGACTCCACTCGACTCTGACTCCCTCACCCCAGTCAGATATGTACTCGGGATTACAATTTGTTATTTCATTCTATTGAGAAAGAATGAAGGGGTCATGATTCTTGCTGCCAAACAAACGCATACGCATGTAGAATAATAAGAAACAAACATTATTTTAAAAAAGAAAACCTGCATAGAAGAGTTTCATGCAAAGGTACTAAATGACTTCAATAATACATATCAGCCAATTGCTGTAAAAGTGTAAATGACTCCAAATTGGGTATATTTTGATGGTTTGTCACATCAAAACCCTAGAGATGAAATCAAATTGTACTTAGCCATAGCCCTGGGAGTTTAAGGTCATAGCAGTTTCCTTTTTTAAGAAAACTAAAAGATATATCAATGGTACCGCACATATCTTCTGAGCAACTGTAGGCATATCCTCTTCTAGAACCTCAGGAGCCACCATTACATCTTCACTAGAAAATATCATAAGTTTTGGGACAATATTGCAGAATTCCCTACAAAACCATTTTCAAGACATACAATCAGAATTTAACATTATGTGATTGTCTTCACATTTTAACCCAAAAAAACAAAGACATCCATTCACAGTTTTTTTTTGTTTTCTTGTTTTTTTTTTTTAAGGAAAAAAGGAAGGATACATCGTAAGTTAGATGGACCCAGATTTCATCTGTGCCACAAGGAACTACTACTTTGAACCAGATTTAAAACCCTGGAAAGTTTTCTTAACAATTGCCTGATAAACATACAAATCAGCCGGTGCAAGACTAAGACAATCCGTTCGTGACATTTTCCCTGCCGATGATCGATCTCCCAAGTAGGTTCGTGACATTTCCACTTGAGGCAATCAAGAACCCACACTTCAGGACTGACATTTTGATGCACCATTCTCCAAAAACGATGTAGCGTATACAATTACATAAATAATTCAGTACTAAGTACTTACTGCCATGGATCATCTCCAACAAGCAGCATATCATCCCCGCAATCCTTGTAAAAACTTTCCAGCCTTTCTCTACACCATTCAAAAGCCCTTTCATATCATACAGAGGCTGCAACTCGCAAATCAGATCATTAAACCCACCAAGCTTTGAAAGATTAACTGTCCTGTCTGTAACACTTCCCTGCTTGTGAACCTGCAGTTCGATCTTACAACACAAGTACACTACAACGCAATATCTAAAAGCATATCTCTTACAGCATAGAGGTCGCTTACTTTGGTACAATTGCTTCCAACTGCCCTGGTTGCTGCTGGAGGCTTTGGATGCAATTGCTCTTCAAAATGGGGCAGAAAAGAATTTCCAGTATCCAATGAAGATGGAACTGGAGTGGGGTTGTCCTCATTATTCCGAACATGTCCTTCCTCAGTCAAGGAAAAACCGAAGAGTCTGCAGCTACTTTTACATGAGGGAACTAAATCTTGGCTACCCCTAAATGCTGGTTGAGCTGCTAGAGGAGGATGTGGAATGCCCAGTTGATGATGCTCTTTCAACAGACCAAAACAACTCACACCTCCCTGATCTTCTCTCCTGAAGCTATGCTCACGAGGTGAGGATGATTTGAACTTTCCACCGTATGCATCAAAAACATCAATCAAACCCCAATTGCCAATTTCCTGCTCCTTCTCCTGATCATTAGCACTGTGTATTGGGATGAAGTTTGAAACTGGAGAGTTTGGTTGGTGGAACATTAACACAGAAGGCGGCGATGAAACTTGTGTAGGTGGTGCAGGCGGGCGCATACAAGCATTATTGCGATGCATCAGGGCAGACAATCCATTTCTAGTGCTTGGCACTTGTACACCATCAAATACTCCAAGGCCACCATTTTCATGAGCCAGATTGGCACTTGGGCCATTTCCATAAGCTGGACTTGGAAATTTTTCTTGACCTTGCAAGACCTTATGGAATCGAAAAGATTCACCAAAGCCTATGCCATTATGGGAAATACCAGAATTCCCAAATGGGTTTCTAATACAATTTCCCATTGTAGCAATCCTGGAACTGTTTGAACCAGGAAAGCACCTCCTTAGTTCAGGGGGATGATGATTCTGAGTACTAATACCATCAGAAGAAGAATTAAAACCCACAATTTCTTGACCTTGCAAGACCTTCTGGAACCTCAATGATTCCCCAAAGTCTGACATTCCCATCCCATCTGTATGAAGTAAAGAGTTAAATTATTTTACATGGAAAAGTAAAGACAATTAATTATGATGAAGCATTCCGTGAAAATGCACAAGGACCTACTGGGAACTGGAAAATCTGGTTTTGAAGTCAAACCAATCCTGGTCCTCTTCGCACCTGGTGCCATCAAGCTGCTGGAACTGGAAAGTGAACCAGATGGCTCGATCTCCCACGGAGAAACCCTGTTGTGTCGGTTAGCCTCTATATCATCCCACCTTACCTACAAAAATGAGCCAAAGAACATTTAACGCCATTGACTAATAATAGAGGCATGGAACCATCTCTTGTTTTGGAAGTCAAAATTGTGATGATGCTAAAAACAGAGAAAACTTGGGTGCGAGAGCAACCAGAAGATCCATAGTTTCTCTGATTGATTAACTTTACAATATTTTGAAAGACTGAAATTTCCAAAACCTGATTACCACAATGGTCATAAACTTCTGAAACAACAAAAACCACTTTGGTAATAATTTGATTTAGTCATAACATAAAAGTGGCATACAAATAATCAAGACAATGATAATTTATTGCAGAACCAGAAGAAATATTCCAGAAGTAATATTCCATACAACGGAAGTAGGTAGGATCCCTCGGTAAGATTTGGACAGTTATGGATGTGCGCTTATACAGAGGACAGTTCTAACTGCGAGGGGAGATACATGCCCTTCAAGGAGAAAAACAGCACAACCTTCCCCTCCATTGTAGCATACAAAAAACAAAAAGGAAAGGGAAAAAAAAAAACGGAACCTCATGGACTGCATAGTATACACTCCGTTTTTGTGAAACAATGCAACAGAGCTAAATGAGACATCACGGTTCATGGGAGCATAGTTTAAACTTCAAATCACGTATTAGGGTACAAAACTTGCTTCATCAACAGGAAATGTTGTGAGATGCAATTCTGTATACATTATTCTACCTCGAATGCTAAATAAAATAAGGAAGAATGTAGCATATATCATATGAAATATTAGTATTTCTTGTGTTAAACAAATATTTCAAAAGACAAATGCATGAGACAAGGCATAATGGTCAATAGAGCTATCATAAATCATATGCTGCTTCATTTAACACTTCATAAAATCAATTCAAAAAGGACAAATTTTTTATTGAAAAAAAAAAAGTTACCAAATTATTCAAATTCAAATAGAATAAATATGGTGGAGCTATTACAGTGAATTAATACTAAAAGCAATTAAAATAACTAACATAAGTAAGCTGCAATCCAGAGGGGTCCAAATGCCACTCAATTTTGCTGAAGAAATTTTTACTGTGGATTTGATCGTCTAATTAAAATAAAGCAAGTAGAAAGGTGTTGTATTTTTTTGGGAGAATGCTATTTTTTATTATTGCTGGAAGTGCATGCCCAATCATGAGACCAAACTCAAGGCATCAGGCATACACCTTATTCCAGCATGAGGACATGAGCCTTTTAATAATAAGACTCGAGGCATAAGCATCATTTGCAACTTAAAACACTGCTGTGTATTGTGTTAGTGTGTGTCCCAAACTACAAGGTGTATTGTGTCAGTGTGTGCTCCCAAACTACAAGGTAGTGCATGAGAATGTATAACAGGTAAACAGGCTCTGTAATAAAATGCATACCAATAGACACCTCCATTTTGAACCAGGCCATCGGACAGGATCCATGTCACTGATCCCAGTTACAAGTCCAGTATATCTGCCAAGAAACATTTCACTTGAGATTCTGATAATGTATTTTATTTTAAGTGCTGAAAGCAAAAGCATGCCAAACCTTCGCTCTGCTGCATCTTCAGTTTCAAAACGCATTTTGAACCTCATCCCAACAGAAAAAGAATGATCAAGGCTCCTTGAGAATTTACGGAAAGGTATTATGAACTCCGACAAGCTTGCCCTACAAAATGAACTCAAAGCTTATAGGCATTGAGCTATTAATTGGAGAACAAAACAAAGCAAGTTCCTGTACATTAAATAATATAAAAAGAACAAATAAATAATAATAAATAAATAAATAACCAAACCCACATGGATCTCAATCTCACAATACCAAAACTATAAGCAATGTCCAATGTGAACTTCTATCCTTTTACAAGTCTTCTTATGAAGGTAAGATGTGGCTCATGCATGCTATTGTGCAGGTGACTTGGAAATAAACCATAGAAACAAAATGCAACAAACAATTCAGAGTGGTTGAGCTTGAACGAAATTTTTAGCATTATCAGCCACTCATGCCATGGAATTTCTTGAGAAGCCAATATCTTTATGAACCTCATTTTCATAGTGTGGTTGAAGGTTGTTCCAGTAAGGTCATATCTAGCAAGGAAGTCCACAACATTCTTCATCTCAAATTTAATGAAAATTTCATTCAAACAGATTTTCTGGCATTCTTCAAGTCACAGTCGATGGAGTGCCAACCATGTCTAGGACCAACTTACTCAGAAATCAAGGAAAAAGTACGCTAACTAAACAAGAGATGAGACGATAGATAATAGCACTTTGCAATCCATACAAGAGGACAATAGAGGGAGATGAAGCAAAGTCTTGTCCTTCATTATGAAGAGGGCAATGGAGGGAGATGAAGCAAAGTCTTGTCCTTCATTATGATCAGGCTAAAACAAAAAATCATCCACCAGGGAGAGGGAGATAGCTTCATAAACTTATGCCACTCGATGGCACCCCATTAGTTTTCTGGGAAGAGACAAGTTTACTTGCACACCAAAAAATTCCAAAGCCGTGGCATATACAAGAGACATTTAAAAACCCTAGTGTCACGGGAAAAAAAGCAAGTAAATGATGAGGAGGCTTTGATCAACAGGCTAAGACCTTCATATGGCTCAGTATGATAAACTAGTTTATTAAGGCAAATCTATGTATATGCAGATACTTATGGTAACAAAGTTTGACTAATAAACGCTCAAAAGCAAGATGTCCGCAATTTCATCCGAATTTCAGTCAAAGACAGCAACACTCATGTTAGGTAGTGAATGTTGATATTAAAATTAAATCATTATATTTTCATTTCTAATGAATGATACATCAAGTTTGGACCACATGGTACAACAAATATAATCTACTAACTTCATTACAACCCAATCATAGTACACAAGTAACGCAATAAGGATGACAGATCTACTCCAACCCAAATAAGCTGACAAACACAACCCTATGCAAACATGAGCTGAACACCTCAAAAACACCTAGATTAGCCGATTAGGTTGGATTGGGTTGTAGTGCACCTATGCAACATTATATGCAATTAATTGTGTGGACCTTTAACCTGGCCCAATCCACCAGACTTCGAGCCCTGCCTGTAACATTTTACAGATCCAGGGCCTGCCCATTGGCCAAGCAAGCAATGCTGCCGCTTTGGGGCCCCAAAATTTTGTTATAAAATAGGGACTCCATTAACCCTATTTTCTGGGCAACCAAACAAACTCAAAAGTCAATTAAGGACATGTTCACATTAGCTTTTATTAGCTTTTAAAATCACTTTTAGAGCTCAAAATTTCACTTGATCTAAGGGCCCATTTATGTTAGCTTTTTTCTAAAATCACTTTTGAATAATTATCTCTTCACATATCTTTTTATAATTATGTTCAAACTACGCCTTCACATTCAAAATTTTTATAGTAAAAGTGATTGTGACATAAGTTGGGATGCTTAACTTTAATTTGCTACAATAACTTCTGTTATTAAAATTTTACCAACCATCGTCTCACTACTCAAGTTGTCTAGAAGTGATTATCATCACATTCCCTTAAATCAAGTGGAATTTTAGGTTCCAAAAGTGATTTTAAGAAAAACTTATGCAAACGGGACCTAATTGTGACAACTTGAGAGGTAATAGGATGGTTGGCAAAAAATTTACGCTAGAAGTGATTGTGACAAAAGTTATGAGCCCCAACTTTTGCCACAATCACTTCTAGCATGGAAATTTTTATATGTGAAGATAAGGTTTGACCATAACTCTAAAGAGATTTGTGAAAATAATTTTCCAAAAGTGATCGATTTTAGAAAAAGTTAACACAGATGAGCCTAAACTTTTCACATCTTTTAGCTTTCAAACATCTAAAACTCAAGAAATCATACTAAAATTAAAAATTAAAGATCTAAAATTCTAATTTATCTTCTTATCCACATTTTCTCAATAACCAAATGATCCAAAAGCAAGAAGATGAAAAAAAAAACAACTTTTTTATTGTTGTTGCATTTTCTTGCAGTATATATTATGGTAATGAAATATGCCACCAAATTTTGTACAAGTATTAGTAGATAAAAAAAATGTGCACTCAATATTTATGTGCAATTTTTTTTTGTCAAAATGTCAATAGTCAATACATATAGCAAGGCCCGTTTTAGGAGCTCGCTTAGGGCCCCCAAAATCTTAGGGCCGGCCTTGTAAAGATCCAATCTAACAGCTGCGTAATATAACATCAAAACAGACACCTAAGTATCACATTGTTCCAAAAAGCGAAAACAAAATGACAGAATAATACCTTGGATTATAGTAAATGTTGAAAACACTACAGTTAGATATAGCATTAACCACAGCTGTGAGGTTGCTCATATTCAACTGTTGGCTACCGAGAGCCAGAAAAGGAGGACCACTTTTGACTTGAGCTGCTCGTCGGATACCTAGTCTCAATTCCCCATCATCACCCCTGCGACAAATTAAACATACAGATCACAAAAAATGATAATTAAAAATTCTTTGAAGCTCACTTTTATACCTAAGAAAAAGCACAGCATCTCCAGAGACAAGCTTCTTCTTGTTCACAAAAGCACTCCATCCAGTGGTAAGCAAATGCCTCCGTGGCTGTCCTGCTCAAGCGAAAAAAGGAAAATAGAAATTTTAAAAGCTAAATAGGAAAGCAACTCATTAATCAAAATTCCAATCAGCATGTCATTTTTCCATACAATTCCAAAATACATTCTTAGCAAAGGAAACATATAAAATTTAAATCTGATTCCAAAGGCATACCCCGGTAGATATGTCGAAACCTCCATTCCAGGCCATGTAAATCTTTAGCTACGAGCTCTTGTGAAGGCCTCTGTTGCTTATAATCCTACACGAAAATGCTATTTTAATTTAAGACCTTACATATATGAGTTGCTTATTTGGAGCATATTGATTAGTTATAAGGCCATGTTCGAATGCTGGGCAAAATATTTGAACTGGATTCTGTTAAACTACAATAATGTGAAGAGAAAAATGCATCAGAATTACCAGAGGAGGGAAGCAGTCCTCGGCGGCTCGACGAGGAACAGAGAAGCCTCCATGAGTACTAGTATCAGAAGCAGTAAGCGTCTTGCAAAACATGTGAGGCGTCGTAGACTTTGCAGCACCCTCAATATCCTCTTCTTCACCTTCTGCCTCTATCTCAATTTCGCCTTCCCGCAATTTCTGCTCAATCTGCTTTACACAACAGCAATCCAGGCAAGACCGAACTCAGCCAAATTACCATATAACAGAGCTACCATGAAAGGAAAATTGAAACAAAAATGACTAATTTTAAATGAAGCTAAATTAAACAGAGAAATCAAAGATTTGGGCCAGCAAAGACTTAAAAGGGATAAATATATGCATAATACATAAATGAAATGCATATATATAGGGAGGAAGAAAAATGCTAAGAAGTTACATAATGATTAAACTTTTAAAAATATATGTTGAGTCGGGAGTGGGAAAAGAAGACTTGCCTGAGTTTCAGGAACGAGTGATACCTGTGCGTAAACCTCATCCGTGGCCACCTCCGCCTGCGCCCCAAAAAGATACACACAAATTTCACGAAATATTCACGGGAAACAAACACTTTATAAATCCTCTATTTAATTGACCAGAAAATGTTGGAAGAGAAAATAAATCGATTGTTTAAATCATCATTTTCCCACTTTTTCCAAAAACAAAGAACTCAAAATTTTCTTTTCTTTCCTACCATTCAGTTTTCTTGGAAATCTAACAGACGGTAAAAATCGACGGATTACCAGTTTTGCAGAATTAAACCCTAGAAATCACCAGCATTCATCTCAAAACAAGAATTCAACAATACAGAAACAAATTTAAAAGTACACACACACACGCATATACTAACATGAAGTTTGACATCAACAACGCGACAGAGCACATGAGGAGGGAGATCGTAGGCAACGGCGGGAAAATCAGAGACCTGCTCCAAGTGCCCTTGGGGGAAGTACACAACTATACTCCCTTTCTTCGGCAACGATATCAGTGGGCCGGCACAAGCGTGCCAGAGCTCCAAACACACCGACGAAGAAGCGGAAGCGGAAGCAGAAGCATTGGCAGAGGAAGACGCAGACGAAGCAGCAGAAGAAGAAGAAGACGAGCCAGACGACGGCGTTTCATCGTCGTCGACCGTGTTGAGATCGATCAAAACCCCCATCAAATCAAACTCCAAACCCTAGAGAAAACAAAAACAGAACGGCAGCGAAAATGAAGTGCAATAGGAGCTGTAAATATGGGCGCCTTGAGAAGACTAGTGAGAGAGAGTAGATAGAGAAAGTGCGTGACTTTGCAAGTGTGTGTATATATAAGGAGAGAGAAAGAGAAAGAGACAGAGAGAGAGAGTACATGCCGGCATTTACAAAGGGAGCTGAGCTAGGTGCGCCTGCTACTTAACCTGCGCACCCTTCCCATTGCCAAAAGAAGATGAGTAAAAAAAAACTCAAAAAATACATACACTGATACACCCGGCTAACCCACGCGTCCGTACTCTCTCTCTCTCTCTAAAATTATATGTATATATGAATAGGCTTTTAGATATCTTTCTCTCTCTAGATTTGTGAGGATACTGATGATGTTCTTGTCATCTGTTGCAATAGCTGCAGCTGGAGCTGCTGCCGATGCTGCAGGGCTGAGAGAGCCCGCTTGCTGTAGGGAACAGCTGCAGTGATGTGTGGCAGAAAGAGAGAGGGGGAGAGAGAAGTGACGCTTTGGTGCAATACTTATGAAGCGTCGTTAGTTAAATTCCAATATAATATCCATACGAAAAAAGAGGGTTTCTGTACGAACCCACCCCCCCTGTATTTCCGGGCGGATGTCTACTTTGTCCCCCTTGTTTCAACTAAATCTCACTTGTATCCCTCTTACCTGAAGTATCTTAACCACCCTACTAAATGATAAGTTGATCACTCTCACTGTTTGTTTTTTTTTTTTTTTTTTTAATAAATAAATAAATAACGATCATTTTTCAGAAAATTAATTGTTAAACAATTATGACAACATCAAATAATAGATAATGTCTAAGTTTTCATAGTCTATGCTTTGAAAACTTGTATTTTTTTTTTAGTAAGGATATCCAACTTGTCATTAGATCATTATGATTTTCTGCATGCATCGGAAGAATATCTAATTCAGCAGTCGAATTTTCAAAATATCTATCTCATGGTCCTAATAAAGGTAGGCACATAATTCAAAATGTAAGAACATCCTGACCTAATCATTTATACTTTAATAATTTATTGTAAAGATTGTTACCAAATTTTACAATTAAGTTTGACATTTGTTGAGGTAAAATAATTATATAATGCAATAAAAATAGCAGTATTTTGTTATTCTTTTTCATTTATTTTTTAAAAATAATGATTAAATATTATTGATATTAGTGAATTATTACGAAGACCGGCTAGTGAGGTACATTTCACTCAACACTTCTCTTGACTTTTAGTTTGAGGTTTCGGGTTCAAACACGTATTCATGGAGAAAATTTGGTCCATGTGTTGTTCCCATTTTCCCTAAATAAAAGTAAAATGAATTATTACGAAGACAGGTATTTTCCATTCAACATGACATTGATGAGTGTTTAATGCCAACTCTAAATATAATAAAAGTAGTTTATGATCACTAACTTCTTTCATTATTCATTCTGACATTATAGAATTTCTATTAATTTTTTCTATTTTTGGCTAAATTCAAAGAAAAAAATACCCAAAATGGCATCATTTTACAATTTTGTTCTTTCTTTTATTTCTTATCTAAAAAGTTGAAATTTTTTAAATTTAAATGCAAATGCCTCTCTTATGTTGACTATTGAGCATTGTTTCATAATCGAATTTGGTTGACTTTACTGTCTTTTATAAATATCATATATTCAAATGCAAGCTAAATCAAGTCTACACATTTTGTTTTCCTTCAAAACATCAATTACTCTGCAAATGGTTATGTAGGTTGTTATGGGTTCTTTTGTTTTCTTGTACAATAAGCAATGATGACAAATGCAGGTCATTTTACTTTCTTTTCTTTTTTTTTTAAGATTTTCTTCTGTATATAAGATCGCGACACATCGATCACCAAAAATGAGAGATGAATGATATATTTGGATAATGTATCATAATCTCAGTATCCAAATAATCAAAACACGGACCAAACCAAACAATATATCCAAACTCCTAAAATTCAAGTCCGTCGAATATAAATATATATACAGTGAGATTGGAGAGAGAGAGAAATGACGGCAATTTTGAATATTTATAAGCTATGTGTGTGTTGAATTTTTTACTATCCTATAACATTCTGCAATGACACCATCATCTTTCTTAATCAATCACAAAGATCTAGTACTTATCCCAACTCATATTATCTAAAACCATTTTAAATTTGCAATACATGTCTTCTTATACTAGTTCAAGTTAGACTTCAAGTAACGTTTACCAACTCCATAATATAATACTATAAATCAACACTTAATTGGTTTTTAGGGTTTTGATACTACTATTGAATCATAAAAATCCACAATTACATATATAAAATAATTATTAAAATAATATTTTGACCTTTGCCTAATATATATATTCATTTGCATCATGATTCTATAGCTAGATTAGTAAAATTTACATGGCAATGGCCTTGTCCCCCCTTTTGTAAGGAGGCAATCTAAAGTACAAGCATTAATCCAAACGTGCAGTGTCATTGTTTACTCCATTTTGATGTGTTTTTTAAAAGCAAGAAAAGTATTTTAAAAGTACTAACAAGAAGATGCCAACTATAATACACCAATCAAGAAAAAAAAAAATCATTTGAGCCTTTTTCATAGCTCTATTTCATATTATTAATTTCTTGTCATCACATCATTTGTAAAAAGCTCTATTTCCTATTATTTCTTGTCATCACTTGTCAATTTTAATTATTCAAATCAAAATTACTATGTAATTACTATAGCACAAACCTTTCTTTCTTAATTAAAGGTTTCAATTGCATTAGTTTTACTCAAAATCAATTTTAGAAAACTGTCTCTTCACATATCGCAGCCTAAAGAGATGAATGATAATCACTAGTAGTATTACTATCAGTAGATAGCCAAAGTCGGACTCTTTAACTTTTGCCACAATCACTTATAGCATGAAGATTTATATATGCCAAAAGTTAGTTTAATTCGACATATCTCTAAGAATATATATATATATATATATATATAGTTCCCCAAAAGTGATTTTGGACAAAAACAATGCAAATGAGGCAAATCAAGTGAAATATTGAGTTTCAAAAGTGATTTTAGATAAAAATATGGGAAAGTTACCGTTTGGCCCCCTGAAGTATGGGCCGTTTTTAAAATTACCCTCATGTGGTATCGATTGAAGCAATGTGCTCCCTAAATTATTAGTCGTTTTCAAATTACCATATTCTCACAGTTAGTCATTTGTGTATTTGGACTGAAAAATAGAGTTAAGCTTGTTTTTTTTTTTTTTATGCAGTATTTATCATAGATTGCTAATGGTTTTTACTGGCATATTAGTAAAGTTTCATGATTTTTCTTAATATATTCTATTTGTTATGAATTTTATTTACTGTATAGATAAAATAATTTATAAAAACTAAAATATGTTAAGAAAAATTGTGAAAATTCTCTGATACGCTTATAGATACATTAGCAGTTTATGATAAATACTGCACAAAAAAAATAACAAGTCTAACATTACATAAGAGGGCAATTTGTTACATTAAAATAGTTTAGGAGCATATTGCTTCAATCGATACCACAGAGGAGACAAATTAAAAAGGGCCTATAGTTTAGAGGGACAAACTGTAATTTCTCCTAAAATTATTCGAAACAGTAAATAATTTATGTTGTCCATATAAGATCTCGAAGATACACTTATTTCTTTAGCTTCTAAAAAAAGATATGTAAAGTAAGTCTTAGAAAAATACATTTGTCAATTTCTCTTTTATAGTTTTATCCATGATTATGACTAACAATCCCTATCGTACTAGTGCATTATGAGTATGGTGTTATGTTTGAATTCACTGTATTTATCTCTTATCACTAAAACTTTATAATTAGCCGTGCAAATTGGTTAATGATAGATCTCATATAATATATAATATTTTGAATAATTATATTAGATAATTAAGGATTTTTTTTTTGGGTGAAATAATTAAGGATGTTTACACTCATTAAAAAGCACAGTAAATATATCTCTTCATATATTTTTTTAAAATTATGTTCGAACCTTATTTTTATATAATAAAATCTTCATACTAGAAGTATTTGTGACAAAAGTTGGAGCTTCCTAACTTCCAGCATTTGCCACCCATTTTATCATCGTTCATATCATTTAAAAGTGACTATTAGTCCACCTTTCAGATAAAATAGAATTTTAAGCTCCAAAAATAATTTTATTAAAAGTTAATGCAAATAGGCCCTAAATATTTCTTATTTTTTTATCTATCTTTAGCTGATTACTTTTTTGACAAAGTAATTATGATAATGCCCTAACAAGTATAATTACATAAAAAAATATATTTAATATATAATTAACTAATTAATTAGGGTTGTAAGATATATTAACAAAATTAATCGGACTTGGCTTGATATTAGTCTGATAAAAATATACTCCCTCCGTCCCACAAATATAGGCCAAAGTGGTCAAGACATGCATTTAGAGGAAGCCGATTAAATATTGATTTGGTCATATTTTTTTAATTTGTTTTTAAATACCCTACTACTATAAGACTAGAATAGTATTTAAAAAAAAAAATTGGAAAAATATGACCAAATCAATATTTAATCGGTTTCCTCAAAATGCGTGCCTTGATCTCTTTGGCCTATATTTGTGTGATGGAGGGAGTAATTCGATCATGACTCACAAACAAATTAATTAAATTCAAATTTAAGTTTAAACTTGTTAATTAATGAGGACAAGTTTAAACTTGTTAATTAATACTTTAATTAATTGAAATACTTGAATTGAATTTGAAATTGATTTGACAATAGAATTTTTTTAACAATTTATTAATTAATTATTATATCTCTAAAGGGAAAGGGTAAATGTGCCAATTCATGTAGTGTAAAGACAAGTGAGTAACAGGGATGTAAAGGAACAGGTCTTTATCAAAGCAATCAATTGCAAATAACCCAACAGAGGCCTAGGCCTAGCTCTGTAGGACCTAGGTTAATAACCCGGACAAAACGGGTTACAACTCAATGTCCAAGTGGCCATCACTCCGCCTGTCCTTTATCCTATTCCGGCAACTTCTAACCCCACGCGCTTATATATCGCGTCCATTACATTTTGGGGCACTTGATCATATCGAGCACGTCACGGGTCACTTCCACCCAAAAAATCTAGTTGATTAAATGGAGAGTTAGAGTATCTCCGACCATGCTCCCTAAAATTTAGTCAAATGACTTTCTATTTTAGCTAAAAGCTATTTTAGGTAACCATTTTTACACTACCTTCTCAAATCATGCTCCCTATTTTAGCTGATCATAGAATTTTTTTTTTTTTTTTAAATTTGACTTAAACAATTAATTTTTTTTCAACAGTTATATTTAACAGATATATTCCAACTGCAATATTTTAACGGATTTATTTTAAATTTTAAATAATAATAATAATAAAATATTCAAACGGTCATATTCCCCTAACCTTTTTTTTTTTACCATTATTTCTACTAGCCGATTTTAAAATACCAATATGGGTTTAATATTTTGAGAAACTGACCGTTGGATTGCATATTCTGCTTAGATACATTACGTATAGCAAAAACCATATTGATCCAACGGTCAAATTTAAAAAAATCTCACATTAAAAAACTGCGATGTTTTTAATTATAATAATTTTTCACATGTAAATTTATCATAAACCAACTGATATTACCGTTTGAAAAAACAATCAATTTCTAAATTCAAATTGTGACGGATGGATGAAGATTAAAATATTAATAAAATATATGCTTGGCGAGTCAAAGCCATCGCCACATATGGCGATGCAACTGGCGAGTTCTCTATTATTGGGAGCTGCTTGAGGAGCCGGTTGGAGCAGCTACAGTGGTGTCTAACTCGCCAAAATAGAGAGATTTGACCTTTAGCGAGCAGCGTTGGAGTTGGTCTTAGGGGACGATCGAGAGTTGGCCGGGCCCCTAAGGGTTGATCTGTAAATTAAGATTAAGTATGAAGTTTAGTCTCGTTTAATAAAAAGGCTAAATTCAAGTACACTTAAACTCGATTCGTTTGTGTTCGTGACCAAACTCGTTAGTAAGCTCGCAAATAAGCTCATAAATAATATTGTGTGTAGACTCATAAAAAAAATTATCATTTAGGCTTGAACAAGCTCAATATACATATATGACTTTTTTCATTTTTTTTTGCTTTAATTTTTTATTTTCAATATAAATCAAGATATATAAGCCATTTTTTAAACTTTCATACATTACTTTTTAACTTTCCTTATTATAATTTAGGGTTACAAATTAATAAACACATTCCTGAACAGATCACGAACAAGCTTGATAACAAACGCGTCAAGTTCAAACATACCAAAGTTTGGCTTGATTAACTTAGGCTCGAGCTCAGCTTGAACTTAAATAATCAAACTTTTGACTAAACTAAGGTTGAACAACCCAAAGCTAGGTTTGGTTCGGCTCGTTTGCAGCCCTAAATGGAGTTACAACCAATGTGTTAAAAATCTGCCCAACTCGCCCCGAACCATCTAAACTTACCCCACAAAAATTAATTCATGAAGTGAGACGCGCTGGTAGTTTTATGAATATTATTGATGTGGTTCAGTTGGCGGGTTGTACTTTTAAAAACCAACAGTAAACTGAACCAACATGCTAGATTTGTATATGTAAAAAAAATTCAACCTACCCATAATCTCTAAAGTACTTCTAAGGTTTAGTTACTCTTTCTTTTTACTTTTTATTTTTTTAAATGGTTAATTACACTTTAGTATCTTGAACTTTTGGGATAATTTCAATCCAAAACTTAAACTTTTAATCGGGTTAATTAAGGACAATTTTTTAAAAAACATATTTCAATATTGGACAAAATGTTACGGCCATTACTTAAACTAACAGTTCGTCACGTGGATGCTGACGTGATAAGTCAACATGATGAATACTGACTTACTGTGCCATCGCTACCTCTACGTTGACTTGCCATATTGGCGTCTACATCAGTGTTCACTTACCACATCAGCGTCCACGTGGCGGTTCTAATAGTTTAAGTTACTGTCGTGATATTTTGTTCTATATGGAAATATATTTCAAAAAATTTGTTCTTAAATTGATTCGATTAAAAGTTTAAGTCGTAGATTAAAATTATTCCCAAAATTTGAGTTATTAAAAAAGTAGTGTACCTGTTTTATAAAATCTAAAACCTCTCTAGTGTGTGCGCGATGCGGTATAAGAAATCCATAACAGTTCCCATGGATAGAACGTGACATAAACGCGTCATTTGGGAGCGTGAGGCACCATATATGCATAGCAGATTTTTATTTAGGAGTCCTGCTTTTTATTCACTTTACCTCTTTTGTCAGTCCACCCACCGCACTACATATTGAATAATTATTAGTCCGACAGTTATTTTGGACACCCACCGACTTTTGATAAAATGGGCGGCTCGCTTTGATTTAGGAACTGAAATGTTAAATTTGCCCTTCATTTAATGAAGAAAAGTAGAAAACACTGCAAAGGAGGGAGCGCCCATATCACTTTTTAAATACAGTCCATATGTGCCCTTAGTTTTTAAAATACCATAGAAGTGATCTAGTGAGCATATGCACACTTTAACTAAAGTCAGCAAATAACACAAGTCCTTGAATTCTCATTCATTTAATGGAAGATTCATCTCAAGATTTCAATCCAAGGATTTGTGTTATTTGCTTACTTTAGCTTAAAGTGCGCATATTCTCACTAAAATATTTTTCTAAAATACCATAATATGGATGAAATGTTTTTAACAACAGAACATGGAATAAGATTCATCATTGGATAACATCAATTTATCATTTATGTTATTTATCTCAAAAATCATGATAATCTAATGATCGATTTCTAAAAAATGTTATACCAAAAAATTATTATAATTAGAAATATTATAGTTTTTTATAATAAGATTTCTTAAAATCTGGCCGTTTGATCATTATGACTTTTAGAATAAATGACATATATGAAAAATATATCTTATCCAACAGTCGGTTTCTCAAAATATTCGACCTACATAAATGTAAAACAATATGTAAGGGAACCTGAACCATATATATAACATATGATCTAGTATCTTATAAGGAAAGTATATATTTGAATATCGAACCCGTATCTACCCTGTAGAATGAATTTAAATATTTATTATTCTTATAAAATGAAATAGCATTACTAGCATTGCTTACATAATATATAATCTTTTACTGTTATATAGTATTATATAAGCCAAGTTTCCTTTTTAAAATCTAATCGGTAAATCGGAAATTTCTCATCATTGGAACTTTCGTCCAGATATAAGGCCCCATTCTCAAAGAAAAAAAAAAGAAAAAATCTAAAAAAATAAATTGAAAAGCTTACAACAAACAAAAGGCTACTCCCAAAAAGGCCAAAAAACTAAAAAATATGAAAAAAAGCATCTTTTCACAACCGATAATTGCCCAATATTTATACTAGTTCCCAAGGGATTATGTATCGTATTTGAGTCTTTAATTTGAAAAAAAAAAACACACACATATACACACACAGAGAGGCTGTTTGGTAAACTTAAAATCCTGGCCAGCTGAGGATATATATGTCTGGTTTTTATTCAGTACTGTTTGGTAAATGCATTTTTTCTGCATATCAGTTCAATTATGTCTAGAAAATAAGGTATAAACACGGTTTTTTTCAAATCAACTGAAAGCTGGTTTATATAGTAAAAAGAGATTAGAACTGGCCAGAACCAGTTTTCAAAGTTTCCAAACAGACCGAGAGAGAGAGAGAGAGAGAGAGAGAGAGAGAGGGAGAGAAGGGGTGGGAGAGTGGGCTTGGTTGGTATCATTATCTTTGGTTCATATTTTTTCATAAAGTATTAAAGTGTCTCTCTTTCCGCAGAAGTTAGTTGGCTTGTTTTAAAAAAAGCAAAAATCCAAAGTTATTGTCTACTTATAGTGAAGTCGAGAGTTGGATTCTTATTATAAATGAAACATATAATAATAATTATAGTAATAAATATTGAGAATGTATAGAATTTTTAATGTTTATGACATAATAGAGGCTTTTTATATTTCTTTTATAATAATAATTACAGTGTTATGCTATTGTGATTTTTTACAAAAATACTATAGCACCAGAGACTTTAACCCGAAATTAAAAACCACCCTGATGTGTCATGTTTTGAGTGATGATGTCCCTCCACTCAAACCGCTTTCTTCTTTTTCACACACCACTCAAACCACGATACGTCAAGGTGGTTTATAATTTTGGGTTAAAGTGTCGGGTGATATACAATTGTTGGATTTTTTATTTGGTTTCCAAATTTTGAAGTACAATGTCTTTATAATTTAATGTAATGTTGACACCCATTGATATTTTCCTAATGGTGCAATACCATTTCTTTTAATGCACATATCACTTGTCATGTCCCATCACTCTCAACATTACTTAGAAGAATGCAAATTTGCTAGCATTCAAATGTTGCACCTATTCCATAGTGAAAATAATGTGTAATTTTTAGGTACCGATTTTATTGGGTGTCTTCTCTTTTGTCGATCCCATAGATTTTAAAATTAGACATGTATTCATAAAATTAGACACATGTCATATCCAATGAACAAGCATGATGCTGGCGTTCTTTACTTTTTATCCATAAACGGATAAAGTTCTTCAAATTACTATTAATTTTCATAATGCACGTTCCAACCATTATAATGATTTCACTATCGGATTTGGGAAGACTCTCTCTCTCAATTTGTTGGGAGTGGGGTGCAGGAAAGATGGGATGATTGATTAATTTTGGGTAAGCATTTTTTTAATATGGATTACATGAAAAAGGATTAAGGAGATATAATTTTTAAGTCTTGAAGCATAATAAAGCACAATCCTTTTTAGCAAAGGGTAAATGATTGTCGAATGCTAGTGCAAATCTCACGTGCACCGTTGTCTAAAAACATGGATGAAATCTATAATGCTCGCGATATCATAATGTTTGGCTAATCATGATTAAGCATATTTTGTCGTCTTAACCAATCTTATAATTATGTCTTTTGACCAATGTTTACGATATTTGTCGGCCAGTTTGTCGCATGTGGTAATGTTTAATATGATTTTTTTTTAAAGAGCATGAATTATTAGTTTAAAATTGTAATTAATAATTAATTTCAATCATCAAATATGGTAAAGAAAGTTCCTTGAAATTGTTCTTCATTTCACATGAAGATTAGTGGAACCAATATATTTCTACTTTGTCTAATGGAGCCAAATGAAAAAACAACAATGGGGCCCCTAAAAAAAAAAGGGCATGTGCTTTAGTTACTTGAAATAGATTCTAATGTTTTAATTATGTAAAATTGAAATTGTTGAAGATGCCATTCAAGTCAGACGTTAGGTGCCAGGTGTCAAGTACCTGGCATAGGGCACTGTATCCCGTACTTATGTTCGAATTTTGAAATATAAAAATGAAAATTGAGAATTACCATAGTTAAGATGGACCGATGGAGATCGACAAAGTAATAGTCTTTTTGCTGGTTTATTGTTAAGGGAATCATTTCTAAGTTGAAAATCCAATTCAAGAAATTTGACATTGGTTTCATTTTCAAGGAATCCAATTCATCAAGTATGAGTATTGAATATTTTTAAGAAAGCAAGTCAAGACATTATTCATTCCAACTTGATTCAATACTTTTACTAAACTCAAGTACTTTCATTTTGCATTGGAGACAAAATAAATGTGTTCTTTGAATAAGTTGATAGATTTAAGGCATATTCAATCATTCACACTTAATCCAACAAAATCAAAGTATGCAACAACCCAAATAATTTCCTCTCTAAACTTTTCTAAACACGCAACGTTCCATTATTTAAAAGTCACCGAATTTTTTTTTTTTTTTTTTTTGCACTAACATATCCTACGCATACCCTAATGAGGTTTGGATTTAGATTTTAATTCCTAGAATGAATGAAGTCACCCACAAATCCACGGAAATCAAAATGCCAAGGTTCGATTCTAAGACTTCATTTAGTTTTACTATTTTATGTCATTGACTCAACTGTAGGAAGTACAAAATCATAGGATTCTAATATAATGGGCATAAATTTAAGAAAGTGGTCCATGAGTCTTCCATCTTAGGTGGTCTCTCTCCCATGCATCCACTTAATTAGTTAAGAATACAAGCCTTTGGATTTTCATTCACTTAATGCATGATTCATCTCAATATTCCAATCCAATGACTTAAGGGTCTTAGCTGATTTTAATTAAAATGAAGTATCCCTCACGAGAATATTTTTCATATATATATATATATATATATATATATATAGTGGGTTATTAGGATGAATAAAGGTGTTCCTTTAAAAAATCAAACTTATACATGGGTAGAACACTCATAGGAGCCCATTCTAGTATTCGTTCAATATAATTTTTGGCATACATAACATGTATAAAATAAGTACTTAATTCAACAGTAGATTTCACAAAATATAATTTTCACATTAAGCTTAAATGCACATAAAAAAAATCATATAACCTATCTCATCTGTATCATGTTTTCAATACTTTTGTTTTCATTTTTCTATTTAATAGAATAAACCTCATCAATTAATTTATAATAAGCATAAGTTAAATAAAAATAAATTTGCACACCTTTTAAACAAATGAAGATTTATTATTTTTTACGAATGTAATAGTTATTATACTCAAAATTTTTTTCAGCGATTGCATTGAAAATCTGGGTTTCAAATCCTACCTTTGTCGAGATGGGAATAATTTAACAGAAAAAAAAAAAAAAAAAAATTAAAAAAAAATAATTAAAAAAATTAAAAAAAATTAAAAAAAAAAAAAAAAAAAAAACCTAATAATATGACAATAACAATAATAAGGTTATTAGCATTTTCATAACACCAATCCGAAGCGATGGTCCCACTTGAATTGTCCAAACAAAAGCGCTGGAGTACGATCAAGCAATCAGCAGCATTCCTACTGAATCATTTCCTTCCCCCGCTTCATCCCCCAATATTTCTCTGAACTGTTTTGTTTTGTCCAAACAAAGAATCTGTACTCCCCTACATTTTACCCACTCACCACTCAAGAGCGTGCCACACACTCAACCCCACGGTACATCTTGTTCATCTAACAACGCGCGCTGTATCAGCGCGTGAGATCAGCAGGTATTCAACTGTAGTAAAAGGTCATCATTAAAAGCAGGCCATGACTAAAGTTGGCTTTTGCAGAGACCCTCGACTTTTACGCGGGTGCTTTCTCTCTCTTCTCTTCTGCGCTTCCTGCTTCTCCTTCTGCCACGCTCTCAGCCTTTCATCGTACTTTAGTCATGTCAATCATCTACACGCGCTCCGAGGTTTTTATTTTTCTATGTCCTCCATCAAACCGTCCACGTGTCCCCATACCATCTCGCCCATCAAAGGGAAAGGGTATTTTAGTCATTTAATTGCTAGTTTCTCGAAAATCTCACTATCCCCACAGTTTTCTTTCTCTGTCTAGTTATTTTTTTTCTCTTTCTCTTATTATCCCAAGATGTGCGGGACACGTGGCGGATATTGTGTGGTTGATGGGTCCCACATAAGACTTGCCAAAAGGAACTAGACCGGTCTTTGTCTCATCAGAGGCTGTCGGCTACTTATAAGGTTACATTGCTTTGGAAGAAGGGTGTAGGGATCGTACGGCCAGGAACGGCCGAATTTACAATTAAAGACGTCAGGCTACCATCACACACGGTACACACGTAGCCACGTAGGATTAGCTTTTGGTTGTATATGGTTGAGTGCATTGCAAAGTTTCTGGGGGATTTGATTTCCGTTTTCCCATCAAACATCCTGACCAGCATCAAGGCTAAAAGCAATGTTTTTTCTTTTCTTTTATATATATAAAAAGCAATATTATTTCACCGAACTATCTTTACTTGAATTTACATGGTGTTCGAGTGATATGTCATGATCTGGATTATTTGTAAATCATTCAAGTGAAAAGTAGAGCATCCAGATTACGATACATCACCCAAGCATATCCAAGCCCAAGCAGAGATTCCGAGCTCATTTTATCCATTTAATTCTATCAATCTTAATTAGTATATGATTTGTGATTTACATTAGTACAAAATAATATTTTTATTTAAAAAATACCACAGTATCCATCTATTTTATCAAATTTTTATCCATCTATCTTCCGTGAATTAATCCTCTTTATGATATTGATAGAATAAAAATATTACTTATATTGATGTGATGCATACATCATATGACAATTAAGGTGAATAAAAATAGATGGGTGAAATAGCATTACTCTTTTTTAAAACAAAAAAAAAAAGATTATATAAATAATTGGTTCACATAAAATGAGTGATCAAAGATGAATGAAATAAGTTGGTGAAGCAGCATTTTCCTTAGGTTTAAGCATGACAATCCTGCTATAAGCTGATGGATTTTATTATTTTAATTGTCAAGATTTATACTATCTGTCTCTGCACACCAACAATTTGATATCTTGATTTCTTTAAGTATTGATGGGCTTCATTTCTTCAAATTAACTTGATATCCTAATTAATTTAAATGGGCATCGATGTATTTTTACATGTTTAAATTCGAAATTATTATTATCATTATTATTATTTTTAAAAGATTAAGGTTACAAACTATTATGTCAACATACCATTAACATTTCATAGCATCGAAAGAAAAAAAAAATAATGCTACCTAATATATCCATTCAATCTTTGTATATGCAAACTTAGTAGCAATGAATTGATAATTAATAAAAAAATTTGAATAGTATTTTCCTTTGAACTTAAAGAATGATGATGGATCAATTGGTGAATGATTTTTATAAGAATATTTAGTGAATGTAGTAGTACTCAAATTAATATATCCTCCATTTTGTGAGCTTTCATGAACTATTTTGGCCCATAATAGTTACGATGAGGGTGCCTTGAGTGTGAATCCATTATTTGAGGGTTATTTATTTATTTTATGTTTGGATTTGCTTCGGTACAGAAATCATGACATGTTATCTAAATATATAATCCATATCTCACTTTAGATGATGTGTCAAGATTTTAAGTACTCAAAAAAATCCAAAAAAAGAAATAAAATAAAAAAAAGTAGAGGATCTAGAGTCATGTGACTTCACTTTTATTTTTGCATTTAATTTCTTACTATAATAATGCATGTCTAGAGACAAAGCTCACTGTAAAACATTAAGGGAACATGGTGATAATGTTGCTTATATTTTAAAACATCCAAAATAATGTGTCGGATTTTCTCTGTTCCGGAGTAAATTTAAACTACATGATTCTTTTTGAAAACTCTAAATATTGGATCCTAATTGATTTAAAAAAATTGTAGTTATATCTTATTTTCTGTTAAAAGGGAACTAATTTACTAAAAGAAGAAGAAAATTTTATTAAATAGCATTAAAATAAAAATTAGTCCGACTCATATTCGGATTTGGGTTTGCTGTTGATCTGATAGGTGATCAACAATCACTGTTGGATGACAGACACGTATGCTGGAAATAAGATTCAATGGCTCACATAAGAAAAATCCAAATATAGTGTGTTTTGGATCACATGTCAGATCCATTGACCATTAACTGCTCATATTCAATTTGTCTAATAACCCCTAATTTTTATCTTGTGGGGCCAAGAATCCTTTTCTTACTTCTTGGTGGTAGCTGGTGGTTGGGGGGGTCTCTAAAGGCTATAGATCTTCTTAGCTTCATATATATTTGTGCTATGTCCTATGTCAATTGAGTAGGGATATAACCTTTTAACAGAATTGATTGTTTTTAAGATGGTTCGAGTCCAACAGTGACAGACTGCTAGTATTAATTGATTGACCATATGGCTTTGTATCCCACCGAACATCTTGCTCAAGACACAAGGGCCCCACACTATTTTCCATTTTGTTATAAAACTTTTGTGGTGTATTTTTTTGACCATTTCCTTTGTGTGTGTATATATATATATATATAATTGAAAGAAGTTCTCATAAATTCGAAGGTTTCAAAAAAAAAAAATTTTTAATTTTGGTGAGGCTCTGATATTAACTCAAAAATAAGGAAGAATATTAAAAATATGTGTTTTCTCATTTATTCATCTTTTTACATAGAGTATGAACATGATTATATGGCAAGTAATTCCCACTAATCATGGGATTAACTCCTACAATCAATCTATATGATCTGTCCACACCTATACCCTTACTAAAAATAGAACGAATTAAACGAAATAATTTACAAGAATCAATTACAATCATTGCCAAAATCTCAACAAAGTGCATCATGGGTGACTTAGTTTTCCTCAAGTAGTAATAAATTCTTTCTATCATCTTTTTTACTTTTCTTTTGTTTATTCCCCACTCCATCAAATAAGATTATTTTTGAAGTCATCGAGTTGTCTCAAACCTTCCAAGTCATTCATGCCCAATAAATGAAAAGGAGCCGATATTGCAACCCTAACCAGCTCTAAGCCCACCCCTATGTTAAGTATACTCTGATAAGTTATAGGAAAACTCCATAATTTTCCTAAAATACCTCTAATTCCAAATAAGTGTGAATAAAATTTATATGCCCACCTCAATTACAAAAGTTGCCCTAAATGTTCTTCCCTCACGTCCCTCTTTTCCATCCCAATTACGTATTCCTTCTTTTTTTCCTTCTCCTTCTTTATTCTCATTTTTCATTCTCTTTCACAATCTCATACAAACCCATATTCACCATCAAAGATTCATTGTTTAGATTTAATGATTTAAACATTTTTTTCTTCTTTTTACAACCATAGACATATATAATGGAGTTTAATGAAACCACCAATAGTGATGTGGTAAGTGTTTTGAAACTTTAATGGTTTTTTTTTTTCCTGCAAAATCTCGTGGTGTTAGGTTACATAGAACGTAATATTCTGTATTTGTTCCGTAAAAGTCGACCTAACAATGTTGGAATGTTGGGTTTCATCCACCCTAATAAAATATTGTGTTTGTTGCATAGAAGACGATTTAACATTCTCAAAATGTTAGGTTGGTTGCAACTTAACAAACACGTTCTGTAAGGTTATAACCAACCTAACGTTAAGACAATATTTGGTTGGGAGCAACGCAACAAAATCAAGAAAAGCCTACAATTATGCGTTAGGTTGCTTCTAACATAACATTACTGGAATGTTAGGATGGTTGCAACCTTACAAAACATGTTTGTTAGGTTACAACTGACCTAGGAAATGTTAGGTCATCTTTTACGTAACAAATACAACATTTTGTTAGATAGTTATATTCTGCGTAACATAACACCATGAGATTTTATTAAAAAAAAAAAAAAAAAACTCATTAAAGTTTCAAAACACTTACCTTATCAATATTGGTAGCTTCATTAAACTCCATCATATATGCCTATGGTTGTAAAGAGAAGAAAAAATGTTTAAATCATTAAATCTAAACAATGAATCTTTGATGGTGAATGTAGGTTTGTATAGGATGATGAAAGAGAAGGAAAAAAGAGAATAAAGAAGGAGAAGGAAAAAAAGAAGAAATATGTATAAGATTTAACCAAAGAGAATGTGGATTTGTTGAGTTTAAATGAGGATTAGGGTTTGTAAGGAAAGAGGAGATGGAGTTTTGGAGGGGATGATGATTGATATTAATGGATATTGGAATGAACTTAACAAAATCAGTTAGGATATATTAGGTTTTTAAATTTATACTTATCCTAAATAGTAAAATCATTTAAGGGCATTTTGGAAACATAAAAGTTGGGGTGGGCTTAGAGTTGGTTGGGGTTGCAATATCGGTAGAGTTGGTTAGGGTTGCAATATCGGTTCGCTAAATGAAATCATTCCAATTTTATCCAAATCAAATAAGGGACATATATAATAATAATAATAATAAATATAGGGTATCTTAAGTAGATTTATGCCCAGATTCAATCCCAGAACCTACACTGTATGAGGCATGTATTAACTCGTGACTTTCATTTCACTCCTTGGAATGAGTACCAACTTTTATGAGCATAAGCTTAGCCCAACTCGGCCTTTTGCCATATATTGTTTAGAATTCATTAGCTAGTTGGGGTTTACATGAACTTGAGAACAGTTAATCTTGGTACTTACATTTTAGAAAGCAGAACTTTCATAAGAAGTAAGCAAAATGTTTCAAATTTGATTTTCCTCGTAAAATTAGCCATCACATTAATCAAATTTTGATTTATGTGGAGTGGATAGACCTCTATATGATGAATAGTCAAGTTGAAAGTTTGGGTACCAAGTTGGAAAAAAAAGGTTGGGATTCCCATCCAAATAATGGAGGCTGACTATGGTTGTTTTTTAGTGGGCCCAGCTTGAGTTAAAAATTGCTCAAACTTTTGGCCCACAAATTAATTGAGCTGGCAAAATTGGCTCCTGCCATCAATTAAGGCCCGGAACTGGGCCCAAGCCTGTTTGAGCGAGCAAAAAGTACTGAGGTGGGGTTTCATCCTTATTCTATCATCAAAGAATTACATCTAGAATAATACTTTTTGCGCCAACTTACATGACAAACTCATATGGCATGCATATTAATAATTTGGTGTAAATAGTTCCTGTAAATAGCATTGCTCTTATAAGAAGAATATTTATAAGAAGAATATTCTTATAAATCACAGTGATCCAATGGCTAGTTATTCAATGGTCATAGATTTTCATAGTCTGTATATTCAAATGCTGACATTAGACCACTGTGATTTTTGGCATGCATGACATTTATAAGAAGAGTATTTAATCAAACGGTCAGTTTTTCAAATTACGCGTCCCACAATTACTTATTAACTTCATGCGTACTTCAGTTAAAGTAAGCATATGTGTATAAGATCGGAACTCTATATATACATAGAGAAGTATTCTAGTCAGCTATTCCTTACTTTAACTAAAATCAGCTAAAAAAATCAAAACTATTAGATTTCTTTTCACTCAATGCATGATTTATTGTAAAAAGAAATTCAAGGGCTTGGATTTCTTCGCTGATTTTAGTTAAAGTAAGGTATAGTTGATTAGAACATTTCACTCTCTCTCTCTCTATATATAAAATACCATTTCTTAAATATTATTATAATAATAAGGCTATATATGTTACCCAGCTGATCAATAAGTTGTGTCATTTGAGGAATGAGTAAATTATGACTTCTTTGCTTACAAATTCAAGAATTGCACATGATTATGGGCTGTAACTCAGCTTCTGATGCAGACATACTATAAACATTAACCAATTAACAAGTCAAACACAATAAACAACTGAGGGGAGGAGACACATTATGCTATCACAAAATTCAGTACATATCCAGTTGGTTTAATTCCAAAATTTACCGATAAAACCCTGGTAATTTCCTTTAAATTCTAGATTTTATGGCTATGCTTTACATAAGAACAATTACTGCACTGGCCAAATTCTTTTAGGCGTTGTTTGTTTTGGCGTAAAATAGTTTGCAAAAAAATTAATTTCATTTAAATCATAATTTGTGAATGTTTGAAGAGCGATGAAAAAAATAATCCACTACATAGTAAAAATGAATAAATTAATATTCTTTGTAAAAGGTATTACATAGTAAATGTAAAATTATAACAAAACAAACACAACCTTAACAAATTTTCTTTGTAAAGGATTTTACATTGTAAAATATTTTATAACAAAACAAACACAACCTTAACATTACCTACCATGATATTGAGTGGCCAAAGGTACCACAGTTGTTATTGGTTCACCAACCCTTTTGACCATCTGGCTTGAGGGAGATTGGTGTCTATGCAATGGAGTTGAATTGGTGTCAAGATAATGAAGGAGAATCACCATGATTACAGAGGAAACAAACATGGGAATTGGCCCAAAAAACCATAGCAGCAAATTGATAGCAAAATAGAGTGCTCTAAGGCCAAGTGACCAAAAATCACTTCCTCTTATCACAGCCATTTCCACATTTTTCACAGGGATATTGGAATCTGGTGTGCTTATAAGGTAATTTGCATGAACAAAGCACCTTGCTGATTGAACAAAGCATGAAAAGGCTAAGAGGAAACTGGTAAGCAGAGTTATGTACTTGATGGAAATGGTAGCTGGCCTTGTATCGCCGTAGATAATGTCGCTTTGAAAGATGTTATTGGAAGAGTCGTTGCTGATCCAAGCTCCAATTAGAGAGCTGAGAGTCAATGAAACTGATGATAAGAAAGTTGCTGCAGATGTGTTGGATGAGATGACTTGAAGAGCTGTGCCCACATCCCTCTTATCTACCTGCATGTTTTGAAGAAAGGGGTGGGAAAATTTAGCGAGAATTGGGAAGAAAATATATAAGAAAAGAGATTCTAGCCTAGAAAGGTGAGAGAAAATTTAGCAAGCTAGAATTGGGAAGAAAACATATATGTATAATGAGAGATTCTGGCCTGCATAATTCTTTCAACCCAAGCTCTCTTGTCATTGTTCTCAAAGCCAATGACTGTGGTGTGAGGAAGATTGATGCATCTGTAGAGGAGGTAGAGATGGTAAGCAAACATGATCAGTAACCCACTGGGGACCAAGATCAAATCAAGGTCTTGCTTTTGGAAAGCCATTTTAATTGCTTTGGCTTGCCTTCTGGGCAAGATTAATTTCTGTGGAAGAATTGATGGGTTTAAATCTCAAGATTATTATGTTTATTAATCTCCAAAAGAAAAGAAATCCAAGGTATTTCTATTTGTTTAAGGTGTTTGACTTTTTCTCAATTTATGTGCTAAGACAACTTGCAATCTTGAAATTCCAATTCAGCTTTTAATTTCAATTTATGTGGATCCAGTAGAAAATGTAGAAAAGTATTGATTAATATATGTCTTTATCTATTTAGAAATCTTGAATTGAATATGGCTGATTCATTCCTTTAATGCCATCTGGTTTTAAAATAAAGAAGAAATTACGGATTGACCTCCTGTACAGTGAAAAATACTTTATATATACTCCTAGACTATTAATTGTGATGCATCGAGCATCTGTACTATCAAATTGCGGCAGATTGCATCCCTCAGTCAACTAATCCAACGTCTATTATTTAACATAAAAAAGTTAAATGAATGTCCGATATATTATTTAACATAAGGGTGCAATCTGTCACAATTGACCATACGGGATCAACGTCTCAAATTACAATGAATTTGGGGCAGAATTATGTGTATCTATTAACATTTTTGTGAAATGAGTTTCAAGATCCATGGATTTATTATGACAAGAGAAAATGTCATAATTAAAGGAAAAGTTCATAGTTAAGTATTTGGTAGCGCGCTCTTAATTGCCATTTGTTTATGTATAAACAAATGGGAACGGTCGATTGATTTCTTTAATTATAATTGTTAAAATCAATGGAGTAACGTGTTGAAACTGCAATTTAAATTTAATCCTCTCTTTACCTACTCAGATATGACTCAAAGCTTTGACATATGATTTAGCTTCCAAGTGAGGACTTCTCTGGGACCAATTTTCCTGGAGCAAGAAGCCCTAATTTCATTTAGATGCTTTTACAGCAGATCCATTCCCATTAGTTAAAATATACTGACTGTGGAACACTGCCGTCTTCATCAAAGAAAGATCCACACCATATCCGGAGAAATTAAAGAAAGGAGATTCCCAAGGAGATGTCAAGTTTGACTTCATGTTATAATGTACCCTGCAATCTAAGGTAGTGGGTCAAGTATGTGCCTAGACTTCATCGAGCCATACACAACATTGGTGTCTGTTTGGGAATTCTGAAAATCGGACTAGGCTATATCCAATTCCTAATAATATTTGGTTTTGTAAATAAGTCATTCGCAATTAGTTTAAAAAATAACTTTGTACTTGTGACTTATTTTCTAAACATTATTAAACGGATTTATAGGAAAACATACCAAAGAGTGATGAAATCACAACCGACCAAACCCTAGTCAAATTTTTGTGTTTCCTAAACAGCCCCTAAAAAGTAGCTCGATTTCACTTTTATGAGGGCTTGTTAAGGGAAGTTTGGATGATACTTGGGCTCAGGCCTAATAACAAACAGAGAGAGAATTCTCCTCAAGAAGTATCCCCAATAAATCCAAGCCCTTCCTTTATTATTCAGGAGAGAATTTGCTAAACAGAGAATGATCGAATCTGCTACATCATTTGGGATATACTTTTAAAGCAATTTTTTTTTGAACATGAACCATTTTTCAATTACCAATCTACAGGGGTTAAGCATTTAAGTTGCAGACTAGTACTAATTCCCCTGCTTCATGAGGGTTCAAACCCACTGTTTTCCCTGTTAAGGAGACAGAAAGAGTGTATATGTGCATCCTTCATGAGAGTTTGAACCTTCCTCCTAATGTGGAGACTTTAATTGAAGTGTAGGAACTCAAGAACTATGACTACTCTGTCTAAATAAAAAGGTGGAGAAACAAGTGTAAACATAATGGCCCAATGGGTTCCTTCAACATTGGGCTAGCAGCACAAGAGCATATTGTGAAAGAAGTAACAGTGGGGACTCCCCTCAGGAGAAATTTATTATTTTTATTTCATAATTCAAAGCCTTATTGCAAAGTACCATATTTTTATTTCATTAAATATCTTTCTTATGCATGTCATGTGCGCCAAAAATCACAGATCCAACAATAAGTTTTTGAAAAATGTCACTATAAAAAACTGTGACTTTTTCGTTCTTCAAAATGTCACAGTTTTCACCGTTAGCATATTTAGAAACCGGCCGTGTACATGAGATACATAAGATAGTTATCTAATCCAACAGTTGTTTTTTCAAAACCCGTTTTGCAATTTGTTCTAAGCAAGTCACCTAATGCAACTTTGTATAAGGTGCACTTTATATATAATAGAACCCTAGCGTATATACTGGAAGTCTATCTTATGCAAAGTTGCATAAGGTGACCTTCATAGGGCCAATTGTAGAATATATTTTGAAAAACAAACCGTTTGATCAGATACACTTCTTATGATTGTCATGTTCATAAAAAATCATGGTGCACCTCATAATAGACTCCTTCCCCATGTCATAGATCTTATGCAACTTTGCATAGGTATATTTTATAATAGGCTCCCTAGAGTGTATATATATGTGTATATGTATAATTTTTAGGTGATAGCTGTGAGTGGTGAAATACAAGTAAAAATGAATATTTTGATTGATGAGCATTTCAATAAAGATGATTGGGTGTAGATAGGGCCAAATTGGTGTTTGGTAACAAACTTTATGTTCCCTCAAGAGTTGTAGGCTAAAAGTAAGATGTAGAAGGTTAATTAATTCTTGGAAGTTGCTAAATTTATGGAGAGAGAATTTTGATTTTTGAACAAAGGGAGGAAAAAAAAAAAGTGTACCTTCATTAGAATTGCATCTGCAAAAGGGATAGACTGAAACATATCACCTCCAACAAAGTCCAAATTCTTATTCTTTGGTACATTAGCAATAACCCGTAGAAGGTCAAGAACTGTGCATTTCAAGGGAGGGAATGCCTCAAGAATTGTCCAAGCAACAGTTCCTGTGCCACATCCAACATCAACCAATGAAGCCAACCCCTCAAATTTTGCCCCATAGTCTCCAATTATTGAGCTTATTATCCTACAATCACTTGCCATTGCTTCATCTAGCAATTTGGTAAGTTGAGGATTTTGGTATTCATACTCCCAAAGCCCCATTCCATGCGCAGTCTCAAATGCAGTGACCTTGTTCCCTAGAAACCAATCTCCCAAAAAGTGCCATGGAGTTACTAAAGCAGGATCTAGAAATGGTAGAACAATAGGAGACAAGCTGGGGATGTCATCTTTGAGGAGGATCCTAGAAGGAGGAGTAAGAACATAACCCTTTTCTTCGTCATCGTCTTCGTGATTTTTGAGAACTTTTCTCAAAGTAAAGAAACCAGAGCAAACCAACAAGCGCATGAGCCAGTGCATGTAACCGGTTTTTTCCTGGGGAACTTGAAGTGCTGAGACCAACTCAGGTAGAGTAATGGGTTGGTTTTGTTTGAGGATTATGTCTAGTATGCCTAATTGAACTGCACATTTGATGGACATGGTATCTATAAAGTTAAAGTATATGTTAACATACATGAGATTGTGCTTGAAATAACTCAGTTGATCCCTGGCTATGACTATGAGTTAGATCCATCTTGGTGCAGTTTCCTACCACAGCTCCTACTCACAAATTAGTTGAATTCCAACTCTTGCTTGTATAGATGAATGTTGTATCAGGAGGGTTGTTTTGCATTACTTAGAGGTCGCCAGTACTCGACTCTTGGCCCCCTCTAAGCAATATAGGGAGCAATCTGCCTCTCTTATGTAAAGGATATCTCCAAGCAAGCTGAAACAACTCCCTGCTCAACACAACAACCTACTAACTAGATAAGCATGAGTTGTTAAAGTCAAAATTTATGTATTTAATTTATAGTCTATCTTATTTTTATCTTTTGTAACAGAACATTATAGATAAGGACTTGTAACTCATGTATAAATATACTCCATACAATCAGTAAAAGATATCTTTGAAATTAATCAATTTCTCTATTCTTTTTTATGGTATCAGAGCAATTTCCTCTAACGAGTTAAATTGATTCTCTGTTCTTTGCAGTCATATCCAACTCCTCTACCTCATCTACTGAAGCTACTACCATTACTAATGGTAACTCCACCTCTCTTATTGCCATCACTGGAAGCCAGCTTCCTCTTAAACTCACATCTCTGAACTATCCTTCATGGCATGCTCAATTCCATTCTTTTCTTCTTGGCTACAATTTAATAGGATATGTTGATGGTTCTCATGTTTGTCCTGCCCGTACTGATGCCACCTACTCTTTGTGGATGCGACAAGATCAACTTTTGTTGCACGCCATTCGCATCTCAGTTTTTGATTCTATTGCCACCCTCATTACTTCTGCTACCACTTCACACGATGCTTGGGATAAACTTACTCGTCTCTATGCAAGCCGTTCTCGATCCCGGGTCATGAGTCTCAAGGAACGACTTATGCGCCCTCGTGATTCACGTCCTGCTAGCGAATAGCTTAACACCATTAAAGCAATTCCAGATGAGCTGGCCCTTATTGATGCTCCCATTTCAAATGATGATCTAATCATTGTTATTCTTAATGATGTTGGTCAAGAGTTTAAGGAGATCACTGCTGGTGTTCGTGCCCGCGAAAATTCTATTTCTTATGAAGAACTCTATGACAAACTTACAGACTATGAAGTTTATCTCAAACGTGAAGATGCTCGGACTGAACCACTGGTGCTCTCTGCCAATTCCACTCAATGCACCACTGCCTCACGCAATTCTTCCTCCCAAGGCCACACATCTAACTAGTCTCACAACCAGGCACCTCGTGGCCCCCCTTTCTATCATAAGAATGGCTCATCTCAGCACAATAATGGCTCTCATCAGCACAACAATGGCTCCAACCAGCGCCGTGGCTACAAGGGTTATTGTCAGTTATGTGATCAACAAGGCCACAGTGCCAAGCGGTGCTTCCTTGCCAAGGGCCTGCTTGGTCCAGCACCTGCTGCTCACTGCACCATAACCATTTGTGGTCTTGGGCAGCCATGGCTCATGGATTCTGCTGCCACCAATCATGTCACCTCAGATCTCACCAATCTCTCTCTTCCTTCTGAATATAATGGGCCCGATAATATCTTGATTGGTGATGGTACAGGTTTGCGTATCTCTCATTCTGGTTCAGCTACACTTTCTCCCTTTTCCTTGTCCAATGTTCTTTGTGTTCCTTCAATTAAAAAAAATCTTGTATCTGTTTCTCAATTTTGCAAACAAAATCTCACCTTTATTGAATTTTTTCCCTCTCATTTTTCTGTGAAGGATTTGCGCACGGGGGAGACACTCATCCGCGGCCCGAATAAAGATGACATCTATGAATGGCCCAGCACAATGCACGTTCCACCTTCTGCTAATTCTGCTCTGATTGGTGTTAAAGCTTCTTTGCATGAGTGGCACAAACGTCTTGGTCATCCCTCTTATCGCATTGTTCAGCATCTCCTTCAAGCTTTCCACTTACCTGTGTCGTCATCTCCTATAAGTTCCATTTCTTGTCCCTCTTGTCAGTGTAATAAAGCCATAAGCTTCCTTTTAGTGTGCCTACCCTCAAGACCAGTTGTCCACTTGAATTGATTTATACTGATGTATGGGTCCTGCTCCAGTTGACTCTATTGATCATAATAAATATTTTGTCATTTTTGTTGACCATTTTACTAAATATATTTGGCTCTATCCCATCAAATATAAATCAGATGTCTTCACTCTTTTTCCTACCTTCAAAAAGCTTGTGGAAAATTATTTTCAAACATCTATCAGCTCTATGTATTCAGATGGCGGGGGCGAGTACCAGAAGCTCAAAGCTTTTTTTGCTTCTCATGGCATTACACATTTCACCACACCACCACACACTCCTCAACATAATGGTATCGCTGAACGCCGAAATAGTCATATTGTCGAAACTGGTCTCACTCTTCTCCATCAAGCATCTCTTCCACTTGAGTTCTGGTCCCATTCCTTTCAAACTGCCACTTACTTTATAAATCGCCTTCCCACACCTATTCTTCAAAATATTTCACCAATTCAAGCTCTCTTTGGTGACGCTCCAAACTACGCCAAACTACGGGTTTTTGGATGTCTTTGCTTCCCTTGGCTACGTCCCTACACTAAACACAAACTTGAGCCTCGTTCTCGCCCATGTATTTTCCTAGGCTATTCCCTTACCCAAAGTGCATACAAGTGTTTCGATCCATCCACCAATAAAATTTTTGTCTCTCGTCATGTTGTCTTCGATGAAACCACGTTTCCATATCCTTATCTAAAGTCCCCTTCCCATTCACCCTCTGTCGCTCCACCCACACTTGACTCTGGTTCTCCATTGTTGGTGCCTCTCATGCATAGCTCTTCACCATGGCCTCCTTCTACAACATCTGCTTCGGGTTGTGCAGCTGTGTCTCCTCCTCTTGCGCCTTCACCACTTGCTTCTCCACCTGTCCAGCCTACCATCCCATCATCTTCTTCAGAGGAACTCCCCATGAGTACTCCAACCACACTTCCCTCCACCCACACCCATACCATGACTACTCGCTCTCAACATGGTATTTTCAAACCAAATCGTCAACTCCATAGCACCACCAAACACTGCCTACCTGAACCAATTGAACCAACCTCTGTTACACAGGCCACTCGTGATCCACAATGGCGTGCTGCCATGTCCAATAAGTTTGATGCACTAGTTTGTAATGGTACATGGGACCTTGTTCCTCCCACTTCTTCTCAAAATCTCATTTGATGCAAATGGGTTTTCCGAATCAAACGCAAACCGGATGGTACCATAGATCGTTACAAAGCCAGGTTGGTTGCAAAAGGTTTTCATCAAAGACCGGGCATTGACTACAAAGAAACTTTTAGTCCAGTTGTCAAACCCACCACAATTCGCATTGTTCTTAGTATTGCAGTCACAAATGGTTGGCCTCTTTGTCAACTTGATGTCAATAATGCTTTCTTACATGGCACTTTATCAGAAGATGTCTACATGTCTCAACCACCGGGCTTCATTGATTCCATGCTACCAACCCATGTATGCAAGCTCCGTAAGGCTCTTTATGGCCTCAAACAAGCCCCACGTGCTTGGCAACATAAACTTAGTTCATTTCTGCTCTCTTATGGATTTGTAAATGCATGGACTGATTCTTCTCTCTTTCTCTACAATCACAATGGCACTCTTATATATTTTTTAGTCTATGTTGATGATCTAATTGTAATAGGAAATCAGCTCAACTCAATCACTCAGTTTATAAATGCCATCTTTGCCCGTTTCTCTGTTAAAGACCTTGGGTCACTACATTACTTCCTTGGTGTTGAAGTCATCCCCACTGCCACAGGTCTCTTTCTCTCTCAACACAAGTACATTCGAGATCTTC
>JAESVK010000327.1:614871-654729 GCA_017140935.1 Hamamelis virginiana | reverse complement strand
AGAAATGAGAAAGACTGGGAGAAGCTTTTCTTGGAAGCTGGTTTCAGCGACTATAAGATAACAATACCCACATTGGGTTTAAAGTCCCTTATTGAGGTTTATCTGTTATGAAATAGACAAACGATTCGAGATTTATGACCACAACGAAATAATCAAGCAAAAATAAGAAAACGAGAAGAGATCAATCAATCATACAATGCACACACGATTTACGTGGTTCGGCAAATAGTCTACATCCACGGGGTAGCGACGACGAGAGAATTTCACTATGTGAAGAAGAGCTGTGCGGCTCAAGCGAATACAAAACCTAATCCGTGCAAAAGAAACCCTTCTAAATCCCTTATATACCGAAGCCCTAATTAACATAAGCGGGTCGGGTCGAACCGCCCAAACCTCACCATTAGCCCATTAATCGGGTCGTCGAGTCGCAAACGGGTTTTAATTCAAGACACCCACATAACATTATCCTTAGATAGTTTATTTATGTATTTGTTGGCTTGATATGCGATTGTTGAATAAGTCTCTAATAAGCCATTTGGATGCTAGTCACATCTCCAATTAATACAAGCTTTATATATTAATACTGCAGAATAGTCATATGCTAATTCAAATTCTACTTGGATCTTAAACACTAGGGTCCAAGTTTGCTCCATTTAAATAATTTGGATGTATCTCTAAACTGACAGTTTTTCAAAAATAATTTTTTGAAAAATCAATCAAAAGGAACCTTTATAAGCTTTCGTTTCGACACTAGAAAGGTTGCTGATGATGTCGAAAAGAGGTAAGCGGTCGGTTTGTCTGAGTCGGAGACCTGGTTGGGTTGAGCTCCGACGAATTAACACCGGTGTGGTGTTCTCCCTATAAAGCTCCGACGAACAAGTTAGTTCTCAGAGTAAATTGTAACACCCCTCCATAGCCATACCCAATTTCGGGGTGTTACGCACGCAGACACCTAGTGCTTATCTCTTCAAAAATCTCTGGTTAATATTTTAATAAGATTTTTAAAAGCGCGGAAGTCTTAGAAAACCAGAGTATTTATATAAAAAAAAAAATTTTGATAAGCACAAAGTACTATCCGGGGTCAAAGTACCGTCCCGTAAAGTACTTTCGATAAAACTTAATATTACATAAAACTTAAGTACATATAGAGTCCACAGATTCCTTTACATAATATTACACACCAAAACAGGAATAGCAAAGCCCAGTATCACACTGACAGCTGCTACAATAAGAGCCCAACCAGGTAGACTTGAGCCCAACATTATCTCCAATTCGTTACTGGTTCGGTGGCCCTGTGGGGGGGGGGAAATATAAGGGGTGAGCAAAACCACTATGCTCAGTGAAGTTTTCTAATATTTTATGCTGCATAATCACCTTAAAGGATGTATAACATTTCATATCATAATTTCAGAATAAGTAAGCATCATCATTAAGTAAATTTATATTGATCAAATCATTACTTAATTCTCAATCGAGTCATTCTCATAACAATCCAACATGCTTAATGCATATGACAGGTATATTATGCAATGCTCATATGCAATCATACCTGCGAGGCTCTATTTTGCTTTTTACCTGCAAAACAAAACTTTACTGATGGCTATCTCATTTTAGGACTCGCCATCAACGACAACAGCATACCTCACTGTATGTATATCACCTGACTCCGCACCGAGCCAACCCCTCACTGGGCCAATACTGGTGTGGCCTCACCAGGATTGTTCTTGCTAAACGGCCGCCCCTCACTGGGCCCTGCCCCTCACTGGGCCAATCCCATCACTAGGATTACAAATGCTCAATTTAGCAAGGGTGATATATTAGTGCACTAACTGTTTCCAGGATCTATAGTCCATCGGTCGTATTCCAATTCCTCGATTCCACAGTTCATAATATGTATGCCAATTATATCAATGCTATGCATATGTCTGTGCTACAGTAACACTTCGTATTTCTCTAAATAACAACATTCCCTTTACTTGTAAGCGAAACATATGCGCCCATACACAAATGTCCACATGACAAGCGCCAGTTTAATTTTTCACGGGTTACGTACCCCTAAAAAAATCCATGTTTGTTATTAGGTGATATATGATGTGTACTTATAAGCCCAGTCACTTTCACAAAACATCACAGCCACATGCCATATACCAATGTATTATGTTACAAATATGGCATATATCTCATGCATATATTTTATGCACAACAATTTATCACATGCATATTTTAATGCATAACAATTCTCCCATATGCATATATTTTTATGCATAATAATTCATCAAGTGCATATATTTTTATGCATAACAATTTAACCACTTAAAATGACAACAACATATCTCTTAATTTACAGTAATCGCATGCTCAACTCTAAAAATAATTAAAATAATTATTTCACAGTTCATAGGGTAAGGAAATATTAATCCTGGACTAATAATAATACGGTGCTTTCACACAATTGAGATCCACATAACCCCTATTTATCAACAAACACATTCACAAGTCTCACAGTATCCAATTTTTCCACCGAAATCAAATCGAGCAATTTTAAGTATTATCAGGGGCCTAAATTTTCAATTAAAAATTATGTAGCTTCGTTAAAATTTTAGTTTTAAAAGTTATAAAATATATTTTGTGAAACCCATAAAATTCTATTAAATTTTTAGGCCAATCAAGCACATATGCGGACTTTTAATAAAATTTAGTACATTAATTTCACTAAAAATTTGAAATAAAAATTATAGGGGCATGTTCAAACTTAGATTTTTCCCACCAAGAATATAAAAATTTCATTGAAAATAATAATAATAATTCAATTGTATCAATTTCTACCAAATTACAAATTGTCAGATTTTTCTGATAAAACTCGGACTTTTCAGAAATTTATTCTCACAAAATTGTCACACCAATTCGAGTCCAAATATAATAAAATTTATCCCAACATCATTATTAGTCCAATTCGAACTAAAACATGTATTTTTACATAGCCATGTGTAAAATTATGAGACCATGCAAAATTATCTAGTGTAACTAAATTTTTAGATACACAAGCAATATACCCACTAAAAATTCATGCAATTAACCCGAATCAATTCATCAATTAAGGTAAAAATAAAGCATAAAAGAGTAGGAACTTCACCCCAAATTAAAATTGATAGGCCACTTGACTTGAATTTGAGAAGAATTTGGAGAAATTTCCCAAAAATTTTGGCTTAGAACTCTCCCTCTCTCTCTTGGCCGAATCACTCTCTCTCTCTTCTCTATTTCTCTTGGCCGAATGGCCTTCTATTCCCTCTAATTTGGTACAGCAGCAGCAGCCCCCCAATTGTCTTCAATCTCTCAATTTATATCACCTAATTAACCATGAGAAAGCATGGTTATTTGATGACAAGTGGTAGCATGCATGGTGCCACCTTGTCTAAACCTTGGCAAGCCCTCCACTTGACACCTAGCACCTCTTATGAGGTGGCCCATTCTATGGCTGCCACATGGCAGCCCACTAAGATACCACTTGGCACTTTTGCACAAAAAAATTATCCCATGCTACATGGGTCCATGCTAATGCCCTACATCCTACACTCAAAACCACTTATAAAATACCACTTGACATTTATTATTTATGTCTCTATGCATTTTAATGTACCCAAATTTATTAAATTTGGGACATAATAATTAGGAATACAAAATAATTAGGAATACAAATTAAACATTACACAAAAATAGACTAGCACAAAATTAATAGGCACACATAAAATTAATTAAATTCATGCTAGGCTAACATAAATTAATTTAATTAAATTCATGCTAGGCTAACATAATTTAAATTAATTAAATTACCAACCTAAATTAAATTAACTCAATTAAAGTGAAAGGGTCTCACATAAATGCAAGGAGAGAATGTAATAAATGGGGTATTCATAACTTACCTGTTGAAGGAAGTGATGAAGTCTTTTATTGGGTGGTCATGGATATGGCCACTTGAGTGCGATCCTCTCTTTCAATGGTTCACTGTAGGTTGATTGGACAATCATTTAAGGATAATTAATTGGTCAATTAATGATCTTTAATACCTGTCAATCATATCAACTTTACTTTTCCCATATCAGTTGTCAGAGCTATCATTCAATGATTATTTCATAAATACAGCAGGCTCAGAACCGTTTTTATGGGGCGGTTTGAACTGATCGGGTGACCTCTACTGGTCGGGTAGAACCTAATTGATCGGGTTTTCCTTTCCCAGCCTGACCACATGTCGATACTCGAGCCCCATTGAATGAGCATCCATTAATGATCCGTTATGTCTGTCAATCACATTTCGTTTGTTAATATTGAATGCAGCTGGCTGGGCTGTCAGTCAATTAATATTAATTCCGTTAGCAATCTAGTTAGCATCCATCGATTTTAACATGTAGAATGTTAATTTCGTCCATCAATATCTCACATTGGTACAATTTTTTTTTAAAAAAATTGCACTAAATATTGCACTAAATAGAGTAAAAATAAAGTTTAAGAACAACATTAGTATTCACGTACTCCAAAATTGAAGATATTAAAATATCATTTTTCCTATAAAATTACTATTTTAGTCCGCCCTGATTTGCTTTGCCTTTACTTTTAATACATAATTTCTTTAAGAAAAGTAAATGACATTTATCAAAACTAGGAAAATGAAAATCCATCAGTTGTCTTCATTCTATGTATGTGCCTTATTTAAGTTGTATAGGCTCGAAGCAGCTATTGGACCAGCTATTGTTTCGTCAATTTATCGTAACAGAAAATCAACCCGTATCAATCAATTGAATTTGTTGAATAAGTAAGGAGGCATTTGGATAAGCTTCTACTTCCTGTTTTTCCACTTTTAAAAGTAAGAAAATGAAAGTTTTTTATATTTCTATAGTGCAAATTCAATTTTGGTAGTTACTTTTAAAAGTTGAGGAAGCAAAAATTTTTGCTACCTCAACTTTTAAAAGTAACTACAAATATTTTGCAATCAAAACTTTCATATTTTACTTTTAAAAGTAAAAAAATAGGAAGTAGAAAGCTTATCCAAACAGGCCCTAAAGAATTTTCACAAATTCATTTGTAATAAAAGTCTTTCATTACCATTTTTTTTTTAATACCCACAATTAGATATTGTGGGGGAACCAAATAGGGTCTTTCACTGGACAAGAAAAAAGGGTCAGAATGATCTCATCAATTGTTATTTTGCTATCCAAGAATTTCAATGTTTGAATAGAGGGTTCATACCGTAAGGCTTATCTGATCTTATCAATTGTTCAAGTCAGTCAAAAGCCCTTATCTCTTTTGAAAAGGCCAAAAATCCTTCACCAATGATTAAACAACACAAATGAGTTCTGAAAAGGCCAAGACTCACAAATGATTTTTTATGCAGATCATTAGACCATTTCTTCTAACAGTAGCCTACTCTCTAATTTTGATTAGTCCAGTCAAGTGGGCAGATATCCAGAAATTAGAAGAGTCACAGCCGTAAACAACTTTCCTAATTCAAACATTTATCATTATATAAGCAAAACCTGCAATCCATCTGATTTATGATCAAGGAAACTGCACAACAAAGATGGATCCAGCACATTGCCAGGGAGCAACTGAGGTCTTCCAAGCACAATTTCATATATACAAGCATGTATATAACTATATAGATTCCATGGCACTCAAATGTGCAGTTCAATTAGGCATACCAGATATAATCCACAAACACAACCAACCCATAACTCTTCCTGAATTGGTCTCAGCTCTTCAAGTTCTATCAACAAAAACCAGTTATGTGCACAGGCTCATGCGCTTGTTGGTGCATTCTGGTTTCTTTGCTACAAGAAAAGTTGCTGAAAATGAAGAAGAAGAAGGGTATGTGCTTACACCTTCTTCTAGGCTCCTCCTCAAAGATAACATCACAAGCTTGTCACCTGCTGTTCTAGCAATTCTAGATCCTGCTTTAGTAACTCCATGGCACTTCTTGGGAGAATGGTTCCATGGGAGTAAGCTCACTGCATTTGAGACTGCATATGGAATTGACTTTTGGGATTATGGAAACCAAAATCCCGAGTTTAGCAAAACTATGAATGGATTAATGGCAAGTGACTCTCAGATAATAAGCTCGGTAATTCAAGAGTACAGGGCAGTTTTTGAAGGGTTGGGTTCATTGGTTGATGTAGGGGGTGGCACAGGAACTATTGCAAGGGCCATTTCTGAGGCTTTCCCTCACTTGAAATGCACAGTGCTTGATCTCCCACGTGTCGTCGCTAACTTGCCAAAGAGTGAGAACTTGGACTATGTTGGAGGTGATATGTTTCAGTCTATCCCTTCATCAGATGCAGTTCTAATTAAGGTAAACATTTGTCTTCTCTCTCTTTGTTCAAAAAAAAAAAAAAAAAAAAAAAATATTCTTCTAAATTGAGCAACTTTTATTCTTTCAAGAATTAACCTCCTAAATCTTGTTTTTAGACTACAACTTAACATAAACTTTGTTACCAAACACCACTTAGACCCTGTACACACACTGATATTATGTTGAAATGCTCATCAATTAAAAAGTTCAGTTTTCAGAGTGCTAATGGTGACAGTGAATGATTGGCAGAGTGTTCTGCATAATTGGAGCGATGAGGACTGTGTGAAGATTCTGAAGCAGTGTAGAGAAGCTATTTCAAGCAAAAATGAGGGAGGGAAGGTAATCATCATAGACATGGTGATCGATGACAATAAGGGCGATTATGATGTAGCCAAAACAAAGCTCTTCAATGACTTGATGATGATGGTTTTAGTCGCTGGAAGAGAGAGAAATGAGAAAGAATGGGAGAAGCTTTTCTTGGAGGCTGGTTTCAGTCATTATAAGATAATGCCCACATCGGGTTTAATGTCCCTTATTGAGGTTTATCCTTAGAGAGAGTATGTTATGTGCTGTAAGCTTGATATATGATTGTTGAATAAATTAAGTAATGTAAGCCTGAGAGGCCATATATTGTTTTGTATTTGTTTTATGAAACAAAAATAAAAGATTTGACCTGAGGACAGTGTGCTTTAGCAACTTCTTATGAGTGTTGCAATGTGAGGTGTAAAACATTTAATGTTTCTTAGAAGTAATTTGTAGGTCATGAATGGATTGAATCAGTGGCAGACCAATTCAAGCTTTATGTATATCTGCATATTCAAATACTGACACAAATTCTACTTGGGTTCAGGTTTGGTCCATTTGAAACATAAACAAAATCCAGTTATTTTTAAGATTTATGTAAAAACATGGATAGAGGTCAAGGTCACAAATCCCAAATGATGATGCAAGAATCAGCAGATGTCGAACTCCTTGATCCCAAGCCTGCAAAAAAGACAATTAGAGTGGCCGGACGTTGTCTGGCGATAACCCTCCGACGATCAAGTCAGTCTCAAAATTGACTAGAAATGAAAGTAAAAGGTTTTTTCAGAAAAGATTGCTTACCTTTTGCATTGTTCTGGTTGCTTGGCAAGTCCGAAATTATCTCCTTGACTTTAGCGGATTTAGCTGTTTTTTGGTTGAATCTCGGATTGTGTGGGATATCCTAACGGACAGAAAATCAAGTCATCCTCGTATTTTAGTTGACATCTCGTCCCCGGACAATATTCTTCATCTAATCAGATTTATGTCCCCCATCACCAACTAATTCCAATTCAAAAACTATTGAGTAATTTAAACACTCTCAAAGTGTGATTTGTCATAAATTTGTAAGGAAGTTAATACAATGGAGCAATATATAACACACATAAATTTGAAGCTTTGGTCATATCTAGCCTGAGAAATGCTTAGAATCTTTTTACAATTAAGGGTCACAAGCTAGAAAAGATACATTGACATGGAGAAGATCACCTTACAAGAATAACATAAAGATATGAACCTATCTATATGATTGAATTGATGGAAGGAGCCTACTGAATTCTCATATCACTTGAGTGACATGAACTTTGGTAGTACCAAGTGAAATTTATACTCAAAGTCTCTTTTTCAAGGGATACAAGGGTGCGAATCCTCAAGAAGCAGAGACATGATTCAATCCAAGGGAAAATCAGGGGAAAAATGAAGTACTTAAATGCTTAGCTCATTATAGATTTGAACATTTGCCCAATTCCTATCTTGCATATCTTGTTGAAGCACTTGGGAATAGATTGAGTTTTATAAATGGACGGAGAGAAACAATGGTAAATGATAGAAACTTACCCATACCCCAAGTCCCCTGTAATATTAACAGATGGGCTTTTGTGTGCGAGAACTCAAGCTTTTGAAACTTTCACAAGTAGATACCGAGGTTGAGGTTACTGCAACTGCAAGTATCAGTTGGTTTATCAGAATTGTATTCTACAAGAAATGGATGTGAAGTGTCGCATGGAGCAAGTACTAATCCTCATTGGTGATGTTGTATTGGTGTATTTCTATATAAATTGTGTATTTTTTAGGAAATTATTTATTATGCTTTGGCCTTTGGATGATGTGTTTATGATGACATGAACATATGATTGTGTTCACTCATGAAATTTTCAAGATGGCAACTTAACACGTGTGGCTTTAGTGAGGGCATGCCAGAAAGGTTGACCTTGCACCTTATCAAGGTTTGTAGTTGGTTCGAAGATAAACGAACCAAATAATTAAATTAAGCAATTGTGACAGTTCGACTTTGCCTCAATGAAGAGGACTTTAATTAATTAATAGAAGGCAAAATAATTAAAATAACTTGAAATATAACAAGTAAAGACAAGAAAGTAAAAAATGATTCGAAGAAATTACATAATCATACTATTACCTCCATCACTGGTACAGTAACATACAACTTATGTTAAAGTTTTTCGAGTCAAGGATTTTATACTAGAGAATCAGAAAGAAAATGATAGAAAGATGAGGGATAGAGATTTTAGAAGAAAATGATAGAAAGAAGAGGGATAGAGAGTTATAGACGAATTGAGGGTGAGAGTCCTACTGAATATGAGATGAGAAGAGAAGTCCTAAGTTAAGAGATACATTGGGATGAGAAGTGATAAACATAAAGGGTTGAGTTGTGTGGTTGAGGAACCCTTAGCATGAAGAATTCTTCTTCTATTTATAGACTCGTGAGATAAGTGCTGTTCAACCCATGCCAAATGAAATATTGATAAGTGTCCAATGCTCTATTATTATTTTAATCTGCGACTTCAAACATCAAATCTGCATTTTAACTTGTATGAACAATGCTTAACTTTTCTAGGGCCATATCTTCAATATATCCAATAGTAGTGTGCCATTTGTCAACAAAAATGCTATTCTTCCACGTTGATTTGAATATCAAAACTAATCTTCATTTGAATTTTAAATTGAACAACTGCTGCATATTTTTCAAACGTGTCACAACTATTTGATGGTTATTGGCAGTTATTTGAGCATACTGATCCTATATTCCACGTTCTATTTTATTAAATCTGCTCAAAACAAATGGTATTACCTCATTGGTCTAAGAGATTACACCATTATTTTTTTTAAACAAGGATACGTGTTTAAATCTTAACGGGTGGTTATTTTTAATGGTGAATAGTTTGACATATATGATTTAAAGTTGATTGTTTAGAATTTTGGATTAATTTGAAAATTTTAAAGCAGAACCTACTCACCTCCCTCTAGTTGTTCATGAGTTTGTCACGTTGAGATAAGATTGAAACGTCATATTTACATGGAATGGAATTTATCAAAACTAAGAAAAAGAAAATTCATCAGTTGTCTTCATTCTCAAAACATGCCTTGTCTAAATCGATCGGCTAGGCCCAGCAATATGAAAACATCTGATGAATTTTATAAGTCATGACTTTTATTCCCACCAGTCAAAAAAGCTCAATGGTTGTGTATATGACAACATTATGCATGTCAAAAGCCTAATCTTGGTCATAGTATTCTTGTTCCCACCAGTCAAAAGCCTAATCTTTGCATATGACAACATTATGCATGTCATTAAATTTTTCTTCTAAACACCTTAATCTCTATCCAATTTTGATTAGCTAATTTAAGGCCCAGCAATTGGATTCCAGAACCAAGAGTCAAAAAGCCAAATCTTCATATATGACAACATTATAAAAGTCAATTGAAGTGGGTAGCCATCAATTTTGATTAGCTAATTAAACCATTCTTTTCAACACCTTACTCTCTAATTTTGATTAGTAAATTGAAGTGGGTAGCCATCAATTTCTTCTAGAGACAACCTTCCCAATACAACCATTCACCTATATAAACAAATGCTGCAATTCAACTGATTTATGAATAAGAGCTCTTTTAGGAAACTGTACAAAGATAATATCAATGGATCAAGCACACTGCCAGGGAGAAAATGAGGTATTCCAAGCACAAATTCATATATATAAGCATGCATTTAACTATATAGATTCCATGTCACTGAAATGTGCAGTTCAATTAGGCATACCAGATGTAATCCACAAACATAACCAACCCATTACTCTGCCTGAGTTGGTCACAGCACTTCAAGTTCCATCGACGAAAACCAGTTATGTGCATAGGCTTATGCGCTTGTTGGTTCACTCTGGTTTCTTTGCTACAAGGAAAGTTCATGAAAATCAAGAAGAAGAAGGGTATGTTCTTACACCTTCTTCTAGGCTCCTCCTTAAAGATAACATCACCAGCTTGTCACCTGCTGTTCTAGGATTTCTAGATCCTGGTATGGTAGCTTCATGGCACTTCTTGGGAGAGTGGTTCCATGGGAGCAAGCCCACACCATTTGAGACTGCACATGGAATGCGCTTTTCAGACTACAGAAAGCAAAACCTTGAATTTAGCAAATTTTTAATGGAAGGGACGGCAAATGACTCTCGCTTAATAAGCTCGGTAATTCAAGAGTACAGAACAATTTTTGAGGGGTTGGCTTCATTGGTTGATCTAGGGGGCGGTGTAGGCACCGTTTCGAGGGCCATTTCTGAGGTTTTCCCTCACTTGAAATGCACTGTGCTTGACCTCCCACATGTTGTCGCTAACTTGCCCAAGACAGAGAACTTGGACTATGTTGGAGGTGATATGTTTCAGCCTATCCCTTCTGCAGATGCAGTTCTAATAAAGGTACTTATTTTTTTCCCCTCTTATTCAGAAATAAAAAATTCTCTCTAAATTGAGCCACTTTTACATCCTATTTAATTTTTGCCTAGAACTATGGGGTAACATAAACCTTGTTACCGAAAACTACTTAGACCCTATTTCTATGCCCAACATATTATGCCGAAACACTCATCAATCAAAATTTTCAGTTTGCTTTAATCTTATGTTGAATTAATGCATTATAATTTAGAGAAAGAATGAAAAAAAGTTCAGTTTGCAGTGTGCTGATGGTGAAAGTGAATGATTGGCAGAGTGTTTTGCATATGTTTAGCGATGAGGACTGCGTGAAGGTACTGAAGCGGTGCAGAGAAGCTATTCCAAGCAAAAATGAAGGAGGGAAAGTGATCATCATAGATAGGATGATTAATGAGAAGAAAGATGAGCATGAATTAACTAAAACAAAGCTCTGCAATGATGTGATGATGATGATTGTGCATGCTGGAAGAGATAGAAATGAGAAAGACTGGGAGAAGCTTTTCTTGGAAGCTGGTTTCAGTGACTATAAGATAACAATACCCACATTGGGTTTACTGTCCCTTATTGAGGTTTATCCTTAGATAGATTGTTATGTATTTGTGAGCTTGATAATATGTGATTGTTGAATAAGTTATGTAATGTATGCCTGGGAACCATATTACTTTTATCAAGTGATACTCTACAATAAGTTTTTGTTATGTGAAATGAAAATAAAAGATTTGAGCTGAGGAAAGTGTGCTCAAGCAACTTCTTATGGGTTTCACAATGTATTCATGTGGACTGCACATCGTGGCATATTAACTGGTGGAAGTGGAATTGAAGGGAATGTTTAAATGGTGAATCACAACATATATTAATTATGGGGGGGGTTGGCACTTTGCTTAAAACTATCTGTTTTAGGTAGTAATGATCACAGTACACGTCTAGCCGCTACCTAATCGATGCTGACCTTAGTATTATAAAAAAAATAAAAATAAAATCAATTACACATATTGTGTGTACTTGAGATTTTGGGACCCTAAAGAGAGCTCCTGATCAAAATTCTAACCAAAATGCACACTTCAATGTCAATATAAAGAATATGTATTCATTCATCTCATTTGGGCAAAATATCAAACACCAATAATGCACAATCATTTTATCAAGCAAAAGAATATTAAATTTGATCAATAATGTTCACACATTCAAGCAAACATTCATAATCACCAACAATACTCATTTTGGCAGATACCATTGCGGTCCATATGCATACAATATGTAAATACCCTGTCTCAGCTATATAACACTTGCATTGACCAATAATTTGTAGCAGGTCCCTTGTACCCATGTGAATTGTTCAACGCAGTGGAAGTTTCCTTGGCAGCCCATTTGAGAAGACTCTTGAGAAGACTCAAAGTATTATGTGATAAAATATTATGTTAAACGTTTGTTTGGGCTTATATGTATATAATGTTAAACCTGTCCTCTCAATATTAGTCATTCACTCTATTGACTGATTTTTATAAATGGACAGAGATAAACCTGTCCTCTCTTCTTTTTTATAAGAAAGAGACTAAACCTGTTATGAAAGTGGCTGCCCACCACAATGACTTTGTTACAAAATTCATTTGTTTTATTCGGAAATTTTGAAAATGAATTCATTTGAAAACTTGCATATGTGATGGGTCCCACCAATTATTTATCCATCTCTTATCATCTATATAACAAGCATCCGTAAGAAAAAAGAGAAGAGAGTCAAGTAAGATAGAAAGCAAAGAGTTGGAGAGAGAGAATGGAGAGAAGGGGGTCAGGGGAAGATAAAAAACACAGACAAGAAAGATCAGAGAGATTGATATAAGAGAGTTCTGTAAAATATTATCAATATCAGCAACGGGTGGAGCTAGGATTTTATCAATGTGGGGGGAATTTTTTTTTTGCTAAACGATAACAATCTATCCCTATATTAGCAAATGAATATCGATGCATTTTTTATATGCTCAAATATGAAGTCTCTTTCCCTTAAAAGAGGAAATACATGTCATTAGAGTATTTCCAATGCATTCATATCTTTTGATATGCCAATGCCAAAATTTGGCACCTTAAATGGTACCAAATGAATTAGTGCCAAATTTTATCACATATGTGCTCTAACGCATTAATAATGGTATATTTTGGTATTTTTCATTTTTTGAAGGGAAAGTATGATATGATACAAATGACAATTGCCAAATTTTGACACCTTATATGCCTATTGCCAAAATTTGGTACCTTAAATGATACACCTTTGGAGCAATTTATTTGGGTGCCAATGTCAAATTTTGACAATGGTAACTCAAATGGTATACCATTAAATATGCTCTTAGACCAACATGTCATTTGCTATGTAGGGGCACTTAAAAACACATTAATAATATCAAATTTAATCTTATAAAATCTATAATTACAAGTGTCTAACCATATTTTTACTTTAAAAGAGATAGTTAGAGGAGAGACACTCAAAGATCCCATCACGTGTGATATAAACACCTATTAAATTTAAATTTATTTACTTTTTAAAAGAATATTAAAACTTTAAAACTAAAACTAAAGTTTTAAGGGTTTTTCAAAAATAATATAATGGGGGAAATTTTAAAAATATTTGAAATTTCTAAAAATTTTGAATTAATTACAAAAGGTTTTAAATTTTGGGTGGGGGGAGGTGCCCCACTGCCCCGCTCTAAATCCGCCCCTGAACATCAGAATCTCTTCCCGTTGACGTAGGCAATTTTGCTGAACCACATATCCCAATGTTTCTTATTACTTTGTGCTTTGAGTTTTTCTTTAATTTCACAACAAAACCAACTTAAATAAGGGAAAAATTATAATTTGCATGTGCTATGCACATTAGGATAAGAAAATTCATCAGTACGGTTGTCTTCATCTTCAGTGCTTTGTCTAAATTGTCTTCCCCTAGCATTGTTATTCTTCCTCCAACTAGTCAAAAGCCATATCTTCTTGTATGACTTTTATGCAGTTCTTTAGGAGTTTGGATTAGCTGTTGATCTGACAGGTGGTCGACTGTAACACCCTGCACAAGGTAACCCCTATGCTGAAGTGATACAATGACATAAAACACCAAGTGCTTATATTTGAATAATGCCATTTAAGGTTAATAGAGTTTAAAACAGTTTTACTAAATGCGCATGTGCGGAAGTTTGAAAGAATTTACAACATCTCAAAAATAAAGATAGCACTGAGTACTAATTTGTATCGTAAATATAGTCCCGTACCCAAATTTCGAGAATCTCCATTTAGTTTACTGAGTTGGATAGAGTCCAGTTCCGATCTCTAGTTGTGAAATTAAATTGAACTTAAAGCAGAAAATAAATAAACAAACACCAGGTTGTGAACAAACTAAAGAATCACGGTTTTAAATCCATTATAAATGGAAATGAGGACTTTTCTTGTGAAATAGAAGTGACTAAATTAAGACGGTTTTGTAACTGTCTTGGAAAACTGTCTTTTTAGGTACAATTTAACGAAGACGGTTAAAAACCGTCTTCTTATGTATGTTATTTAAGACGCTTTAAAATTGTCTTCTTATTTATGATTAAAAAGACACTTCAAAACCATCTTTTTAGGCACAACTTAACAAAGACGGTTTTGAAACCGTCTTCGTAGGTTCTTTATTAAAGACAATTTAAAACCGTCTTCAATATTACATATAAGAAGGCGGTCAAAAAACCGTCTTCTTTTATTTTTAGGCAAACAAGACGGCTCCCATAAAGACGGTTTTAAAACCGTCTTCTTTTTTAAACGAAGACGGTTTAAAACCGTCTTCTTTGGGCTTTTTTGTAGTAGTGGATTTACGTGGTTCGGCACCTCTTGTCTACGTCCACGGTGAGTCATTTTTATTAATATTGAGATTTATTAGACAAGAATACAATATCTCTTCTCTCAACACATTTAGAAATGTTAAAATCCATCCACGTTCTCATATCTGTCAGCACATTTCATTATCAGCCGAACATCATATAGTAAGATCATCACATATGTAATTCATTTGCATATTACAGAATATATTAATCACTTTTTCATAGGAAATGATCTCACACTTCATGCATGTTTTATGCATATGACAAATATATGATGCAATGCTCAAGCAGTCATACCTGCCATTTCCTCTGTTTTGCCTTTCCTGCAAAAGAGAAAACATTCATACGGAGGGTTACCTCATTTTAGGGTACACAACCATCCTGGATGGCTACCTCATTGGGTACACAACCATCCACCACATTTTCACAATAAATGATCTCACATAGCATGCATGCTTTATGCATATGACAGATATGTGATGCAATGCTCATGCAATCATACCTGTCATCTCCTTTGTCCTGCCTTTCCTGCAAAACAGAAAAATTCACACGGATGACTACCTCATTTTAGGGTACACAACCATCCACCACAATGGCAAACCTTCACCCCCGGTGCTAGAGTATGTATACCACCCAATCTCCACCTTTTTAGGACCTACTGCTATTGTCACTCATTGATAAGAGGATTTACTTGCTGTTTTTAGTAAGAGTGATATATTAGTGCACTAACTGTTTCTGGGATGTTTTGTCCATTGGTGGTATCTCCACATCTCATTTCCACAGTTCATAATATGCATGGCAGTTATATCAGTGTAATGCATATGCCACAACATGTAACTGTGCCACACTAATACTCCGTACCTCTCCAAGTAATAACATTCCCTTTACTTGCATGCGTAACATATGCGCCTACACACATATGTCCACATGACAAGCGCCGGTTTAATTTTTCTCGGGTTACGTACCCTTTAAAAAACTCATGTTTGTTACTAGAAGATGTATGATGTGCACTTATAAACACAATCACTTTCTCAAAAGATCACAACCACATGCCATATATCAATTTAATGTGTAATAATTATGACAAATATCAAATGCATATATTTCATGCATAATAAATAATATGCTTCATTTATATATATATCATATATATCATGTTTATTCATAATAAATAGTAAAAGCATATTATAAGCTTTACAAATATCAACTGCATAATAATTAACATGCTTTATGTATACATATCAACAGCTCATATATGAAAATTCAGGCATACGTATTAAATCAACAGTTCATGTATGCTAATATAATTTCCATAATATGAATTTCGAAAATCTTGCAATAACCATCATAATTTTATAAAAATCAATTATTTATAATTTTTTAACTATTTTATAAGACTCACAAATTGGAAAATAGTTAATATACTATCACATGAATTTTTATAGGGGAATTCACTTGTACCACTTTCTCTATTTTCACAATCAGTGTGTGTATATATATATATATATATATATATATATATATATATCATAATTAAAAAATAAAGTAGGTAAGTAGGTGATGGGGTTGGTGATATATATAATAATTAATGTAGGATAAGGAGCACAGAAATATAATTGCAAAGGTCAATACCAAAAAAAAAATATAATTGCAAAGGTCAACACACCCTCAGCAATTGCTCCAATATACACGTCAACTTTCAAAGGAGGCCCCAACACTTTGTACCAAACTGCCTCTCCAACTTAGTTTATGCTTTTATGTTAATCTAGTGGGTACTTTTGCTCTTTGGTCTCGTATTGCAATGGCTTTATGTACGGACAAGTGTAGGGCCCAGATTTGCTCATCTTAAGGGTTTATTTTGTAATAGAATATTCTAGATAATGAATAAAAATCACAACCAGCTGCTGTCCGTGAATTACAGCAACCCCTGTTTTTCATCTTTTCCTCTTCTACTTTGATCCTCCATTGGTATTTGCTGTGTGTATTGCAATATACTTAATTTTGTGTGTGAAAAGGGATAAGTTAGATCCTACTGGTTGGGATTAAAAACATTTTTCATTGAGACTATATCTTCTGTTAGAATCATCATCCAGTGAAGATCAAAATGAAGACTATATTATCATAATTAGTGAAGGAGTACAATAACAATTTGGTGTTATGAAAAGTAAAACATGCACACCGTAATAGCACTATTGTTTGGTTGCACAAATGCATGAAAAACCATATCAGAGCTTTCTTACACCTAGGAGTTTGATAGACTTATCTTGCACCACCACTCAGGTGTTATCAAGACTGATCAAGAGCTAAACCTGCACACCACCACCATAAACTGAAGGCAACCCACTAGCGTAGTTGTTGTATTTGAAGGCACGAGATATTGGAGAAGATCGAATTGGGAATAAGGATTTGTAGCAATGGCCTAAATTGAGAGAATGCTCTCTCTCTCTCTCTCTCTCTTTCTCTCTCTTCACTCCCAACTATTCTGCCGAACTCACTCACTCTCCCCCCCTTCCCCCTTCTCTGGTTTCTCTCGTTGCTTCCCCCGAGAACTGCTCTCCCTCTCTTACTTATAATCTCTTTATAAAAAAAAATTAAAACAATGCAACACAAGTGCATGCATCTTGTGGCAGCTAGGTACGTAGCAAGACAGCAAGGCAGCAAGGTAGCCTGCAAGTCTCCCTCACCCTGCACGGCACAACACCTCACCTCCACTTGCTGCACTGCACAGCATCTCGATCACCTCTGATGATGACAAAAGTCGGACAAAGTAAAAATAAAATGTAAAATCTGGGATTTCCCTTGGGAAGATCTCAGATGACTTGCACCGGTGTGGTGTTTTGCCTGAAAAAGCTCCGATGATAAAATTAGTGATCAATAAGGTAAAATTATAATCGGAATATCACTCTTGTTACGTACCTTTCTTTAATGGAGTTCTATCCTTTATATAGGCCCAATTCTCTGTGAATAGCCGCCTTCAGTCCATTTTAAAAAAGGATTATCCTCTGAATCTGGATATTTTTGTGTTGACAAATATCCCAAACATGTCAGATCAATTAAATGCAATTAAGGGTATGAAATATCTGTCCAGCTAATACCGAACCGCCATAAACATGGCGGTTTTGAGTCTAATCAAGATACTTTAGTAATTTTATTCAGATCGGGTGACCAAGACAACATTTTCATCGGGTAACAATTACTGATCGGGGACATATAAATCTTGAATCATTTGATTAAATAGAAGGTCGGTTTTTATCCTCTTCAGTTGCCCCCTACTTTCGTGAAGTCGGTATACAGATAATAAACTTTGCGGAAGTAATTTCAAATAGATATTTTCAAGGTAAACAGGTCGGGAACAACAGGATCAATCTTGGAAGCATAAGCTTTATATCGGTTTTTTCATATAAAAATCATGTCGGCCTGTTCAGTTAGGATTTGGTAAGATTTTATTCGAAATTCGTATCAGATATCGAGTCACAATAAATGCTCTTTGAGTGGCTCGAGGTACGGCGGCTGTCTTTTTTGGGGAATCGAGATCGTCAGGACGGTGTGGGAGGCGTAATGATGAGCATGCCTGTCGCTTGATTTTCAGCATGTAGGTCCTTGACGCGTGTCATGATGTAATTAGTTGCTTGTTCAACAAGCTACGTATAAATAAAAACAAGAGTTTTGTTTTTTCCCCCCATTTCTTCTCTCGTACTCGATAAGAAACCTTTCGCCAGACTGTTCAAGAGCTCGCCGGAAGAGAAAGACCCTCCGTTCCTCAGATTTTTCCGTCTCAGTTTGTCATTTTAGAGCCTTTCGCACCGTTTTAAAAGAGGTATTTTTTCTTTTGCCCCGTTTCATTTGGATTTTTTCCATACTCTTCTTTGGATTCTTGCATTTAGGATTTCTTTCGTTTTTGAATCTTCCGGTGAACATTGAGTTTTCCGGTGATCTTTGAGTTTTCCGTCAATACCCATTTGAATTTTCCGGTGACTGTTCTCTTTTACCCAAACAACCTAGAAATGTCAGACAATCGGGGTGGATCCGGAACTAGTACATCTGGATCCATCTTTGATACTTTAGAGGTCAACCCAATCCAATCCCTGCCCCCTAATCCGATCAACCGACCTGGTGATGAGCTTCCTAGCCCCCCATTTCCATTTGTTCATATCAACCTTCTAGAAGAAGAGAGAGAGACTGAGATCAGGAGATCGTACTATATCCCCAATTCCGTAAATGTCCGAATTCCTGGGCCAGAAATTCGGGTTACCGATGCTCTTCCTGGGGAGATCAGTTTTTATGAAGAAACCTTTAAAATTGGACTTAGGTTACCCCTGCAACCGTTTATCAGAGAAGTACTCCATCGGCTCGGGGTAAGTCCAGTTATGCTAACGCCGAACTCATGGAGGGTGCTCCTTGGGTTCATGGTGTTATGGAGATCGCTCGGATGGACACCGAACTTCAATGACTTGAAGTTTATGTGTTTCGTTAAAGAGAACTCCCGGGCTTCTCCGGGCTGGTGGTATTTAGGAAATCGTACAAACAGACCGGTGTGGACACCCCATTTTTACCAATTATTTCTACCATATATTCATGCAAATGATCAACTAGAATAGCTGATCATTGAGTGAGGAATTGGCCTTGTAAAGACCAAATTGACCAAATTGCCCTTTGCTGAGGAAAAGGACAATTCATTATTTCATGTGTACATTTGGATTGGAATCAACCCATTTGTATTGCATTTGACTTTTGAGGTGTTTTAGAACATCCCTGTAAATTTTCATGGCATTCTGATGAGAGCTCGATAGGTAATTAGGGTTTTTGCGACTTGAAGGGCATTTTCGTCATTTTTCTCGTATAATTTCCGAATGACCTCCGAATTCGAAACGGATTGTTTCATGAGGTTTATATGGATGTGGGGAGTGAATTTGGAGTGCTAATTGAGTCTTTGAATGGTTGGGATAGATTCTCCCAAAATCGATCCCACGGGTAAGGATGAGCTGAATTAGGGTTTCGATCAAATTGACCGTGAGTTGATCGTTTTTACCAAAACAAAAGATTTTCAAAACATGTTGTTAAGTACCAATTTCATATTAAAACCATGTTTTTAGAAGTGGTTCAAGCCTAATTGATCAATTTTACAAAACGAGGAATGGTCATATGACCAATTTTGGCACAACCGGGTCAATTGGCTAGCTTTTTGCTAAAACCCTTGACCATGGTCAATTGATTTTAACCCAAAAACATTCTAAAAATGTGGAGGATCAAAACACGGTCGTTTTGAGCCCTGAACCATCGGATTTGGATCAAATTTGTCCAAAATATGGCCAAATTTCGAAAACCCTAAAATTTGGGAACAAAATTGGGAAAGTCAGCATGATGACCGTCCTAGCTAGGACGGCCAACCGTCCATGCCTAGGACGACCATCAGCTTGCTCGAGCCAATTTTGCCATTTTGGAAATTTTCACCTATTTTGGGCCGATTTGATTTGATTTTTTTGGCATAAATTCGAAGGGTTTCAGCTTGCAAACCCTAGGGGGATTGGTTCTAAGCCCTAGGATCGTTTTTTTTAGAGGAATTAATCCTAGCCATTCAATGTTTTAAACCTTAACTCTATATATGCTTCATTATAGAGTTAGATGAGGGGGGTTCAAAAAAGTTAAGAGCATTCTAGGGTTTAGGAAGGAGGCTACAGATCTGGTTTTACACCATTGGGGGAGAGAACTAAGGTGAGGAAGAAGGAGAAGAAGAGCCATAAGCTTGGAGCTTAAAGGAGATCAATCAAGGAGAAAAGAGAGAGGTAATGGCCTTATCATTGAACAATATGTTCTCATTTGTTCATGAATGATACTATGATTATTTTGAGTTTGATTGTTTTGTATTTGATTTAATATATATGCATGATTAGAATAGGATGTAGTTTTAATATAGGATAATAGTATGTTCATCATGAATAAGGTTGGTTTTATTTTTGATTATGTGTTAGTATGCATGTTAGGGTTAACTTAGTTATGATTTTATGTGAGTTAATGTGTCTAGGTTATTTATTTATTATGAGCATGTATGTTTAGAATAGTTATTTGTATGATGTTATATGAGTAATCATAGTTAGGGTATTTTTTATGTTGATTTTATGTTATTTTATGTGATTAGGGTTAATGTGTATGATTAGTATAGTTTAGTTATGTGCTTTATGTTAGAATACATGTCTAGGGTTGATTAGCTTAGTTATAATTTTATATATGCATGTTAGGGTTAGTTTTCTTGTTATTTTATGTATGTATGCATGATTAGAAGTAGTTTTATCATTATTCTATGTGAGTATGCATGTTAGGGTTAGTTTTCTTGTTATTTTATGTACGTATGCATGATTAGAAGTAGTTTTATTATTATTTTATGTGAGTATGCATGTTAGGGTTAGTTTCTTGTGATTTTATGTGTGTAAGCATGCTAGGGTTAGTTTTTGTTATGATTTTATGTTTAGGATGAGTCCGTTGTTATTATTTCATGTATGCGAGCATGTTTAGAGTAAAGGTTAATATATTCATGTTGTTATTTGAATCTCATGATAATTGATTGGTGATTTTAGTGGTAATATGAGTACGTTAATGTGTATTTTGACATGTGAAGAGTCTTGAGTCTTTTTGTTTGTGCTTTTTATGATTATTTGAACACTTGATATGGATTTGATGGATTGAATATATAAATTGTGTACAAGGGAGCGTGCGAAGGTAAGATCCTCCCCTTGTGTTTAAAATAGTTGTTTAAAGCATATTTGTTGTTAGTTTTCTTATACATTTTGTATGGTAATTTAGTATAGCATGTTAGATTGTATGCTAGGGTGTTTATTTGTCATTTTTTATGGATTAACAATGTTTTTTAAGCCATTTGGAACATGTATTCAAATCTGTCCAGATTTGAATATATGTTTTAAAGTGGTTTAATTAATATTTTTAAGCCATATTTTTGCATGATTTTTATAGTTTTTTTATGGTATATTCATGTAGAAAGCATGATAGGTCATCTTCACATTTTTATTCTTTGTTTTCATGATTTTTTAGAGTGGTTAAAGGTTCATATTCAAATCTGTCCGGATTTGTTTATGCCCTTAAATCACTTCTAAAAATTATTTTAGGGCTAAATCTAACTTAGAAATATGTTTAGGTTCACATAGATCAATTAGTGTGCATTTAGGAGCATTTTCATGCATTTTTAGAATTGATTACATGCTTATTTGTTTAAATTTCAGCATGCATTGCATTAGTATTTTTAGGATTTTAGAAATACTTTAGGGCTAGTTAGAGACCCTAGGCTAGGAAGGTCACTTGACCTTCCCTAGGAATTTCCTTTGTTGTAAAGATTGTTATCAGATTTGTGTGTTTTATTTGATTTGAGATGTCAACCTTCGAGATATTTCCTAAAATATTTTTGATGCAATATTTATGAAATAAATATGATTTTATGAGATATTTGATTATTAATTGATTTTCAAAAGATTTGAAATGTTTTAAAGATTTTTTACCTTGGAATGAAATTCCTCCCATATGATTTGTTTTCTTGAAAATCTTTGAAAAAGATTTTTAATGGGAATTGGATTCTAAAGATAAGAATTGTTTTAGAATATTTGGATTTTAAGAAAGTCTTTTAATTTGAAATGATTTCAAATAAATGATTTTAAACAAACAAAAACTCTCGAAGTTAGAGTCTTGAAATTAGGTTGAATACCTTTGATGATGTGATCGATTACAATAGGAGAGTCCTAGGGTAGTCGAACTACGTGGACTTTGATACTTGCTAGGTGATACTAGTAAGTTACGTAGGCGCTAATAGGGCTCAAGTCTGCCCTAGGATGCCCGTAGGGTGTCCTAGGTTTTTAGGGTTTGTTTGTATTTTTTTTATTATTATTAATATAACTAATGTAGATAATGCATTTATATCACTATTTTTTAGTTGATTAGATTATTTAGGATTGTTTGCATTGAGAAATTTAAATAGCCCAAATAAATTAGAAGTCCTTTAATTAGGGCGAGGTGGGTGCCTACAAGTGAAAGCTTGGAACCTTCCCACGTCGTAACCTAGCCCCCGGATCCAACTCTGGTTTGTAGACTGTCTTTTCATTGAAAATGGAGTTTGTTTTGTTTTGATTTTAAAAAAATAAAACATTTTCATGGTTTCCTTATTCCTTAAAAATAAGGTGGCGACTCCTTTGTTTGATTTCTAAACCCCCCCTAATCACATCGCCCGGTGATGATGTGGACTCACACCATCAAAGCCCCGTCCACGAGGCTGGTCCACAACCGGGCATCGGGAATCTTCCCTTTTCAATCAAAGGGTGGAAGAACAAGTATTTCTTCGTCAGTGGCCCTGGATGGGAGTTTGGGGAAGATGAGGAACGCACGTTTCCTGTTCCAAGAGATTGGAGACCCCGACCAGGGTTTTTTTTTTTTTTTTTTTTTTTTTTAAGAGTATACACATCTTGTCGATCCCGATCTAATAAAATTTTGTCTTTTTGTAGTGGACAAGATTCTCCGATGCGGAGCATTGACTGATCGCATTGTCGGTAGGATTGATCGGTTGTGGAGAGAGGAGCGTGGTTTTAACCACTTGCGTGACGATCGAACTTGGAAACCTCACTACTTGGCTCATCAATTTTTGGTTCATCCTGTCGATCTGGTCGAGAGGTTGTTCCGTGATAAAACAATCGATGGCCATCCGATCAGACCTTACTTAGACCGATCAAGACATTTCGCCATAACGGCGAAAGAGAGAGCGGACGAGCAAAGAATTATCGGAGAGATCAGAGCTCGGGCCGAAAGACAAAAAATCAGTAGGAAAAGAACTTATCAAGCCCGAAAAGGTAGACTTGTGCACTTAATTTATAGATATATCTTGTTTTTTTTTGTTGTCTTTTGCTGACAAGATTCATCCATTTTTGCAGCCATGAATATTGATATCGATGATGTCTTTGGGGGAGTCATACCCGAGGAAGAATCTCCTTCTGTTCCTCCTCCTCCAGCAAGCGTGGCCAAGGCACCGGCCCAAGAGAAAAAGAAGAAAAGACCACGGGCTGAACAAGATGCCCCCTCTGGAGTCCCGATCAGTAAGAGGGTCAGTTCCGGATCGGCTTCTGGATCGGGTGCTGGTGTTCGCCCCGGTCGAACCTCAGCGGAAGACTAGCTGAGTGCTGGGTCAGGTGCACCCCTCACTCTATCTGGCCTTACCGTGGCTAGTTCTTTTGTGAACAGCCCGAACGCCAGTCTGAAGGCCCTTGAGGGTCTATTTGGGTCGGCTGACAAGGAAATTCTTTCACAAATTCCTCAGTCCGAACTTCCCGAGCTCCTAGCTCATTCTGCAATCAAGGTATTTTTAAATAACCGATACTGTATTTTCAGCTTTCCGTGTTGTTATACATGTTTTTTTATTCCTCCTTTTGTTTGTAGACTGCACTCATCGGCCTCCACTCTCTTCGAGAAGCCTGGGATGCTCGAAGATCCAAGGCCAATATAGATATAATAAATAAAAAATTGAAGGAGTCTGTGGAGGAGAAATCAGGTGAACTCCGATCAATCCAAGCTGCGTTGGAGGAAGAGAGATCAAAATTCCGAGAGCGAGAGGATGAGTACACCCGAAAGATAGATCATTTGATGGCCGAGCTGGAGAGAGCCAAAATAGCTGAGAAATAGAGCGCTGAAAAAGCTGTTTCTGAATATCGCTCCTCTGATGAACTAAAGGCATTGATCACGAAGGAGGCCGGGCTATTTTTGGTGAAAGGTTTTAATGGAGCACGGGATCTGATGAAAAGATTTTTTCCCGATGCTGATTTTTCAAGGATCACCTTACCTGAACTAAGGGCCCAACTCCAAGCCGATCGTGCTCAAGCCAATCAAGAGCGTGAAGCTGCTCAAGCAAATATCGATCAAGAAGTGACTGATCAGAATGCTCCGATCGATGCTCCTTTAACTCCAGCCGATCCCTCAACCTCTCGAGATCAGACTAATGCCTCAACCTCCCGTGGCAAGGCTATTGCTCTAGATTGAGCCTTTTTCTGTACTCGTTTTTTTTTTGTCGATGTGATTATGTAATACTGATGCTTTTTGCAATGAAAAGTTCATTTCTGATTTCTCTGTGTTGTGTGTTTTTTGTCGTATTTCTTCTTCTGATTTCACCTTATCCATCTCCCCCAGTTCGGGGTGAAGTAAAGAATTTCGAAGTACTTCACATCGAATTAAGATATCATAAGTAAAAAAAAAAAAAAAACGCAACTGAAGTCACTAGGGTAACGTTTATTATACGTTTGTGCCCTTAAATCAATCCCATGATTTTTAAAGAGCAAAATATAATTGCTGGCCCAAGATCGGTCGGGACTTGAAATGTCGAGTGCAAAAGAAATGACCAACCAAAAAATTAATCATTGAAACATAACATTGAAATTTTACTCAAGATAAAGAAATCGGGAAGATAACAGAGATACATATATGGACCGAATAGATACATAAAGAAGACACAATCAAAAAACATATTACAAAAAATGAAGAGCATAACAATTTATACTTTTCAACAAAATCGACAGATCGGGATATCGCAAACTGTAACATATGCTTTCCTTTAAGGGTAATATTTTTTAAGATGGGTAGCATTCCAAGGACGAGGGAGCATTTTTCCGTCCAGATCAGCGATCCAGTACGTGCCTACCCGATTAAAATTTTTAACTTGATAAGGTCCTTCCCAGTTAGGATCAAGTTTATTAGGATGAAGAACCTTTTTAAGAACAAGATCACCAGGTCGGAAATGCCGAATTTTCACATTTTTGTTATAGGCCCGAGCCATATACTGTTTATATGAAGCTATACGGAGTCGGGTTGTTTCTCTTTTTGATTCTAACATATCAAGGTTAAAGCAGAGCTCTTGATCATTGATATCTTGATTGAATGTCTCTAGTCGATAACTTGGCAGACCGATCTCGACAGGTATGACTGCTTCGGTCCCAAAAGTGAGAGAAAAGGGAGTTTCGCCTGTAGAGACCCGACTGGTAGTGTGATACGCCCATAGAACGGAAGGGAGATCCTCCACCCATAATCCCTTAGCCTTTTCCAGCCTTTTTTCTAAAGAGTGAATGATTGTTCGATTTGTTACCTCTACTTGCCCATTAGCTTGTGGATGACCTGGAGAAGAGAAATTGTTTTGAATACCAAGATCCTGACATAGCCTGCGTAAGCCCGAATTATTGAACCGAGTCCCATTGTCGGCAACTATAACTCGCGGAATACCGAAGCGACAGATGATACTTTCCCATATGAAACTTCTGATACTGCTCTCGGTGATTGTGGCAACGGGTCGGGCTTCTACCCATTTGGTGAAGTAATCAATAGCAACTATCAAAAATTTCTTTTGTCCCTTAGATGTAGGAAGAGGTCCCACGATATCAATACCCCATTGTGCAAATGGCCAAGGACTAGAGATCGGGATGAGCATGCTAGGTGGTTGATGAGGTATAGGAGCAAAACGCTGACATTTATCGCATCTACGAACCAGATCGGTGGCATCCTTCTCCATCTTAGGCCAATAGTAGCCATGCCGAGCTACCTTTTTTGCAAGGGATCGGCCCCCTGCATGATTTCCGCAAATACCTTCATGGATTTCACGGAGCACGTAGTTTGCCTCATCGGGTAAAACACATCGTAAGCAAGGCCCGTAATATGATTGTCGATAAAGATGGTTGTTGATTATACAATACCGAGCTGATCTGCACCTCAGACGACGAGCTGCGGCTTTATCGGTAGGAAGAACACCAGATGTGATATAATCTTTGATTGGATCAAACCATGTTGGCTTTGTCTGGACATTGTAGATCGGTTCATCAATTTGGTTTATAAGAGGTCGCTCAACCAATTTGATTATGACTGACCTTGGGAGATCAGTATGTACGGCAGAGGCTAAATTTGCCAGTGCATCAGCATGGCAATTTTCGTCCCTTGGAATTTGGTTGATAGAGATCGATGTGAAGCGTGAAAAAGCTTTGAGAGCTTTGGCTAAGTATTTTTGCATTGATAACTCTTTTGCCAAATAGGTGCCGTTGATTTGGTTAACTATCAATTGAGAGTCGCTGAAAACTTCCAGTTTTTGAACCAAGAGATCGGTCGCCACTTGTAGACCTGCAAGGAGAGCCTCATATTCTGCCTCGTTGTTTGTTGTTTTGAAATCGAGCCGCAAAGCTAGTTCCATCTTTTCTCCCTCAGGGGAGATCAATACAATTCCTGCCCCGGACCCTTTTTGATTTGAAGAACCATCAACATATAAATGCCAATTTTGAGGGTATATGTCGTTTTTGTGATCGTTATTTGCTGATGTTGTTGATTGGGTCGGGGCATAACTTTGTTCAGGTTGAAGATCGGGTGTGAACTCGGCTATAAAATCAGCCAATACTTGGCCTTTAATAGGGAGGCGAGGACGATATTCGATATCGAACTCTCCTAATTCCACCGCCCATCGGATCATTCTTCCAGAGGTATCAGGTCGGTGAAGTATATGCCTCAGAGGTTGGTTAGTCAATACAACGATTGGATGAGCTTGAAAATATTGACGCAGTTTTCGCGCCGAAGTAACAACAGCAAACGCCAATTTTTCAAGTAAAGGATACCGATCTTCAGCACCAATCAAAGTTTTACTGATGTAATAGATCGGACGTTGTACTCCTTTATCTTCTCGAATGAGTACCGAGCTGATAGCTGATGATGAAACACCGAGGTAAAGAAACAAAGTTTCGCCTAGCAATGGCTTTGAGAGGAGAGGTGGAGACCCAAGATAGTGTTTTAATTGTTGAAATGCTTCCTCAGCTTTGGCAGTCCATTGATATATCTTTTTCCCTTTGAGAACTTTGAAAAAATGAAATCCTTTTTCGGAGGATTTAGAAATGAACCTGTTTAAAGCAGCCATCCGTCCTGTCAATCGTTGTATTTCTTTAATTGTAGTCGGGGATTTCATGTTGAGTAGAGCCTCAATTTGATCGGGATTCGCTTCTATCCCTCTTTTAGTCACTAAAAAGCCCAAGAATTTGCCCGACGAGACGCCAAATGAACATTTGGTAGGATTAAGTCTCATCCCGAAGCGTCGCATAATCTTGAAAGCTTGATCCAGATGAAAAATATGATCGGGTGCCTTTAGAGTTTTGACAAGCATGTCGTCAATGTAGACCTCCATAGTTGACCCTAATAAGCCCTCGAACATCCTTGTGACGGTTCGTTGATATGTGGATCTCGCATTGATTAACCCAAAAGGCATTCGAAGATAACAAAACATACCGATGGCGGTTATGAATGCCGTTTTTTCTTGATCGGTAGGATCCATCTCGATCTGGTTGTAGCCTGAGTATGCGTCCATAAAGCTTAGGAGCTCATGGCCTGCTGTTGCATAGACCAGCTGATCTATTCGAGGAAGAGAAAAACTGTCTTTTGGACAAGCTTTATTTAGATCGGAGAAGTCGATGCATACTCTCCATTTGCCGGTTTTCTTTTTGACCACCACACAATTGGAGAGCCAATCTGGATAAAAGACTTCTCGAATGAAACCAGCTTTAAGAAGCTTATGAACCTCTTCTTGAATTGCTCGGGATTTTTCTTGTGAGGTGACACGCTTCTTTTGTCGGATCGGTTTAAAGGATGGATCGACGTGTAGTTTATGCATCGCAATGGTTGGGTCAATCCCCGGCATATCCTCATGACCCCATGCAAAGATTTCATAATTTGCTTTTAAAAATGTTGTGAGGTCGACTTTAATGGAATCAGGAAGGTCGGATCCTATGCTGACAGTTTTGTTGGGATCGGTAGGATGTACCTGAATTTCAGTTAAGCCCTCCAGAGGAATTGATTTTGGATTTTGCTCGTCCCGAAGATCATCGATCCCGGTATCCTGTAATTGCTATGGAAGATCGGTAGGCAGGCTCTCTGCTTTATTCTGGTTTAAAGACTTTGTGGGGATGGTCAGATTCATTGACGGGATATGCATGGTTTTTTCTCCAGGTGATCCCTCGTTGTAAGAAAGGGCAATGTTGAAGCAAGATCGGGCAATTGCTTGATCTCCTTTGGCTTCTCCTGTTCCATGAGACGTGGGAAATTTCATACAAAGATGAAGTGTTGACGTAGCTGCTCCGAAGTCATTGAGGCTGGGTCTTCCGATGATAGCATTATACGCTGACGGACAGTCTATGACCATAAAAGTTGCGTCTCGGGTAGCTTGAGTTGGGGAATCTCCAATTGTGATCGGTAAGTTGGCCCAACCAAGCGGCTGTAAGGACGATCCATTGAACCCAATAAGTGGAGTGTTAATCGGGGAGAGATCTTCAACATTCCTTCTCATTCGTTCATAAGCTGTCACAAATAGAATGTCAGCCGAACTGCCAGTATCTATCAAGATTTTACTTACCGAATAGTTCGCGATGATTGCTTTAATTACTAAAGGGTCATCATGAGGTAAGTGAACTCCCTTCAGATCGTCTTGAGAAAAAGATAAAAGACCGTATCGCTTGGAGATAGGTCGGTCAATGCTCATTACTTGATCCGACGGGGAAGTTTGAGCCGACCTGGCATAAGCTTTTCTGGATGAGCTGCTTTCTCCGGCGTAGGTAAAACCTCCATGAATGGTATCAATTACTCCTGCTATTCTTTGTTGTTGACTTGGTTGCTTTGAGTCGGGGTCAGAACGCATTTGAGAATGAATATCATCTTTTGACGGATCGATAAATTCTTTCAAATACCCCCGTTTGATGAGACGCTCCACTTCATTTTTTAGATCGAAACAATCCTCGGTGATGTGTCCATGATCCCGATGAAATGCGCAATATTTATTTTTGTCCCTCCTCTTTGGATCCGATCTCATCCGCTGTGGCCATTTCACGAAAGGCTGGGTTTCAACCTCGCTTAGAATTGCATGGATAGGTTGACGTAGTGGCGTAAAAGATGTGAATTGTCTTGTTGGAGATCGGTTTCCTTCAGGGGCGTCAGTTTTTTGTTTTTTATCCGGTTGCTTCTTTTCATCAGGTTCACGCTCTTTTCGTTTCTGAACTAGCTCCTGTTTCTTTTTATCAGAGTCAATTAGATCATCTACGCCGACGTACTTTCTTGTCCTTTCTAACAGCTCGGTGAGGGTTTTTGGTTCCCTTTTAACAAATGAGACTCTGAGGCTTCGGGTTCTGAGTCCTTTCATCATTGCTGCCATAGCCACACCTTCGTTAAGTACATCGATCTCTAGTAAGGCCGAGCTAAAACGTTGTAAATAAGACTTTAAGCTTTCATCTTTCTCCTGATCAAGACTCAAGAGATACGTCGCGGGCTTTTTAGGCCGATGACTGCTTACAAAGTTTGCCTCAAGTGCCGAGCTGAGCTGTTGAAATGAGCTAATAGAATGTGGTGGCAATCTTTGAAACCAAGTTCGCGCTGGTCCTTTGAGGGTCATAGGGAAGGCACGGCACATAATGGGATCCGACACACCTTTCAGATACATGTGGTCTTTAAAGGTGAGCACATGTTCTCGGGCATCATTGGTTCCATCGTAAGAATCAATTGTTTGTAATTTAAACTTATCTGGTAATGCTTCTTGCAGGATTGTGATCACGAAAGGAGAGGAATTGTCGATTGCCGTCCCTTCGGGTTTGTTACCCCGTGCTGGCTCCTTTTCTTTATGGTAGGATGTGCATCGGGTCGGCTCCGGCCTGTGAGATCGTGCTGCAGCCAGATCATGCTCAGGACGCCGTTTGTCGACATTCACGGTCCTCCTTCTGGAACCAACCTCCGAACTACTCCCCTCTTCCTCGTCGAAACAATGAAGCCGAACTGGAGTACGTCAGCTTTCTTCCACCACACGTCGTAATGGGATGGTGGCATTCACCGGTCGCTCATCAATTCGATCGGGATGGATTGGTGTTTGAACCGGGTGTTGCGGGGACGGATTGTGTGAAATGATCAAATCTTGTTGGTGTGTTAAAGTCTGGATAAGCAAAGTCATGCTTTCCATCTGCTTCTGCATGTGGTTAAGTTGATGTCGGTACTGATCATTAGAAGTTGATCCGATTTCTTGGCAGATCGGTGGAATTACCAGGGATTCGTCTGGAGGAGTTGGCCGCTCAGTTTGTAAAGATGGCCGCTCCGATATAGGGGAAGATTCATCGTGACGAGCTCGTCGCGATGGGTCGGAGGTTCTCTCCAATTGCGGTCCCGACACTGATTGGTCAGTTGGATGGACCGAGCCGATATTGTCGTCGGCCTGGGCTTCGGGCTGGATCACGTCCATACCGTCAAAGAGAGTTATGTATAAAGAAAGGCACCGAAAAGATTGAAATTTCGGGCCCCACGGTGGGCGCCAAATTGATGATGACAAAAGTCGGACAAAGTAAAAATAAAAGGTAAAATCTGGGATTTCCCTTGGGAAGATCTCAGATGACTTGCACCGGTGTGGTGTTTTGCCTGAAAAAGCTCCGATGATAAAATTAGTGATCAATAAGGTAAAATTATAATCGGAATATCACTCTTGTTACGTACCTTTCTTCAATGGAGTTCTATCCTTTATATAGGCCCAATTCTCTGTGAATAGCTGCCTTCAGTCCATTTTAAAAAAGGATTATCCTCTGAATCTGGATATTTTTGTGTTGACAAATATCCCAAACATGTCAGATCAATTAAATGCAATTAAGGGTATGAAATATCTGTCCAGCTAATACCGAACCGCCATAAACATGGCGGTTTTGAGTCTAATCAAGATACTTTAGTGATTTTATTCAGATCGGGTGACCAAGACAACATTTTCATCGGGTAACAATTACTGATCGGGGACATATAAATCTTGAATCATTTGATTAAATAGAAGGTCGGTTTTTATCCTCTTCAACCTCACCCTGCACAAATTGGCATGGGCCAAGACAATTATTTGCTCGACACCAAGAGTAAAAACAAGGAGTGCATGCTCACGGGTCTGGCTATCCTTGGAGATACCAGCCTCAAAACCACCAGAAACCATGTACGGATCACATTCTCCACTTGCACTATTCGACATTTGATGATCACAGAAAGAGCTTCCTGATTTAATTCAGAAACTATACGCGTACCGAGAGAAAGATAAAATCAAGAAATAAGAAAGCAAGCATGTAGCTACTTTCCCATAAACTGACTGAGGTTTGAAACCCACCAAGGCACTGTACAAAACTAAAAAAAATATGCCATGACAAAAGAGGGCAGGCCATAAGACCATCTCCGATCATTAACTCAAACTCTTACTTACTTAAATTGAGTAAAAAATTGAGTAAAAAACTCATTTTAAATGGGAGCTCTCCAATCACTAACTCAAATTTTTACTCAAATATTTTTAATAATTATATTTTACTTCCCGCAACTTTATTTTATTACGTTTCCCCCCCAAGATTACTTTCCCACCAAAACCACTCATCCTTTTTCCCGCAAAAAAATATATTCCCTCCAAATTAGCTACAGTTTCCCTCCAGAATGTCATTCCTGCCAAAAAAATTCCCACACTTTTTCCTATAAATATAGCTCATCCTATATACCATTTATCACTACACTATTCTCCAAGTATTTTAATTCATAATGGATCCTTTCAAAGTTTTTTTAATTACTAATTTTCATCTTCCTCTTCATCTTCATCTTCTGATGATGATGATGAAATGACAGCACTTGTGTCTCTTTTTGAGGCGAATCAATCAACAATGATGGAAATGGTTCAACAAGATATGGAACAACCAAACAAACACCGCGGATCCGTTCTAGGATGCAAATACATCCGGCGTGAAAGGAAAATTGGTCACGATCGTTTGTTTGCTGACTATTTTGCCCAAGAACCAGTTTATAATGCTACAATATTTCGGAGACGCTTTCGAATTGAGCGTCATATATTTGTAATTCTCAATGCTATTGAATCTCACAATCCTTTTTTTGTTAAAAAAAAAGATGCATGCAATGTTATTGGGTTGTCTTCTCTTCAAAAGATGACAGCTGCAATTAGAATGCTTGCATATGGTATGCCGGCAAATGCAATTGATGAGTATGTACGGATTGGGGAAAGCACTGCAATATTGAGTTTGAAACATTTTTGTCAATCAGTAATTGACATTTTCGAAGCTGAGTATCTAAGAGTTCCAAGGCCAGATATATGATATAGCAAGGTTACTTACTATGGGTGAGGCTTGAGGGTTTCCCGGTATGCTGGGAAGCTTGGATTGTATGCATTGGAAGTGGAAGAACTGTCCGACAGCATGGCAAGATCAGTACAACGGCCATATTAAAAAACCTACTATAATTCTTGAAGCTGTAGCTTCATATGATTTGTGGATTTGGTACGCATTTTTTGGAATGCCAGGATCTCATAATGATCTAAATGTCTTGGATCGATCTCTTTTATTTTCTGATCTTGCCCAAGGGCGGGCTCCTCCAGCTATATACTCAATAAATGGGCACACTTACAATATGAGATATTATCTTGTTGATGGTATATATCCACCATGGGCTACATTGGTCCAAACCATTTCTTCTCCATATGGACCAAAAAAATAACATTTTGCAGATATGCAGGAAGCTACGAGAAAGGATGTGGAACAGGCGTTTGGGGTTTTACAAGCTCGATTTGCAATTGTACGTGGACCAGCACGATCATGGGATTTTGAAACTCTTGGGAAGATAATGAAGACATGCATTATCTTACATAATATGATTGTGGAAGATGAACGAGAAGGCTATCCTGATTTTGAATATGAAACAGCAAGTCATAACCCATCAATTGAGGTTTCACGAGATTTTAATGATGACTTTGACTCCTTCGTATCTCGTCATATAAGAATTAGAGATGCGGCTACCCACTATGCTATCCGCAATGACTTAATTGAGCATCTTTGGCAACGCTATCGAGATAGAGCATTTTAAGTGACTTTGTTTATTGTTTTTTATTTTATTTAAGTATTGTATCTTTTATTTATTTAAGTATTGTGTCTGTTATTTTATTTAAGTACTGTATCTTTTTATTTATTTATTTAAGTATTGTGTCTTTTATTTTATGCAAGTATTGAATATATATATATTTTTTATTTAAGTATTGTATTTTTATTTTAAGTATTGAAAATTAAACATTACATTAAGTATTACTAATTAAACATTAAGTATTGAAAAATAAACATTACATTGTAAATTAAAAAGCCATATTTCGGAAGAAGGAACCCATTTCTGTGCCCTGCCAAACACAGCCTAGGCTAGCACCCCTACACAAAACCATATTTCGGACCTAGAAACCCATTTCTGCAAAAGCTTCTTTGTAGATCTGCAGGGGGAGGGAGATAGAGGGAGAGGGAGAGAGAGAGAGAGGGGGGGGGGAGAGGGGGCTTCAAGGGGAAGAAGGAAGGTACCAGTTCGCGGGGAGAGAGGGATTGGTTCGCCGGGAGAGAGGAACTGGTTCACTGGGAAGCACATGGACTGGGATGAAGACGATGGCAGGGAAGAAGGAAGGTACCTTCCAACGGTCATATTTTTCTAACTCAAATTTTTGAGTTTGAACTCAATATAGGTTTAAGTTTGAGTAAAACTCAATTTGAGTTTGAGCATTAAGAACTTAGCAAATGGCTCACAAAGAACCCCCAAAATGTGCTCACAAAGAACACCCCTTCAAGTCTCACAAAGAGCACTTGAACAAATACAAGGATACAAGAGTAGGCGTACACAATAAATGCTTCAAATAAGCTGATACACACAAGTATAGCACAACTAATGGCTTCTCAAATGATTGACTAGAATAGCTCAAGAGTTTTGTAGAGAGAAACTTGAATAATGAATGCTTTCACAATGAATGATAATAACTAGAGTTGTTGTGTTGTGAATAAATGAGGAACAAACCTCTTAAATAGCCCTCAAGGTCAGATATGGCCGTTTGACATGAGCTTCATTGCTATTGGAGGAGAGGAGAAGAGCAGGGCTCATTAAATGCTAGGATTTCTCAAAATAGAAATAGCCATTTTTAAGTTGCAGGTCGGTTAGTCAACTAGGCAAAGAGTGTTAATCGACTAGATAGTTCAAAAATCAAAGCAATTTTGTTCCCGGGCTCGGTTAGTCAACTAGGCATATTTGGTTAGTCGACTAGACAAGTTAAAATATGATTTCAAAAATTCTCGAGCACGGTTAGTTGACTAGGAGGGTTTGGTTAGTCGACTAGACTAGTTAAAAAGTATTTGAAAAAATTTCTCGGGCACGGTTAGTCGACTAGGCAAAGATGTTTAGTCGACTAGCTCTTCTGCATTTCCAACTATTGCTACTGGGCTGCCTTTAGTAGACTAGACAAGGGTGTTAGTCGACTAATGACCACTTTAGTCGACTAATCAATATGTTTAGTCGACTAAACTTAGATTTTTCAAGAACTTAGCTTCTGGACCATGGTTAGTCGACTAGACTATGTGGCTTAGTCGACTAGACATGCATTTGAGCTAAAAACTTGAAATTTCTAAGTCTATTTCAACTTAACATATCCAATATAGTTAACTAAAGTTTTCAAATGCATTTTTGCAAGTTTTCTAAGGTTAATGAATGCTAATGCAACATGAGAAAACTTTTGATTGAGCTATACAAGTTTAATCAAATGAGTAGCCTTACAAAAATGGTTCCTAAACATCTTGTTCTTCAAAGGTCTTCAATGATTGACTTCAAGATGTCTTCCACAAGCTCCATGATTCAATGTCTTGCATATTTGCACAGTTTGGAAGCTTTGAGTGCACAGTTTGGAAGCTTTGAGTGTGTTGATGAGCTCCAACAAGATATTGCTTTGATACTTTGGAGACAAAAACACTTAACTATTTGTTAGTAACTAAAGTAATGTTTGTTGATCATCAAAATATGGTCATTGCAATTGACCTTAGGGCTAACACAATGTATTAAGTCTCCGTAGTTTTTTGTGACGATGAATGGGACTTTTAAAGATTTTTTCCAATCAGCTCAGGGCTTGCGGCAAGGGGATCCCTTATCACCTTACTTGTTCATTATTATGGAAGAAGTATTGACAAGGTTACTTAGGAAAAATTTTGAAGCAGGTTGGATTGGAAAATTCACTCTTCCGATGGGGGCACCTTTGATCTCTTATTTACTATATGCTGATGATCTTTTGATTTTTGCTAATGGTGGGAAAAAATCTATGAAGGGGCTTGTTGACACTCTTGCGATGTATGAAAGATGGTCGGGTCAGAAAATTAGTAAGGAAAAATTGGCTTTATTTCCTTCTAAGTTTATTAATCCGTCTCGGAAATGTGTTTTGGTAAGAAGTATAGGTTTTAAGGAAGGAAAATTCCCGGTGACTTACTTGGGTGCTCCCCTGGTTTCTGGTAGATTGTTATCCCGTACTGTTGAGCCTCTTGTTGAAAAGATCAGGAAAAAGGTGGCGGGCTGGAAATGTAGTTTGCTTTCCCAGGGTGCCTAATTGATATTACAGCGGCATGTTTTATCTAGTATGCCTATTCACATTCTCTCTATGATCAATGTCTTGCGGGTTATTATATCTCGGATAAATTCTATTTTGGCCAATTTTTTCTTGGGTGAAGGGGAGGGAAAGAGGAAATTGCATTGGTGTGCTTGGTTGAAAATATGTAAGCCGACTAAGGAGGAAGGTTTGGGAGTGAGAGATTTACAAGAAGTACAAAAATCTCTCCACATGAAATTTGCATACAGGCTGCTGACGTCTGAAGGCTTGTGGGCATATTTTTTCAAATCCAAGTATCTAAGAGACGGCCATCTTATGTCTTGTGTTATGAAGACTTCGGATTCACGTTTTTGGAGATCAGTTGTGGCTAGTGCTCCGGAAGTCTTGGAGAATGTCCAGGTTCTCTTGAGGGGTGGAAACTCATTCTTTTGGTATGATAGATGATTGGCGTCAGGACCGCTTTCAGTTAAGATTACTGATATTTCTAATAAAAATCTTCGTATTAAAGATTGTTGGGTGGATAAAGCCTAGAATTTTGACATTTTGAAGGATCTTGTGGGGGATGAGGTCATGGAAAAATTATCCAGACCAGAATTAGTGGGCGTGGTGGTTTGGATGTTTGTGTATGGAAGCCATCTTCTGATGGCAATTTCGCGACAGCTTCCACTTGGGAAATTTTTCGGAAAAAACAAGATATAATGCCGTGGCATGACTGGTTCTGGAATAGGTTTTTGCCAAAAAAATATCTATATGTAACTGGAAAGCTTGGTTCAATAGCCTTGCGGTGGATGAGAGAGTGCAAAATAAGGGTATATCACTTGCATTGGCGTGTGATTGTTGTAGTCAGCAAGCCAAGGAGTCCATTGATCATCTCTTAGTCACGGGTCAAATTGTAGCTCATATATGGGATCGTGCGAGTAAATTACTGAATGTGCCTTGTTTGTTATTTGATACTTGGATGGCAAGAATCTCGGCATGGATGATTTCGGCTAAGAAGGTTTCTTTATCTGGTAATCTAACTGGTATGCTTCCGTGCATAATTATTTGGTGTTTATGGACCCGTAGATGCAAAGCTAGAATGGAGGGGTTGAAAGCTAATACAGAGCAAGTGTGGAGGTCGGTGAAATTATGGCTTAAAATTCTGGCAATAGAATTGAAAGTGCATAAAAAGCTGACATCTTAGGACATTCACCTGATGAATGCATTTAACTTGGAGCCGGCTAGGGTTGCTGTTCGGAAATGCATGTTAGTGAGGTGGATTAAACCACCTTGTGGATGGGTTAAAATTAATTGTGATCGGAGTGCAAGCAATAATCCAGGTTCTTCAGAGGGTGGTGGTATTTTGAGGGATGCTAATGGAAATTTCAAAGGAGCATTCACGAGTCACTACGGTGTTGGCTCTAACAGTAGAGCATAATTAAAGGCTTTGTTTGATGGAATTCGGTTATGTAAGAGGCTATTTTATTTTAATGTAATTATTGAGAGTGACTCTAAAATTGTTGTGGACTGGTTTCGAATAGGTAAATGCACTCTATGGCATTTATGGGACTTTTGGGATGAATGTATTAAAGAGATGCACGGGATGAATGTTCGAATTGTTCATCAATTTCGTGAGGGGAACCAAGCGGCAGATTTCTTGGCTAAGCTAGGCGAAAGTGGCAGTAATATGATTTATGAAGAATTCCAAGAGTTGCCGAGATTATTACAAGGTATTGTTCGTATTGATAAGTCGGGTTTGCCGGCTATTAGACATTAATTTGTATCAGTTTTATCTTGGTTTGATGTCCTTTTTGAATATATTCTTTGATTGTGGTTTTTTAGGATTGTTTAGAGTTTTATTGATTTTTTATTTTATAGGCCTGTTTAGTCTTGATAATTTTTTAGGCTTTGTTTTGTTTGGTTCATTTCTTTAAGGTTGTTAGTTTGTTTCTGGGTGGGTTTTAATTGTTTTTTTTTTTTTTTTTTTGGTAATCTCCCAGTTTCTTCGTTTGTTTCCTCGGTATTCCTCCGCCATAAGTGAGGGCTTATTATTTTATTTGGGTCGAGGCCGCTTTGTGTGGCTACTGGCTCTTTTTTTTTTTTAAAAAAAAAGCTCCAAAAAATATAAACCTGCCTAAGAAGATATAAAACATGCAAAATAGGCCTAAAAAAAAAAATAGAAACGAATGGTGGGAAGACCCACCTTATCCACCCGAACAATACCTTTTAAAATTGGAGGAATTTTTTGGTTCGCCTCATAAATATATTTCTTCCCAATTCTCCTTGCTTAGCCAGAAAATCTGCAGCTTGATTTGCTTCCCGAAATTGATGGATCACTCTAACATTAAGCCCCTCCATCTCTGAGATTAACTCATCCCAAAAATCCCATAAGTACCACAAAGAACATCTCCCTGACCGGAACCACTCCACTACAACTTTAGAGTCACTTTCAATGATGATATCGACATAGTGCAGCCTTTTACACATCTTCACTCCCTCCAAAAGAGCCTTAAGTTCCGCCCCATTATTAGTACCAAAGCCAAAGTGGCGTGAGAAAGCCCGTTTAAAATTTCCCCTATCATCTCTTATGATGCCACCACCCCCTGAACTTCCGGGATTTCCACGAAAACTACCATCACAATTCAATTTGATCCAACCCCTCGGAGGCTTCAACCAATTGACTAATTTTTGTTTTCTTGCTGACATGGCCGGCCTATCCAGCCGAAACTCATCCAATAAGAGAAGGTCTTGTTGAGATAAAGGCCGAGAATAATTGATTTTATTTGCAAGTGCTTTGATCCAAAATCTCACCGTCCGCCAAACTTGTTCGTCACTATCTTTTACCCCTTCCATTCTCGCCTTGCAATGTCTTCTCCAGAGACTCCAAATAATCATGCAAGGAATAATACCAGTGAGAAAGCCTTTTGGTGTTGCCTTTTTTGCACAAATTAACCATGCCGAAAGCCGAGCTTTCAATGATCTCTGCTGCATACAAGGAACTCCCAGAATATCACTAGCTCGAGTCCATACCTCCTCAGCTAATTGACCCGAAGATAAGACATGGTCAATAGTTTCTTGATTTTTTTGGCTACAAGAATCACAAGCTGAAGCCAAAGACACTTCTTTCTTTTGCACCCTTGCATCCACACTAAGCCCATTAAACCAAGCTTTCCATATACAAATAGACACCCTCTTCGGTAATATACCATTCCATAACCAATCATACCAAGGTAACAAATTACCCTTGTTCCGAATTATCTCCCAGGCCGCGGCTGTTGAAAATTTTCCATCTGTAGTTGGTTTCCAAACCCAAATATCCTACCCTTCCTGAATGCGTTACTAGGACTGAATAATTTATGCTGTAACCGTCTCTCCCATAAGCTCTTTTAACCGATCAACATTCCAACAATTATTATCCCAGTAATCTCTGATACACAGATTAGTGTTTTGAAAATCCGCAGCTCGCACAGATAAAGGGCCTGAGGCCAACCATCGATCATACCAGAAGGAAGAATTGCGGGGGGGGGGGGGGGGGGGGGGGGGGG
>JAESVK010000327.1:499060-510585 GCA_017140935.1 Hamamelis virginiana | reverse complement strand
ACCCAAATGCACGCTGATGATGGTGTAAATCGCTAGGTTTTGTTAAGATATTCATTTATGTTGTTTTCGTGTGTAATGTAGGTTTTTGGCATTTTTGAAGCCCAAATTCGCTTTCCGATGAAGCGCGACTCGCAGTCGAAGGTTGGGACAGCGTCGAGGAGGCATTGAGCACCAAGCTGGGCTTTTCTGGGAAATTTTTGGGTCATCTATCGATAGCTGAATGTGCCTATCGATAGATGCCAGTCTCTGCATCTCAATAAAAAGCTGCTTGAGGATCATCTATCGATAGGTGGATCGCGCTATCGATAGATGCCGGCTTCTGTTTCGCAAATTGGAAATTAATTTCATGAGCTATCGATAGGCAAAGGGAGGTATCGATATATGCCAGCCTCTGGACCTTCAATTTTGGAATTTGATTTGTGAGCTATCGATAGGCGTGGCTATGTATCGATAGATACCAGCTTCTGACTTCCCATTCTCGGCCTCATTTCCAGCATCTATCGATAGCGGTCCTTGCATCTATCGATAGATGCCCTTCCAGTTCCAAGGCGATTCAGGTTCCCGCGTTCTCTATCGATAGCTGTTCATGGATTTATCGATAGAGATTCTTCATGGATCTTCAGTTTCAGCTGACCTTCGCAGCATCTATCGATAGGTGCCTTGCACGCTATCGATAGATGGCTGCCTGCTCCATTTTTTATGCTAAGTATTGTTGTAATAATGTTGACTTTGAGGGATACAATGGTCTTTTGGCTCTTTGACTTTTAGGGGAGTATTTAAGCAACTTTAAGAGGAGAGAGAGCAAGCTTGGTTTTGTCTTGTTGCTCATAAAGTGAGCTTTTGTTTTCTTGTGCTTTTTCTTGGCACTTTCTAGGTAGCCAATCACCACCCATCCTACTCCAAATAGGCCCAAGTTTGACTATGATGATGAGGAGCATCTACGGATCGCCGATCTACGTTATGGCCGGCTAGGTCACTCGGTTATGGGGTGAGGCAAGGATTTTTGGGTGAGGTTTTTTAGTCACCATTTTGTAATTAATGTTATTTAACTTTGGGATAGACTTGTATTTGAGAGCCTAGTGCTTTTAACCGTTTATATATCAATATGTTTTAGTTTTCTGTGATTACTATCTCATACAAATACAAGTGGTGCTTACTTTAATGAATGATTGAGTTAATGGTGGTTTGATCATTAGCATAGGTTATGCATTATCGTTCGATTCTGATAGTTTATGGCTTTTGATTAATCGTTATACACTTAATCATTCATATCATTTTGGTTAACTTATTCTTGTAGTCTAGGTTACCATTATCCCATGTTAAATAACATTTCACATTACAATCGGTGATTATTAACTTGCCCTAATCCGAACCGACCCCCATTACCTTTCTCCACTTTATCTTATTTCAAATTAATCTAGCACGTCTTTAAGTTATTATTAGGACCTTAATCAACAACCAATCAATCGCCCTTTGAATCACAATCACTAGCGTAGCTTCTTATTCACTTTAAACTTGATTCAACCATATTCTCTGTGGACGACCCGCACTCACTCTAACTTGCGACTTGAGGTTAAATTTCCGTTGAGTGTGGTCCTATAAATACTTTTAAATCTTGGCGCATGGTGAGGAATTAACCTCCCTCACCGTGGTGCGACCACTAGTACCCTATAGGTTCATGAGCTTAGGCCTGTTGTAGTGTTATGCTGCCCGATTAGTGGTATTAGGAGAAGATGCGAGACATGAGATATAAGACTAGGCTTTAGGCCCATGACTTTTGGATACAAGAGCTAGGTCCGCTGTGAGTTTAGGATGTGGGATTTAGACCCATGTTAATTGGATAGAAGATATAAGCCTGTGGTAAGATTGAGATGTGAGCTGTAAGAATGAGATTCGTACTCAGGCCTTAGGCCCATTTTTCATAGAATATGAAGGTTGATCTGTAGGCTTTAGGCCTATACTTTTGTGAGCATGTGAGATTATCCTTATTTATTCCTTTTCACACTGGAAGCTCTTAGTTGATTCAAACCTTTTCCTTTTCCCAGCATTCTGGCTTGGCGTCGTGATTCTAGCGGTCGGTTATTTAAGGGTCTACCTGTCGATTCAAAGATGTCTAGTAATGAGGATCATACCCTTACCGCCATTGGAAATAGTGGAAAGACGACTGATGAGAAGATTGAGGCACTCTTAAAAGTGGTTCAAGAGTTAGTTCACCAGAGAGAAGAGGAAGATAACGTGCGAGCTCGTACTAATCCCTTGTTTGAGAATGTCGATGAAGAAGAATGTTTCCTTAGATCAAAGATAGTTGTTGAACCCACTAGGCCTGGTGCAGAATTTGTTCAGCCTGTTGATCTGGAAAAAGAGTCCAAGCCCAAGACCCCTGCTTTCTTTTCCACTGAGCCTATAATGTTGAGTAGTAAGGTCGAAGCCCTGGAAAAGGCCTTGAAAGGTATTAGGAAGTCTGATGATCTAGTGGACATGTCTTCATTGTCTCTGTTCCCCAAGATCCGTATGCCCACTCATTTCAGAATGCCTGAGTTAGAAAAGTTTGATGGAATGGGTTGTCCTAAGACCCATCTGAAGATGTACGTGAGAGATATGCACCCACGAGGGGCTGATGATGACTTGCTAGCCCAAATGTTCCATGAAACACTGGCTGGATCCGCTCTGAAGTGGTTTCTGTCACTAGATGAATCTAGAATGAAGACATGGGAGGATGTATGCATTGAGTTCAGTAATCATTACCGGTATAACACATAGGTTGATATCACTAGGAGAGATTTGGAGACTACTAAACAAGAATCAAGAGAAACTTTCTCTGCCTTCCTCACCCGCTGGAGAGCCAAAGCTTCTAAAATGGCTAACCGCCCTGAGGAAGAAGTACAAATCCGCATGATAGTGAAGAACTTGCTCCTAGTGTATCACAAACACATGTTTTTCCAATATCTCCCAAATTTTCGAGCTCTAGTTGCTGTAGGTACCCAAGTAGAAGACGCTCTAGCCGATGGAGCTCTTCGAACTGATGAATCCTACAAGAATCGCCGACCTGTCATCAATGGGAAGGCTACTGAAGTCAATGCCATATCTCAGCCTGCTCCATTTACCCAACCCTTTTCCTTAGGGAATAAACCATCCAGAAAATTCACTGAACTCTATATGCCATTGGAAAAGGTTTTCGAGAAATTAAAAGCTCGAGGCCTGCTCCAACCTCTGGAACCCAGACCTACACCCAACCCATTACCCAAAAATTACAATGAAAATGAATACTGCCATTTCCATCAATCCAAAGGCCATATTACCAACCGTTGCTTCCGTCTCCGCCATGAAATCCAAGACCTCATAGATAACAAAACCATTTCCCCACCTTCTCAACCCAATGTCACCCAAAATCCACTTCCTACCCATGCAGTCCCACCACCAGCAAATATCAATGTTATCCATGCCGACCCTTATGTTCATTGTGAGCCTATCCGCCCTCACCCTTCATTCCCTACTTCCATAACTGAAATGTTTCATCACTGTCAAGCCCATGGGCTCATCACCCCATACAAGCCAAAACCCAAAAAACTTTACTGCCTATACCATGCCACTTCTAGCCATGACACGGAATCATGTGATACATTGCGGAATATAGTACAAGGGTTCATTGATCAAGGTCTGATTGAAATCCCTCAACCCTTCACTAGCCCAAGGAGGCTTTATCATTCATGGAGACAGTTTGAGAAAGATACATTCCTGGATTTTAGTTCGAATGGGTTTCCCAAGCCTCGCAGAGTGGATCAGTCGTCAAAGAATGGTACTAGTCAGTGGGCTCTCAAAGAAAGATTTGAAGCTAGGGATCCTTATGTGGATTTGTTGACAGAAAGGAGTGGAAGGTTCAGCTTCTACGTTCTCTACCCTGAAAAGTCTTGTGAAGCTGAAATGACAAAGACTGAACCCATTAGACCTAAAGCTAGAACCAAGAAAGCCTTCTCCAAGACTGGGACTAGCCAATGGGAGTTGCGAAAAAGATATGTGGCCGGAGATCCCGAAGTGGGCCTGTTAGGGGAACCTAGTGGGAAGTTCGACTTCTATGTCCTTTACCCTAAGATGGAGAAGCCCATATTTGAAAAACCCACCTGTGAAGAACCCATTGCTCCTTCTGGTTGGGGTGATGACCCTGACTCACTTAAAGAAGACATTCCTGTGGCTCAGGTTGAACCCGAAGATCCAAACCTCACCTGTTTTGAGAAAGCTAGCCAGAGTATCCTCAAGAAGTATTTTACAACCAAGGTCATCCATATGAATGGGGACACCCATCACCGAACCATCTATCTAAGGCAACCATGGGTCACCCAGAATTTCGAATCAAGTTCGACTTCCGCCGAGTCTACCATAGATGATGGGTCAGAGAATGAGATTGATATCATAGAGTGGGAAGATTTGATGAGCACACCCGAGGAGATAGCAGATATTTGGGCCAGTGATGAGGAAGATGTTAACCATGTCACTAGAGGAGGTCGTCATTTTAAGCCCGCCAACTTAGAATCCGACAATCCTTTGGGAGTGTTAGAAAGATCTCAACGTACCGAAGTTCAAGAGGAAGAGGAAGAGATACTGAAACAGCTTAAGCGTACTCAAGCCAATATCACCATCTGGGGACTTTTAATGGCTTCTCAAAAGCACAGGCAGACAGTACTCAAGCTACTCAACCAGGTTCAGATTCCCATCGATACTTCACCAGAGGGTTTAGTCAGTTTGGTCAGTCCAGTTCAACATGGGCAGTCAATATCCTTCACCGAATCAGATCTTCCAAAGAAAGGACCTCATCATTTGCAAGCCTTATATGTCACGGTGGATACTATGGGCAAGAGAATTCCAACAGTATTGATAGATAATGGGTCAGCTTTGAACTTATGTCCTCTCAGCACCGCCACTTCCTTGGGCATCGAACCGTCAGAATTCAAACCGTCAGGGCAGACTGTGAGAGCATATGATAACACTCGAAGAGAAGTAGTGGGCATGGTCACTTTATCTCTAGCTATTGGACCTGTAGAATTCCAAGTCGATTTCCAAGTACTAGACGTACCTGCTTGTTTCAATCTTCTACTTGGTAGACCATGGATTCATCCAATTGGGGCTGTTCCTTCTTCCCTCCATCAAAAGGTTAAGTTCCCCTACAAAGGCTCAGTGGTGACATTAAAAGGAGATTCTGAGATCACTCCTACTCGTGTACCTATCTGTGAGATCAAACCAGAGATCGAAGAAGTACCTTTGACAGGCTTTGAATACATACAGTGTGTAGAGGTTGAATCTGGATGTAAAGAGAAGATAGTACTAGACTGCAGTCCATATGGGAATATGCAAGTGGGCCAGATCATGAAGGACATGGGCTTCTTTTCAGGAATGGGCTTAGGTCGTCGTCATCAAGGCACGCCTGATTCTATAGAGTATCCCTCAGCAATTTATCCTTTCGGATTGGGTTATCAAAGTACTAAAGTGGACAGAAAAGAGATGGCACAGAAAAGAAGAGAAAAACAGTTGGCTAAAGAAGAGGGACGAATCCCTAACCTCACTTTGAAACCTTACCGGCCCACTCTGAATGGGGCGTTTGTCAAAGAAGGGGATGATTTCCCTTATTGTGGGTTCCCCGAGCCTATTTACCTTGAAGATCAGAAAACTAGAATTCCTGGGTTCGAAATCTTCTTCAACACACCATTACCTCTCTCTCCAACTACCATCACAGCCGAAAAGCTTACAGAGTTTGACTGGGTCGACCATGTGGATGAAGTCGCCATAGGGGCTATGTTCAAAGAGATCGCCTGCATCGAAGGGCATGTTCGTAAACCCGATCCTATTCACCTCATTGAAGAAACCTCCAATCCATTGACCAAATGGAGCCTTGAATATGAGCCTCGAGTTGAAGACTCAGTCGCAGAAGATTCACTACCATCAGATGATAGCTTGTAGGATTTCTATACTTTCTTTCCATAGGATCATAGAATAGGACTCTTGTTTTTCCTTTTTCAATAAAATCATCCCTCCTTTGTTAAGAGGCGAATGATAGCTTAGTTTTTGTTATTCTTCTTTCTTCACGATTAATAAAATACTCTTTTTCTTCATTTTTTGCATTTGCAGCTTATTTCTTCTGTCTTCTATGAGTATATATGGCATGAATATAGATCCTAGAGAGGATGTTCCCTCTGAGTTTGAACAACGAAGGGAAATGGAACATGCTCGACCCAATGTGGATGAATTAATATCAGTTAATTTAGGATCCGATGAATCGCCTAAAATAATTAATATTGGGGCAACTCTGTCACTACAAGAACAAGAAAAATTGGTAGGATTGTTGAGAGAAAACATAGAAGTATTTGCATGGTCGTACAAGGATATGCCAGGAATAGACACCGACATAGTACAACACTTTATCCCTACTAATCTGGGGGTTAAGCCGGTGAAGCAGAAATTAAGAAGAATGAAGCCAGAGTGGGCCCTGAAAATCAAGGATGAAGTAGTAAAACAGATGAATGCTGGATTTCTCCAAGTAGTGGAATACCCCGAGTGGTTAGCTAACATTGTGCCGGTGCCTAAGAAAGATGGGAAGGTTAGAATGTGCGTAGACTTCCGAGATTTGAATAAGGCGTGTCCTAAAGATGATTTCCCATTGCCACACATAGATATCCTGGTAGATAGCACCGCCGGTCATGCTCTGTTATCCTTCATGGATGGGTTCTCAGGTTATAATCAGATATAGATGGCCCCTCTAGATATGGAGAAAACTTCATTCATCACTCAATGGGGGACCTTCTGTTATCGAGTTATGCCCTTTGGCCTAAAGAACGCCGGTTCTACCTATCAGAGGATGGCAACCACTTTATTACATGATATGATTCATAAGGAAGTGGAGGTATATGTGGATGATATGATCGTGAAGTCTAAAAATCGAGAAAGTCATTTTGATGCTCTAAGTAAGTTCCTTCAAAGAATTAAGCAATATAACTTGAGATTGAATCCTCAAAAGTGCGCCTTCGGAGTAACTGCGGGGAAGTTGCTAGGGTTTATGATCACTCAGAAAGGAATAGAAGTCGACCCGGGAAAGATTAAAGCCATCACGGAGATGCAGCCGCCGAAGACAGAAAAAGAGATTCGAGGATTCTTAGGCAAAGTTCAGTTTATCAGTCGATTCATAGCACAGCTGACCATGATTTGTGAGCCTATTTTTAAGCTTCTTAAGAAAGATGTGCCCACGAAGTGGAATGATGCGTGCCAAGAAGCCTTTGAAACCATTAAGAGGTATTTAAGTAACCCACCAATATTAGTTCCCCCGCGACAAGGTGAGCCTCTGCTACTTTATTTAGCACTCACTGAAACTGCGATGGGAGCTATGTTAGCTCAGTATCTCCCAGAATCTCGAAAGGAGAATGCAGTGTACTATTTGAGTAAGAAGATGACTGACTGTGAGGTTAAATATGACGCATTAGAGAAGACATGTGTGGCATTGGTGTGGGTTACACAAAAGCTCCGCCATTACATGCTGTCTTTCCAAGTGCAACTCATTAGTCGCATGGACCCCCTGAAATACTTATTGGAGAAACCAGTGTTATCTTATAGAATAGTCCATTGGTTATTGCTATTATCAGAGTTCGACATTCAATATGTGGTGCAGAAATCAGTAAAAGGGAGAGCAATGGCAGAGTTTCTAGCAGATCATCCATCGTCAGTAGAAAGATCATCTGAGTACCAGTTTCCCGACGAAGAGATTCTAGAAGTGAGTAAGGAGTCTTGGAAAGTTTTCTTTGATGGGGCTCATAATAAAATAGGATGTGAAATAGGCGTGTTGTTAGTCACACCGGAGAATAACTTGATACCATTATCTGTCAGGTTATCCTTTGATGCCACTAATAATATAGCCGAATATGAAGCTTGTATCCTAGCATTGGAAGCTGCCTTGGAATTGGGTGTGGAAGAGTTGGAAGTATATGGGGATTCCGCCTTGATCATATGTCATACTAGAGGAGAATGGAAGACTCGGGATAAAAAGTTGTTACCATATCATGAATACTTAGAGACTTTGGTGAAAGAATTCCGTCGAATTGACTTCTTTTATCTGTCTAGATTAAAGAATAAGTTTGCGGATGCCTTAGCCACTCTAGCATCCATGGTAGATATCCCTAAAGATGAAGGTGTAACTCCTCTCATTATTGAGTCCCGAGAAGAACCGGCCTACTGTTGTGTTATACAAGAAAGAGAGCCGAATGATGGAAAGCCATGGTACTATGATATCCAACAGTTTGTAGAAAAAGGAGAATATCCGAAAGAGGTGTCATCCGTGGACAGAAAAACCATAAGAAGGTTAGCCAGTCAATATATTCTGTGTGGGGGGAAGCTGTACCGGAGATCACATGATGGAGTGCATCTGTTGTGCGTTAATGAATAAGAAACTGAAAGAATAGTATTGGAAATGCATGAAGGGGCTGGGGCTCCGCATATGAATGGATACATGTTAGCTAAAAAGATTGTGAGACTAGGGTATTACTGGTCAACCATGGAGAGGGATTGCCATTTACATGTCAAGAAGTGTCATAAATGTTTTGCAAGTGGAAAACATCAACCCTCGATGCCACTCACTACCATGTCTTCGCCATGGCCATTTGCAACATGGGGCATTGACATCATTGACAAGGTAACCCCTGCAACATCAAACGGACACGAGTACATCCTGGTCGCCATAGATTATTTCACCAAGTGGGTAGAAGCTGCATCCTATAAGACATTGAATGCTAAGCAAGTAGCAAAGTTCATACAGAATAATATCATCTATCGATATGGAGTGCCCCACGAGTTCATCTCTGATAATGGATAGCATTTCCGAAAAGAAATCGAAGCGCTCCTACAGAAGTATAGTATCAAGCATCATCGCTCATCTCCTTATAGACCACAGACGAATGGGGCTGTCGAGGCAGCAAATAAGAATCTCAAGTCGATCTTGAAAAAGACTACCGAGACTTACAATGACTGGCATAAGAAATTACCACTAGCATTGTGGGGATATCGTACTTCCATTAGATTATCGACCGGGGCTACACCTTTTTCGCTCGTATATGGAATGGAAGCTGTATTGCCTATAGAGTTAGAAGTCCCATCGTTAAGAATTGCCATGGAGAGTCAACTGGCAGAAGTAGAATGGGTGAGAAACTGGTATGAAGAGTTAGCTCTACTGGATGAAAGGCGATTAAGGGCACTATACCACATTCAGGGGTATCAAAGAAGAATAACCAAGGCGTTTACATCATTAGAGAAATATTGTCAGGCGGAGCCGTGAAGATTGCAGACATTGATGGGAATGAATTCTCTCAACCTACCAATTTGGATCAATTGAAGAAGTACCACATATAAAAAAAATATATATATATAAAAAAAAAGGGCCCGCTAGGTAGAAAACCCGAAAGGGCTGCCTAGGCAAAAGTTAGGGTATTCAAATAAAAAAAAAAAAAGTCAAGCTCGCTAAGTAGAAAACCTGAAAAGGCTGCTTAGGCAAAAGTTAGAGCAAATAAATAAAAAAAATAATAATAAAAAAATGGACTTCTTCAATTTGATTCATGAACTACGAAGACCTGATTCCCCAAATATCACAAAGAGTTAGAAAAAAATGACAAAGCATTGTATCAAGGACGGGGATACGTAGGCAGCCCATAAAGTTACTTTGGGCGCGGTCTAATTCTTGTAAAAACACTAAGAGTTTGGTTCAATTGTAATTATTAAAAGATTATTTGTTGAGATTTTGATAAAATTGATATTTATTCATCCATAAAGGGTAGAAACCTTTTTAAAGATCTATTACATGCCATGTGTACTCATAATTCCTACTTTCTTCAAATCTTACATTGCTTTGAAAAGTAAAATATTTAATCCCTAATCTACTCTAAGTCCTTCTCGCTCCGCGGGCTTGGGCTTCATTCTCATCTTCTCTATTTCTCTTAACTCGTGACGCATCTGATGGAAGTAATGAACCTGTCGACTGAGCGACAACTCGAGAACCATAAATGAGGCTTTGAACCTTATCCTTCATAGCCTGCACCTTCAAACCCAAGTCTTGTTTAAGCCAAGCCCGATACTCCCCATCAAGCCTAAAAGGCCCATTGCGATCTCCTACCTGACTCATACATAAACTTGAAGCCCATTTCTTCATAGCCCAAGATACCAAAGAAGGAGTAGTCGCCTCAACCCCATGAACATGCCCTTTGAGAGGGAGATTGATTTGAGCACGGCCCATCTGGCGAAGCACCCGATAAGTCCAATAAAATGATGTATGCTTTAGGCCCATAAGCTTCACCTGACAACATCCCGAAATGTGTAGTACATACTCTTCACCACAATCCCATATGGCCACATGCCACTGAATATCTTCCCAAGTCAGAGAAGAGAAGAAGGTAATCATATCCTGAATCGAGCGATGCTCAAGAAACAAAAGCTTACGCGAACAATAGGTATGGGACAAGTGTTTGGGCCCATCGAGAGGAGTGATCAGCCTGAGTCTCTCAACTAACCACATCTGAAGAAGAATGGGGCTACCCCTAATGCAAGAAGCAGAGTTAGAGTGGAAGTGGTCAAGCCCATTTAGAGTTTCAGCTAGCACTAGAGGGATAATGTTATGAGACTTCGACAATGGCAGAATGAGCTCACATGTTTCAATAGGTATGAAAATGGTTCCGTTCGAAACAAGGAAACAACCCACTATGCATAAGGAGAGTGCGTACTGGGTATGCCTATGAAGAGCTAGTGGTTTTCCCCCTTCCCTCAAGAAAAATGAAGCTAGTTTGAGAAGATCAATGGAGTTTTCATGGATATATGAAGAAGCTTCCCTAGGTAAGAGTTCAAAAAGAGAAGAGAAGGTTTGGAAATAACCTCGATGAATGGTAGGAAATATGAAAGAACCATTAACAGAAATATTCATCAAGGAACAAAACTCTTCAAATAAAGGACATACCTCTTCATAATTAAAGCGAAACACATGAAGATCAGAGTCCCAGAAGTGGATCACAAAGTTGAGAAGTTTGTTTTCAAGCTGCACATGACAGAGAAAGAACCATGAAGACAAGCCGAATCGTTCGAACACCCTCTTATCTTCTGCCCGCATTCGTGTTATGAATAGGTTGATAATCAACTTGAGAGCTTCCATTGTGTTTAGGGTAATGAAAATGAGCCTAGAGATGTGTTTTTATAGATTTTTGGCAAAAGAATCAAGTTAGAAGCGAACTAGAACATTTTAGAAGTGAACTAGAACATTCTAGAAGCAAACTAGAACATTCAAGAAGTTAAAAAGTATCAAAATAATCAAAAAATGGTGAACCTGGGTCAATGACCATCCTCTAAAGGATGGCCAACCGTCCCCTAGGGATGGCCAACCGTCCATGGAGAGATGGTCATCCATCCTTGATCTCAATTTTTGACTAATTTTGACCTTTTTGAGATTTTTTGACGTCCAGTTTGACTTTTCGCTCAATTTTCGTCAGTTTTGACCCATTTTCGAGTTAAAATTGAAC
>JAESVK010000327.1:456752-496271 GCA_017140935.1 Hamamelis virginiana | reverse complement strand
TTTTTTTTTTTTTTTTTTTTTTTTTTTTTTTTTTATAGTTTTATATTGTTAATATTAGGTTTGTAGTTTAATTATGTCTTGTTTGAATAATATGATTTGTGTTCGAAGGAGCATGCAAAGGTAAGTCCCTTCCCCTTGTGATGAAATTGATTGTTTTCAAGCATGATTATTTTGATATATCATATAGGTTGCATATTAGGCCATTTTCATTTTTTTTTATTTTTTTATTTTATGGGTTTTAAACCCACTTTTTGATTACTTATAAATCTGTCCATGGAATTAAAGTAACTTAAAAGTGTATTAAAATTCACTTTTTAGGCCAAAATCAACATAGAAATATGCCTAGGTTCACATAGAATAATTAGATTGCATTTAGGACACTTTCATGCATTATTTATACTTTTGATGATATATTTTTTTTTTCAGAAATTCCAGCATGCATATTTTAATGTTTTAGGTATTTAGACTAACCTAGGATTAACTAGAAACCCTAGGATTAGGGGGATCACTTGATCCCACTTAAGACTATCCTTTGTTGTAAGAATTTTTATAGTAATAGAGTTCTACTTGGTTTAGGATTCTACTTCGAGAAGAGTCCTAAAATTTTGAAAGTATTTAAAACGGAATGAAATTCCATCTTTTATGCAAAGAAAAGTGTTTTGATCAAATCCAAACTCTTGAAGTTAGAGTCCTAGATAATATAGAATTCTTTTGGCTATATGGTTCATTACAATAGGAGAGTCCTAAGGTAATCGAACTACGTGGACTTTGATTTTTGTCAAGCAATTGATAAGGTACGTAGGCAGTCAATATGGCGCAAGTCCAATCTTAGGTTGACTTCTAGTCTCCTAAGACCATTAGGATTATGTATATTTTCATATTATATATTATTATTATATATTATATATCATATTTTGTGATTGATTAGATAACTAGGATTGTTTTAGAAAGATTTTGATAAAGCCCAAATCTAATTAGGAGACCTTTAATTAGGGCGAGGTGGGTGCCTACAAGGAGTTCCTTGGAACCTTCCCACTTCGTAACCTAGCCCCCGGATCCAACTTTGATTCAAAAGACCATGCTTTTCCAAAATATGGGGTCAATGTTTTATTGAAAATAAAACTCTTTTTTGTGGTTTCCTTGTTCCCTAAAAATAAGGTGGCGACTCCTAGTTTTTTACAAACTCTTATCCCTTTTTCAAAAAACCCTATCTTGAGTGGATAATAGAGAAGGATAAATGTGGATAATAGAGAAGGATAAATCGAGACGGATAAACATCATCCACAATCCACTCAGGATAAACATCATCCACAATCCACTCAAGATAAACATTACCCCAAGAGTGAACGAGAGAGGCCTCTCGATCCAGGTTGGCTGGTTCACACAGTGGATGGTTACCGATCCCCACAAAAACGATTCATGTCCTTCACAACATTACGTCTGCTGATCAATACCATCCTAAACGAGGTCTGGACTTAACCATTCGTGAAATGGCCCCAACAAATGATATCCGATCCAAAGAAGAGAGACAAAAACAAGTGGTGCGCTTTCCACAGAGATCATAGCCATCTTACTGAAGAATGTTTCAACAGAAAAAACGAAGTTGAAGGCCTGATCAAAAAAGGATTCCTGAAAGAATTCATAGATCAGGCAAAGGTCGATAACGCCCAGCAAGCAAACCCAGATCGAAGTTTAAGGCAACCCGATCAGCGTCAGAGATTGGTGGGAGTAATTGACACGATTCATGGGGGTTTTACCTACGCCGAAGAAAGTAGGTCAGCGAGAAAGGCATATGCAAGATCGGCCCACACATCCCCATCAGATCATATATACAGCCTCTCCCATCATCAGTCAAGCCGATATGGCCTATTGACCTTTTTCCAGGAAGATCTCAAGGGTGTGCACTTACTACACGATGACGCCCTAGTCATCAAGGCCATCATCGCTAACTACGCGGTAAGTTAAATATTGGTCGACACCGGCAACTCAGCAGACATTCTTTTCGTAACTGCTTAAGAAAGAATGGGAAGAAAAGTGACAGATCTCTCACCAATCCACACACCCCTCGTTGGATTCAACGTGTCATCTCTACAACCGCTCGGATGGACGATCTTGCCGATCACAATTGGAGATACACCCGCACAAGCTGCTAGAGATGCAACTTTTATGGTCGTGGACTGTCCTTCAGCTTACAATGCGATAATCGGACGACCAACCTTGAACGACCTTGGAGCTGCCGCATCTACTCTACATCTCTGTGTCAAATTTCCGACCTCCCATGGGACGGGGAGGTCAGAGGTGATCAAGCCTTAACCCGATCATGTTTTAACATATCACTCAATCACCAGCAAGAACTGTCGAACAAAGAACTTTTTCAAGACAGTCAGTTCAAAAAAGTCACCGACCCATCAAGAAGTACCATGAACAAAGATGAACCGACCGACCATCTACTTGATCGCCCATTATAGCAGTTAAAGGAGAAGGAGTCCGGGATGGATGATCTTCGTGACGAAAACAGCTCCACAACGTCCCCTCTGGAGGGACTGATCGAATTCCAAGTCCACCCCACCGACCCTAACAAAACAGCGAAAATCGGTTCTGATCTCTCCGCCCAGATGAAGGTCGATCTGATATCCTTCCTGAAGAAAAATTAGGATATATTTGCTTGGGGGCACGAAAACATGCCCGGGATTGATCCTGACGTTGCTGTGCATAAGCTACTGGTTGATCCGACCTTCAAACCAGTCCGGCAAAAGAAGAGGGTTTCTTCAGAAGAAAATGCTAAGGTCATCAAAGACGAAGTTCAAAAACTTCTCAAAGCAGGTTTTATTCGAGAGGTGTTCTACCCCGATTGGTTTTCTAACTGCGTAGTGGTCAAAAAGAAAACTGGAAAGTGGAGGGTCTGCATCGACTTCACCGATCTCAATAAAGCCTGTCCCAAAGATAGCTTCCTACTCCCAAGAATTGATCAAATGGAAGACGCTACGGCTGGGCATGAACTACTTAGCTTTATGGACGCATACTCAGGTTACAACCAGATCATGATGCGTCCCACCGATCAAGAGAAAACCTCTTTCATAGCAGGGATCGAGATGTTATGTTTTCTCCGCATGCCCTTCGGACTTATGAACGCAGGATCAACCTATCAACGCACTGTAACAAAAATGCTCGGGTTCCTCTTGGGATCTACGATGGAGGTCTACATAGATGATATGCTCGTTAAAAGTTTGAAGGGTCCCGATCACATCCAGCACTTGGATGAAGCTTTCAAGATAATGCGAAAATTCGGAATGCGTCTCAACCAGACCAAAAGTTCGTTCGAGGTGTTATCGGGAAAATTCTTGGGATTCCTTAACGGGGAATTGAAGCAAATCCCGATCAGATCCGAGCCCTTCTCGACATGAAATCCCCTACGAATATCAAAGAAATCCAACGGCTAACTGGTCGGATGGCAGCTCTAAACAGGTTCATTTCCAAATCTTCTGAGAGAGACGCTCACTTTTTCAAAATTTTAAAAGGGAATAAAAGATTTTATTGGACTTCAGAGGTTGAGACGACTTTTCAACAATTAAAAACCTACCTTTGCTCACCTCCCACTGAACCATTACCTAGTACGATTTTAGAAACATTGTCTTCTTTTAGTCCTTCTAGTCCAATTTTGGAGGAGCAAAATATCACTGAACAAGTCTTTGAAAATGGGGAATCTACTAACCAAGAGATGCCACACTTAGATGAATCACGGACAGGGGAAGAAATACCACAATCAAATAAGGAGCCTTTAGTTTATACTCGAAAAAAGAAGAAGGAAAAAGAACTACATATCATCCTACCACAAAACCAGTCAGAATCTCCGAGTGATGGATTTTCAGAAATTCTAGGTAATTCTATCATAAATTCTCTTCCTTCTTTCGCATCCACTGATCTAGAAATTCCTATAGCAATCAGAAAAGGAATTAGAACAAGTACTAATCATCAAATTTCCAAATATCTCTCTCACAAAACTTTCTAAAAAACATAGAGCATTTACCTCTAAAGTTTTTGACTTGTTTGTTCCAAGAAACATTAATGAAGCTCTAGGTGATCCAAATTGGAAGTTGGCAGTTTTGGAAGAGATGAATGCTCTCAAAAGAAGTGGCACTTGGGAGGTTGTTAACTTACCTAAGGGTAAAAGGACAGTAGGGTGTAAATGGGTTTTCACTATCAAATGTAAAGCTGATGGAAGCATAGAGAGATACAAGGCAAGGCTAGTTGCGAAAGGTTTCACCCAAACCTATGGAATTGATTATCAAGAAACGTTTGCCCCAGTGGCAAAATGGAACTCTATCCGAGTTCTCTTATCTTTAGCTGTAAATGCTAACTGGCCTTTACACCAGTTAGACATAAAAAATGCTTTCTTAAATGGTGACTTGGAGGAAGAAGTGTTTATGAACCTACTACCCGGATTTGAAGGAAAGCTTGATAGAAACAAAGTATGCAAGTTGAAAAAGTCATTATTGGTCTTAAACAGTCTCCCAGAGCATGGTTTGAACGCTTTGGTACAACTGTAAAGGGCTATGCTACTTTCGAAACCCGAACTAAATGAAACACTCTTTCTTTACCTTGGCGTCTCCCCAACTGCAATAAGTTCGGTACTCAATTCAAAAGATAAAGGAGTCCAAAGGCTGATCTACTATGTTAGCAAAGCTTTGGCCAGTGCAGAAAGCAGATACCCATATCTGGAGAAGTTGGCCTTTTTCGTTGTAACTTCAGCTCGAAGGTTAAGGTAGTATTTCCAAGCTCACCCGATAATCGTGCTCACCGATCAACCTTTGAGACAAATCCTTCACCGACCGGATTCATCAGGACGAATGGTTCGATGGGCAGTTGAACTAGGAGAATTTGATGTGGATTATCGACCTCGACTTGCCATCAAGGGACAGGCACTTACAGACTTCATTGCTGAATTCACACTTGAGGCTCAAGATGACTTCTCCAGCATCCCGACCCAATCGTCTCCCAAAGCGACCAATGACCCACTACCTCATTCAGCTTGGCATCTTTACGTCGATGGATTATCCAATTGCAAAGGATCGGGTGCCGGGATTGTGCTAATTTCACCCGACGGGGAAAATGTCGAACTTGCCTTGAGGCTCTGTTTTAAAGCTACGAACAACGAGGCAGAGTATGAAGTATTAATGGCCGGACTTCAAATGGCACCCGATCTGCTCGTTATACTTGTACATGTGTTCAGTGATTCCCAGTAGGTCGTCAATCAGATCAACGGGATCTACTAAGCCAAAGAGCCAATAATGCAAAAATATCTGACAAAAGCCAAAGAGGCCTTCAGCCGATTTACATCGATCTCCATCAGCCGATTTACATCGATCTCCATCAGCCAAATTCCAAGTGAGGAAAATTATCACGCCGACGCATTGGCCAATCTTGCCTCAGCTGTTCGAATCGATCTCCCAAAGTCAATAGTTATTAAACTTGTCGAACACTCTCTCATCGACATGCTGGGTAAACCCATCATTATAATTCAGTCCGATCAGACATGGATCGACCCAATCAAGGACTACATAAGATCGGGAACCCTCCCAGCAGATAGAGCAGAAGCTCGACGGGTGAAGAGCAGAGCTGCCCGATACTGCAACATCAATGATAGCCTCTATCGGCTATCATTCTACGGACCTTGCCTCCGATGTGTTTTACTAGACGAGGCTGACTATGTCTTGCGAGAAATCCATGAGGGAATTTGTGGATATCATTTAGGGGGCAGATCACTTGCGAAGAAAGCAGTTCGGCAAGGTTACTACTGGCCTCATTTGCAAAAAGATGAGATTGCTTTAGTCTAGAAGTGCGACAAGTGCCAACGATTCACCTCGATCCCTCATCAACCTCCAAATGAGCTCACCCCGATCTCAAGCCCTTGGCCTTTTGCGCAATGGGGAATTAATATAGTTGGCCCACTTCCAAACTCAAAGGAGCAGAAGAAATTCCTGATAGTTGCAATTAATTACTTCACCAAATGGGTGGAAGCCCGACCTGTAGCCCAGATAACAGAAGGAAACATCAAAAGCTTCATATGGGAAAACATCATCTGTCAGTTCGGTCTTCCTCACGTCCTGATCGCTAATAATGGAACTCAATTCAACAATACCGGACTGAGCAAGTTATGTCAAGACCTCGGTATTCAAAATAATTTCTCCTCACCCGGTCACCCACAAGCCAAATGACAGGTCGAGGTAACTAATCAGATGATTATCCACACCTTATAAAAAAGGTTGGAAAAAGCCAAAGGACTATGGGTGGATGATCTCCCGTCGATCCTCTGGGCATATCACATTACGAGTAGGGTTTCCATGGGCAAAACTCCTTTCTCTTTCACATACGGAATCGAAGCAGTCATCCCAGTAGAGATCGGTATGCCTACTTATCGGATTGAAACATTCAACCCTGATGATAATAATCGCGAGCTCCGTTTTAATATGGACATGTTAGAAGGAACACGAGAAGCAACCCGACTTCGAATCGCTTCCTACAAGCAGAACATAGCTTGGGCATACAACAAAAATGTAAAAGCAAGGCACTTCTGACCAGGCGATCTCATTCTCAAAAAAGTCCTCAATCCCAACAAGCTTGAGCCCAATTGGGAAGGGCCATATAAAGTTCGGCATTTCAATCGAATCAGCACTTACTGGATTACCGACCTTTAAGGAAAATTGATTAAGCGCCCTTGGAATGCCGCGCACCTCAAAAAATACTACCAGTAGGGGACTCATTCCCAATCTTTTGTAAAATGGGGCATAGCCAACCATGTGTTGCTACTCGATCACTTCTACTTGAATGCAACTTTGAATGTATGCTTCTTCTCTTTCTTATAATATCTTTTTCCCGATCTCTTGCTTGGTTTTTTGGTTTGTTTCCGTGCAACATGCTTTAAATTGACATTTTTACTTCCTGATCTAGTTGACTTCAAATGTTAAAATAAGAATTTGTCTTGTTGATTCCATGAATCTTGTTCCCGATCTTATTACCTTGTCTAAATTTTTGAATTCTTTCTATAAATGATTGTTTTATGGATTGATTGTTTATTCATTGGTTCCATTTGCATTCGGCATTAAAGTCCCAAAACATCTTGGGCCAGCAAAAATGATATTTTGCTCTTACCGATCAATGAGTTTGATCAGGGGACATAAACATCTCGAAGTTACCTCCAGATACTACGGTATCCATCACAATATTAACGATCTCCCTCTCACAATGAGTTCGGTGTCTAATTTTTATGAAACTACATTGTTAGCCCTAAGGTCCTTGACCTTATTTTGATGATAACTAAACCATACACTTTTTCTAATAAGTGGTTAAGTGTTGTGTCTCCATAGATTCTTATTGAAGCTCTCATCAACATTCATCAAGCATTTTAAGTGTTCTTTGTTCACCTTATTTTGATGATAACTAAACCATACACTTTTTCTAATAAGTGGTTAAGTGTTGTGTCTCCATAGATTCTTATTGAAGCTCTCATTAACATTCATCAAGCATTTTAAGTGCTCTTTGTTCAAATCAAAGCTCTCATGGTGATCTAAACTTCAAGTGTCAAAGCAATTCAAAGAAGTTCAACCCTTGAAGACCAACTTGAAGACTTGATCAAGCTTATGAAGGCCAATTGAAGTAAAGTTGATTTACAAGTATTTAGGAACTCTTTGTAAGACTTCTCTCATGATCAATTATGTAAAGGTCAAGAGAAAATCTTTTACATCTCATTGTGCATTTGCATTCATGCTTGAAAATGCTTTCAAAATTGACCAAAAATGTTTTAGAACACTTAGTTAACTTGTCAAAGTGTTTGGTGTTGATTTTGACTTAGAAATTTCGATTCATTGACTTTGCAACTTCCTTAGTCGACTAACCATTTAGTCCTAGTCAATTAATCGAAGTTCAGAGGCAATGTTTTATGAAATTCTAAGTTAGTCGACTAATCACCCTTGATTAGTAGACCAATCACCCTTGATTAGTCGACTAATGGTTTCTCAGTTGACTAATCATCCTTTGCTAGTCGACTAATGAAAGGTCAGAAGCCCTATTTTTGTTGCAAAGTTTCTAGTCGACTAATGATAGCTTACTAGTCGACTAATCGATTCCGGGGAAATTTTCCAAATGAGTTTTTAAGTTGGTAGTCGACTAACACCCCTTGTCCTAGTCGACTAACAAACCTAGATTTTGATCAAACAACTTTTTAACTAGCTAGTCGACTAATCACCTCGTGCTAGTCGACTAATCGAGCCTGGGAATGAAAAATACTTTTGAAAAAGCTTTATTATTCGACTAACAGCCTTGTGTCGACTAATGGTTCTGCAACTTCAAAACGGCTCTTTCTTCTTATTGTCATTCGAGCATTAAATGATCCCCAACCACCCTAAACCTCTCTAATATGATTCTAAGGGTTTCAAACGGTCATTTGGAGGCTTGTTCACTATATATTGAAGGCTGGCTCTCATTTATTGCTTACTAAGTTGATTAATCTTTTGTCTTGACATCCATTACTCTCAAGCATTCAATATTCATTCTTCTCATTGACAAAAATCTCTTGTGCTATATCTATTTGATCTCTTGAGAAGTTATTGTGCTATTGTATTCATTACAAATCAGCTTTGAGAAGCAATTATTGTATTACTCCATTTTCAATTATCTTGTATTGTGAGATATTAAGGGTTTTGTGAGAACTCTTGTGGGTGAGTTGTCTTCCACCTTGAAAGAAGGCAAGTTGTAAAGGTTTCTCCACCTTGAAGGAGTTGCTTAGTGGATTAAACCTCTTGACAGAGTTCTTGAGGCGTGGATGTAGGCGGAGACCGAACCACGTTAAATCATTGTGTTTGATCTTCTAACACAAACTCTTTATTTCAAGTTATATATTTGATATTTGTTGTTTTGAGTTGTTATTTAATCTTGCATTCTATCTATCCATTTTCAAGTTTGAAAAAATCTCGTATCTCATTTTAGAAATTATTTTATTTGCCTATACTCTATTCACCCCCCCTCTAGAGTATATTTTGGGCCAACATACATTATCTTAACCCCGAACTGGGGGCATGAAAGGGATCGACTTGAAAAAACTAGAACAAAAAATGCAAGGAAAATAGCTACCCGACAAGAAAGACTTCAAAGCAAAGAGATCATTTCATTTCAAAACAAAAGTTCATACATCATTGATATAAAAGAGAAGAGAAACTAGTAAAGGGCGATGGTTTGATCATGGGAAGTCGGGGTGTCAGATCGCTCTGCGGGAATAGTGGGATCGGCCAATGCTGTAGGTGAAGAGACCGATGCATTTTATCCAGTGCCCTCCTAATCGCTGATAGTCTCTTCGTTATCATTTTCTTTAACCACCGGATTGGCAGGAGCTTTAGCGGCAAGGTGTTGAGCCCTGACCTCTTCCAACGTGACCTTTGACAGGTCAGCATCGGGAAGAAGTTTGGCAACAAAGTCCTTCGCCAAACTAAAACCTTGGACCAGGAACGGACACGGCGCTTTCATTATAAGGGCCTTCAGTTTGGCAGAAGATCGGTAATCTTCAACGACCTTCTTAGCAATTTGTTTCTCAGCCTCCTTTGCCCTTTTAAGATCGACCTCCAAAGCCTCGATTCTTCTCTTTAACTCATCTTCCGATCTTTGGACTTAGCCTTCTCTTTCTTCAGCTGAGTCCTGACCTCCCGAACCTCTTGGGTCATCTGATTAACCTTCTCATTCAGCTTCCAATTTGCCACCTCCGTAGAGCCTTTGGAGCGCCTTGCTTCTCGAGCAGCTCGAAGATAATGGAGCCCAAGAAATGCGCTCTTCAAATATATATATATAATCAGATCGGAAAAACTACGTGATCTGGAAAGCAGAACTGACAAAAATATTACCTTTATAGCGGAGTGGGCAAGCTGCTCGGAGATGTCATTCGGGGTCCTCTGAGAAAGGACCTCTTGATTGGTCGGACCCAAAAGACCTTTAAAAACCTTCAGACTCGAGTCGAGCTGTTCAAGAAGGAGCTCTCGACCGTGAGACCTTTAAGCATCAGGGGTGCTGACAAACCAGCACTAAGCTACTCTCCTGCCGAGCCACGAGAGGGGCGGACCCCCAAACTAGAGCCTGCGGCCAACCCAGTTCCAACCTCGGTAACAACCAGAACCGCAGTGGGAATCTCCTCCTCGGCCCGACGCTTCTTCTTCCGAGAAGGTTGTGGCTCAGCCCGAGCCGCAGGAACCAGGGTCGAAGAAGACCCAGGGACCACCCCAGCCAGCACATCATCTAGGTAAATGTCCATGGCTGCCAAAGAATTACCTGATGAAGAAAAGAGTAAAAGAGAAGAGAAAGAAATATGTTAAGCAAGTCATATCGATATACCTCTTTTAGATCGATTTATTTATTTTCTCCGGGCCCTCTGTCTACTCTTTCGATCCTCGATCTCCTGAATGATCTGGACCTCGTCTTCTCTATCAGAAGGTCTGATTACAAATCTCCGATATTGTTGAAGGAGAGGCTCGATCGGGCGACCATCAATCATCTGATCCCTGAATAGACGAGGAACAAGATCGGAGGGTCGAACCTCGCGCTAATGAGCTAGGTAATAAGGAAGCCAAATCATGTCGTCACGAAGAGCGTTGAAGCCACGTTCTTCTCTCCACAACCGATCGATCCGACTAACGATATGATCGGATAAAGGCGAGCAACGTGTGATCTTGTCAACTACACGAGAAAAAGGAATTGTCAGATAAACATGAAGGCACATGAAAACGAAACAAAAACGACCTAATCTATCCCGATCTCATCTACCTGGTCGGGGACTCCATTCCCTTAGGATTGGGAAGACCTGTTGCTCATCAACCCCGAACTCCCATCCTGAGCCACTAACGAAAAAGTAACTATTCTTCCACCCTTTGATAGAGGAAGGAAGATCTCTGATGCCTGGCCTCTTGTTCCGATTACCAATATACCACCACCCAGGAGATGCCCGAGCATTCTCCTTCACAAAGCACATACACTTCAAATCGCTGAAGTTCGGTTCCCACCCTAACGACCTCCACAACACCATAAAACCAAGGAGCACCCTCCATAAGTTCGGCGTGAGCATCACTGGGTTTACCCCGAGCCTGTGCAACACCTCCTTAATAATAACAGACTTCTCCAGGGAGAATATTGGTGGCACGGATCTTTGGCCCCGGAATTCGGACACTAACGGAGTTCGGGATACGATAAAGTCTCTTAATCTCTTACTCATTTTCCTCTCCTAGAAGATTTATGTGAACAAACGGGTACGGAGCTCGGGGAAGAGTTGACCCTTTGATTTTGAACGGGATTCGGAGGAATGGCTTGGATCGGGGGAACTTCTATGGTTTCATACATTGACCCCAACGTGGTGGCTCCAGGCCACCACGATTTCCGGATCTAGGTCAGTCCGGAGAAGGACCCCGACCAGACATAACTCACTGTTTGGTTTGAAAGAAAGTTTGCTGGAAGATTCGAGAAAAATTGCCTGCGAAATTATGAACTCACCAGAAAACTCAAAAACAAAAACTATGAATGAAATGAAAATTAGAAAGAAGGCCTAAAAACACAAAAATAAACGTTGGAATGGCATAAAGGGCACGAAAGTACCTTTTAACCGAAAATAGGGCTGGAAAACGGTGCGATCAGAGCGAGGAAGACACTGAAATCATGAAATCCCTCCGGCGAACTCTCACGGCACTCCGGCAGCAATTCGAAAATGAGAGAGATGAAATAAGGGGGTAAAACTCATCCCCTTACCTTTTATAGCTTACCCAACAAGATATTAATAGATGATCGACACATGGCACCTATCAATGATGCTGTTTGAGGCAATCGAGAGGGGGCAATGATGACGCCTGCCAAACGTCGCCTCGAGCGTGACTCCCAAGCGGTGGCTAGCGCTTGCCGACTATCGCCTCGAGCGTGATCGGTCCAAACAAGGGAGGTTATTTCCTTGTTCGTGATCAATATTTAAATTTATAAAGTACTCGTGCTTAAAACCTCAATTCGTTAGAAAAGTAATCAGTGCACGGGTGTCGAACACAGTTACTAATGGCTGAGTTACGAGAAGTTATTATGAATCCGATTTTAGTTACCAAACAATTCTTTTAAGTTGAAGAGTTCGTTGTTTGTAGGGACTAAAAGAATAAAGCTGTTGATTAAATCAAATAAAAGGGGAATCCTGGGTTTCGAATCCACTTTAGTTAAAGCGTTACCATGCATGCAATCGTAATTAAGGTTTCATAATGGTTTATGAACGATGATGATCTAATCTACAAGAATAGACCATAAAAAAGGGTTATGCATAAATTCACTCAGTTCGATTCACCCAAACAATGCATAACCTATCAAGCGAAGCATGCATAGGTTATCTAAATGAGGTATGAATGATCTAGATGAATCTAAGCATATTCAATAGGTACTATTGCACAACTAATATGATTGAAATCACAGAAAACATTCATATTAAAAAGATATTACGTTAACCGAAAGGATTGCATAGAAAAATAATTTCCCAGAGTTGTACAATTGTCATAAACTATTACAAGAACCAAAACTATGATTGATACATGACAAAACTACTAACCAAGCTTCATCTATACCCAAGAAAAGGAGCCTAGCTGCTCATCGTCAGGGCTGAATCACCGGAGGTCTTCATTCCTTGCCTGTGCAGCCAAGAATCCAGTCTGTCGTTATGGAAAGAGTCGATGGAGGCTATATGAGAATCCAAGATGAGTGGGAACCCTATTTCAGTCTTCAAAAGGTGTTTAAATAGTTCCACCCAGCCTTCCTAGCAAAGCCCCCTCGAAATAGCAAGTCCGGAGTTGCTAAAACAGAATTCAATTTGATTTAGGAAACTTCCCGGGCTCATCCCTATCGATAGGCTTGTAGCCTTATCGATAGGCCTATAACCCTATCGATAGGCCTATAACCCTATCGATAGGTGATGTTTGTAGCTGCTTGATTTATGCAGAATTGTAGTCCTGAGGCCATTCCCTATCGATAAGCTTAGTGCCCTACCGATAGGGCTATTGATAGGCTTGATGCCCTATCGATAGGATTGTCTTGAAATTGAACTTTTTGTTCGATTCTGCAGCTTTCTTCGCTCGGTGGTCATCCTAGCATGCATCCTTTACTCCATTTCATTCGAACACTCTCTTGATGATTGAAAAGCTCGGTTTAATGGTTTAATGGCGAAATTAACCTACAAAGGACGAAAACACATGTAAGACTAAAAACTAACGAAATTAATGTACTTACGGTGCGAATACTCCCGAAATTAGTCTCCAAATCATGTAAAATGAAGCTTGATTGCAAAGCAATCACACCCTCCAACTTTGACTTTGCTAGTCCCTAGCAAACACTGAAACAAAGAAAACTAAAAACAAAAACAGAATTAAATACTCAAAGGAAATAAACCAAATGAAATTGCCACTTTCGCAGGGAATCGTGATTGCATTTAGCGTATGCAACAAGCTTTTAAACCCTTAGGTTCCCCCTAGTGGACGAGTTATAGTCTCGTGAAAGTTTGCAGAAATGACACCCACAAACATGATACTGACTCAAAGCAAACATAAAACAATAAAATCTGTACCCTGTCATACACATGTTAAATTTCTCGCATAATTATGCAAGTTACACCACGAAAGAACATTCAAAATGCATAAATGTCGCAAGTCATATAATTTAGTAAGTTCCAAATTGTGCGATGTGAAATGAACCGAATACGAACAGTTTCATCAACAGAGTAAGCATATAAGTCAAATCCTGTAATGAGTTTCAACTTCAAATCTCACTTGGATGGTCGCTCTCAATAATGATTCTCACGAAAGGATAAATAATTCATGTAATAACCCAATAAGAATCATACAAGTATAATACTCATATAAAAGCACAATGAAGAACAGAGATGAAGGGGAATGAAAATGCATGCATCCAAACAAAATTTTGGCACATATATATAGTCGTGCGATGCAAGTATGATCGAAAAGGAACAAGGAGCACACGTTGAATCAATTAGGACTTTTATTGTTATATATTGACCTTGGTTGCAAAAAGAAAGGGAACACCAATACGAGATGGCTTAAAACACGATTCAGGTTACTACCCAAGCCAACTCGTTCAAAACATCCTAACACAACTCTAACACTTGACTGAAAACACTAAAAATAAACTAGACTCAACCCCAACTCAATCCATCAACAAGCTACTCTGCCCCATCATCAATATCATCCCTTTGCTCGACCTCCGCCCTCATCCCATCCTGTGGGTCAACATCTAAATCCTCATCCATACGAGCATCCCCAGGTGGGATCTCATCACCAGGCTCGTCAAATAATGCAAAATCGATAGTAGTGAGAGGGAGCTCCTGCTGGATAAGCCATAAAACTCTCTGTCTAGCGGACTGGCGCTGCAGCTCAGCTCGAATCTGCTCATGCTCTCTCATCAGGGCCTGCTGCCCGTCCAACAACCGCCTCTGCCCATCCAACAACTATAGTAACAAACCCTCGACACCGGAGGGATGGGCAGGTACAGTGTCAGGTTGCCCAGATGGCAACGTCTCAACTAGCCCAGATGGCCTTGAAGTAGTCTCGACAGGCCCAGGTGGCACTGTCTCAGTAACTGCTGGCTGTAGTGGCTCTGGTAATTCCCCCCAACGCCTCGCCAATGCAGACTGTGCAGCTCTCAAACTCCTCGTCAGTGTAACGGGAGTGATAGGTCCCTCTCCCTATAAACTCGGCTCAGATGAAGGACACCCAGCCTTAATACAACGCTGCGTGATCATATGGGGAAATGACATATTCTGCTGTGGCGGCCGTAGTTGGATGAAGGAACGCATCTCTCTGAAAATCAGATGGGCAATATCAATCTCATCCTCACCCATAAAGGCTATCAACAATCGGATCATATCTAAATGGATACTGCTGTCTGTCCCTCGAGGCCTCAAGTTGCATAGGAGCAACTTGATCATCACGGCATAAATGGTCTTCATGTTACCGCTCGTGAAGTTACCCCCAGAACATGAAGCGGGATCAACACATACAATCTGAGCACACTCCGCTGCTGTCAAAAGTGGGTGATCAAGATCGTCCTCAGCAGGGGGAAAGGTAATGGAGGCAAGGACTGGGCGCTCACAACCCAAAAACTGAGCAATCCAATCCACAGTGAGCTCAATCGAATGTTTGCCCACTCGGGTGACGAGCATCTCATTATCGAGCTCGTGCAGACTCACTACAAAGTAGAACCCTCAAACTAGGGAGGGTTTATAACCCTTGCCCTTTGCCAACCATGCTGATAAGTGTCGCCATTGGAGGCGAGTCACAAAGGGTGATTCCTCCACATATTTTGAAACATCCACAAACCTCTCCACATTGAATTTCTTTTCTTTCAGAACATCCGCCCAACTCTTGATATCACTTTTCTGTTTTTTCTGTGGTGGTGGTCTCTATTTTCTGGACTTGTAGGACCATTTAGCGGGCCTCGATGTCAGGGGTTTTTTAATGCCCCCGGTGATGCCAATGGTGGGATGCTCGGTATCAATCTCATAAGGGTCCAAGAAATCACTAGCATCGTCAGAATGAGCCCCAGAGGCGGACCCAGGTGGTCGCCGAAAACTAGGATCAGAGGCGGAGTCGCTATCGAAGTCGGTACTATCCTCATAAACCATTCTCTGCTCCCTACCCACAGACGGGTTCTTCGTTCGCACCGGTCTCATCGGTGGTGCCTCTCGAATGGTTGGCCCTATCTCCGATCTCTTTGCCGGTTGATCCGGTTGGGCTACAACAGATTTACCCTTATCTAAGGGCACAGAAGGCTGCTTTTGTCTCACCATTTTCAAATACAAAGAATCACTTCACCACTTCGCTACACTTCACAGTATCACACTCAATCAAAAATTCACCCAGCAGTATCCAAAAACTAACTCATATCCAACCTCAACACAGTGGCTATATCAACCCAAATTACCTGTCAATGCATCATGAGGATTAATCGATTCAACAGACCCAGTGCAGGATACAGATACTCGCTTCTATACACCTCCCCACAACAACTCACATAATTCGAATCACTTCAAATCTAAGTTCGGATTGCAATTACCCACACATAAAGAACAAATAAAATCGATAATGAGCCACAGTCAAATCACGCCAATGTCAACCCCCAATACTCAGCCATGGTTTCTCTATTTGGGGTTGTTAGAAATATGAGAATGGAGAGATATGAGATGGGGCCGTTTGGGATATGGTGAAAATAGGGTTTACGAAGTGTGGGTGATGAATAGGGAGAAAGAGAAGGGTTTTGGGAGAGTATTGTTCCGTGAGGGAAAAGATGATGGAAGGTTGCAGCGGCAACAATGGAGGTTCAGGATGTGAGAAGTTCGAAGGTGAGAAGGCGCGGGAGGAAGGAAAGAAAAGAAAAGGAGAAGAAAAGAGAAAAAGAAAGAAAAGAAAGAAAAAGAAGAAAGAAGGGGGAAAGGCCGCGTGGCCAAAACCAATTTTTTATATTTTATATATATATATATATATTTTTTATTTTGGAATCTGGTCAACCCTATCGATAAGGTTAGGAGCCTATCGATAGGGTATGGCTCGACTTGCAGGTGTAAAAGGACTGAAATGGTGTCTATCGATAAGGTAAAAGACCCTATCGATAGGCCTATCGATAGGGGTGGTGACCTATTGATAGGGCTTAGATCAGGTTGCAGGATTTTGAAGGCTGTGAGGGTCACCTATCGATAAAGTTAATGACCCTATCGATAGGCCTATCGATAGGATAGGTGACCCTATCGATAAGGTAATTTCGAATTTCACCCTATTTGCATAATTTTTTCGGCTTCAACACCAAGACGCTTCCTCATGACTCACACATCCTTAATGCATCAAAACAACTCAAATATACATACTCAAACCCACAGCTACTTATGTGTAAGAATAAATGGATTGACGGCTCAAAACTGGGTACGAGTAGAACGCAACTGACCTATAAACACAACTATTGACATAAAGCTTTCGGACTCTGAAAGAGGGCCTAAAATCATATTTAAATGCATTCCAATGTTCCCAATTGATCACAATGCATCAATGAAATATTTGCACTTAGTTGAGTGAGAATGCCATGCATATTTCACAATGAATGACTAAATACAATAAAACGATCGATATGAATATATGCTCCTCAGAACGATAAGCATGGCTCAACATATGCATAAATGGTTGTAAGTCTCCACTCTGAACTAGGATCATTCTCACATACTCATCTTTTAAAAGAAAATATTCAAAATGGTCTATGCATGTGTAGAATATTTAGGAACAAACTAATTCAAAGACGAGGAGCAAATAATGCATAAAGTATGGCTTTATGGGTATTATAATACACAAGTACTGGAGAAATTATCATGGAAGACAAGTAACAGCATCCCAAAACAAAAATTACAAAAATTTTCATAGCTAATCACAAGAGTTAAGTGTATATATTAAACTCACAAAAAATGGGAAAATGAAATGCAATGCAAAACATGTGAGCTCCCACCCTCAAACTTAAATCCTATCATTGTCCCCAATGAAGAAGAAAATAGAATACAAGTCGGAGAGGAAATGACAATGCAAGCGACTAAACAAATGCGATTAACAATACGGTACTACTAAACATACAGACGCATGGGTTTCCTCCCAAGAAGAGCTAAGTTTAATGTCTTCAGCCAGACATGGTAGGGTTCCTCAGTCAAACTCATAAGTGGGGTCTTCTAAATTCATAGACTCCACTACCATCCCGCTCCTAGTTACATCCCCATCGACAAAGTCCTCAATGTAAGGCTTAAGCCTTTGGCCATTCACCGTCAAAGTGGAACCATCACGGGGGTTACTAATCTCAATTGCACCATGGAGAAAAACTTTGGAAACATTTTAAGGCCCATCACATCGAGATCTTAGTTTGCCTGGAAATAATCGCAACTTGGAGTTAAAAGCCACACTCGTTGATTAGGCTCAAAAGATTTTCTAGTAATATGTTTATCATGAAATTCCTTCATTTTGGCCTTGTAAATTCTTGAACTTTTGTATGCCTCATTGCGAATTTCTTCGAGCTCACTAAGTTGAAGTCGGCGGTGAGAACCCGCTTCCTTCATCTCAAAATTAAACTGACGAATAGCCCATAGGGCTTTATGCTGAAGCTCGACGAGAAGATGGCATGGTTTTCCATAAACTAGCCGGTAAGGGGACATACCAATGGGAGTTGTATAAGCAGTACGGTAAGCAAAGACCAATCTTTACGGTCGGGCTTGACCGTTTTCTCTAAAATATGTTTTATTTCCCAATTGGACACTTCCACTTGCCCACTAGTTTGGGGATGATATGGGGTCGCGACTTTATGAGTAATGGAGTATTTGGCAACAAGTTCCGCGAAAGGTTTATTATTGAAATGCGAACCTCCATCACTTATGATAGCCCTAGGACACCCAAACCGAGAGAAAACATTCTCTTGAAGGAACTTCAGAACTACCTTATGATCATTCGTCCTAGTGGCAACCGCCTCTACCCATTTAGACACATAATCCACTGCCACTAGGATGTATTCAAAACCATGAGAGATGGGAAAGGGTCCTATGAAATCAATGCCCCAAACGTCAAATATTTCAACAATAAGAATTGGGTTCAGAGGCATCATATCTTTCCTAGACATCGAGCCCATTTTCTGGCAATTGTCACAGGACCGACAGAAGTCCATAGCATCTCTAAATATGGTGGGCCAGTAAAAACCACACTGAAGAACTTTAGCAGCGGTCTTCTTGCCACTAAAGTGTCCACCACAAGCCAGAGTGTGGTAGAACTTCAAGATATCTGGCACCTCACTCTCAGGGATGCATCGACGGATCACTTGGTCCTCACAGTACCTAAACAAAATAGTATCTTTCCAAAAATAATTTCTAATCTGCGAAAAGAATCGATCCCTATCCTGTTTGGCCAAAGTAGAAGGTATAAGCCCTGTAGCTAGATAATTAACAATGTGAACATACCAAGGCAAAGATACCTGAGAAACTGCGAATAACTGCTCGTCGGGAAACGAATCCCGAATCGGAAGGGTATTACTATCCTTATCCGCTAGAATCCTAGACAGGTGGTCAGCTACCACATTCTCCGACCCTTTCTTATCCTGAATCTCAAAATCGAACTCTTGCAAGAGAAGAATCCATCTAATCAACCTAGGCTTGGTCTTTTTTTTGGACAGAAGGTACCGCAGAGCGGCATGGTCAGAGAAAACTATGACTTTGGACCCTAACAGATAAGAACGAAATTTATCTAAGGCATAGACAACAGCTAGTAACTCTTTTTCAGTGGTGGTGTAGTTCATTTGAGCATCATCAAGAGTTTTACTAGCATAATAGATAACACGAGAAAATTTGTCTATCCTTTGACCCAAAACAGCCCCTATAGCGTAGTTAGACGCATCACACATAATCTCAAATGGATATGATCAATTCGGGGGCTGCATAATAGGAGCAATGCTCAAGAAAGAGTGCAGTGTGGTAAAGGCTTTCAGACAAGCCTCATCAAAGACAAAGGGAACATCCTTGGCAAGAAGATGGCACAAGGGCCTAGAGATTTTACTGAAGTCTTTGATAAATCGCCGGTAAAAACCGGCATGTCCAAGAAATGACCTAATCTGCTTTACGGTGGTAGGAGGTGGCAACTTAGCAATTAAATCGAATTTCGCACGATCGACCTCAATACCACGACAAGAAACTACGTGTCCTAAGACAATACCCTCACGAACCATAAAATGGTTCTTTTCCCAACTCAGAACCAAATTGGTTTCACAACAACGCTTTAAGACCTTAGAGAGATTAGAGAGGCAAGAATCGAAAGACGAACCAAAAATCGAAAAATCATCCATAAAAACCTCTAGAAAATCTCCAATCATGTCAGAGAAAATGGCCGTCATGCATCTTTGGAATGTGCTAGGAGCATTGCATAGGCCGAATGACATGCGCCTATAGACAAAAGTGCCAAAAGGGCAAGTAAAGGTGGTATTTTCTTGGTCCTCGGGGTACACTGCAATTTGGTTATATCCAGAATAACTATCTAAAAAGCAATAGAAGCTCTGCCCAGCAAGTTTCTCTAGAATTTGGTCAATGAAAGGAAGTGGAAAGTGATCCTTCCTAGTCCTAGCATTAAGCTTCCTATAGTCGATGCATACTCGCCACCCAGTGGTAGCTTGAGTAGGGACTAGAATACCCTCATCATTAGCAACTACGGTAAGACCGGACTTTTTACGCACAACTTGGGTAGGAGCTACCCAAGCACTATCAGAGATGGGGTAGATGATACCCGCATCCAACAACTTCACAACCTCCTTCATAACCACTTCCTTCATGTTGGGATTGAGCTTTCGCTGCATTTCCCGTGAAGACATAGCTCCCTCCTCAAGATGGATTCGGTGCATGCAAATAGACGGATCTATACCCTTAAGATCAGCAACCGACCACCCTATGGCTTGCTTATGCTCATCCAGAACTTTCATGAGCTTACACTCCTACTCTATACTCAAATCAGAAGCAATGATAACCGGAAGAGAGTCATTGGCACCTAAAAACATATACTTAAGATTAGCCGGTAAAGGCTTCAACTCAAGTTTCGGGGCAACCTCTAGAGATTTAGGCATAGAGGTACTAGCCAATTAAGGCAAGGCCTCGACTTTAGGCTTCCAAGGTAGGTTGCCTAATGCAGGAGTGGACTCGAGAATCTGATTCACCTCTAGAATAGACTGGTCAATATCAAAATCTTCATAATTAAAATGCGCCAGACATGACTCTAAAGAATCCTAGGACAAGATAAAAGGCAAAGCCTCCTCAACTGCATGATCAATGACATCTACAAACGAGCACTCCTCAAAGTGATGAGGGTGCATTACAGCATGGTACACTTGAAGCTTAGCCTTCATATTACCAAATGAAACTTCCATGATACCCGACCGACAATGTAGGACTGCATTTGCAGTCACAAGAAGAGGTCTACCTATGATCACTGGAATTTGGGGTCTAGCGGTATTCACAGGCTCCATATCAAGAACAATAAAATCGGCCGGAAAAACGAACGACTCGATCTTAACTAAGACATCCTGTAAAATACCTCTAGGAACCTTGGTGGACCTATCGGCAAACTGTAAGACAGTGGGTGTAGGCTTGAGCTCACCGAGCTCCATCTTCTCATACACAGAGTATGGAAGGATATTCACACTTGTCCCATAATCGATCAAGGCCCGGTCTACATAATGACTTCCTAAGAAGCATGGAATGGTAGGAGTACCCGGATCTTTACGTTTTACAGGGACGTGGTACTGAACCACGGCACTAGCCACATCCGAAAGGACCGCTGATTTGGCGAAATGCACGCGCTCTTTGCGCTGCTAAGTACATAGGTCCTTCAAGAATTTAGCATATGAGGGAATCTGCTTAATGACATCTAACAGTGGCAGGTTAATGTGAACTTGCTTAAACACCTCTAACATCTCACTCAAAGACGCGCCCTTCTTTTTCCCTCTCACTGGCGCAACCAATGCCGATGGAAATGGAGCCTTTGGCACATAGGATGCCACTGGGTTATCAGAATTGGAGGGAAAGTTATCCCTCTTAGGCGCACCCATTACACTCTTCCCTTTCTCATTCTCACTCTTTTTCTTCTCACTCACTTCCCCAGCTTTAGGAACTCTAGATGCACTCTCATCCCCATTCACTTTCTCCCCAATCCTATTATCAACAACTTTACCACTCCGCAAAGTGGTGACAGCTTTTACCTCCTCATGATAGTGAGAGTTCTATGAAGACGAACTCTCGGCCAAATGCACGCCTTTAGGGTTGTTGATGGGTTGACTCGGAAGTCTTCCCTCCTCTCGACGGCTCAGAGTGGCCGCAATTTGCCCCACTTGGGTCTCTAATTTAGCAATGGCTTGTGAATGAGTGCTCAAGAGTTGGCTATTAGCTTCTATGTTTTTCAGAGCTTTAAGGACTTGCTCTTCGAAAGTACTATTCTTTTGGCTTTGAGGTAGGTGAGATTGGTTGACATTTTGGATTTGGGATTAAGACTGAAGATGAGGTGGTCTATAAGGTGGTGCAACATTAGGATTACTCCCTTGGAAGTTAGACCTAGGGGCCTGCTGATAAGAGTGACTCGACCCTTGGAACTAGTTTCCTGTCCCTTGGGAAGGTTGAGACCACCGCAAGTTAGGGTGACTCTTCCATCCCGGATTGTAGGTATTCGAATAAGGGTCACTCCTTGGGTTAGAAAACCCTTGAGCTGCATTGACTTGTTCCTGGACAAACTCGGGATACTGGGGAGCCATAAGACACAACAGAGTGTCATGACTAACATCTGCACAGATATCACACACAGCACTCACTGGAGTCACAGATGAAGGAAGAATCCTAAGTGGTTGACCTTGAGCAGCAAGCAGTTGATCCATTTTTCACAGACAATGCCGCCACTTGTTGGTTTATCACTGTGGTACTCTCTACCTCATACACACCCTTCCTAGAATTAGAGGTTGAAGATGAACCTCTATCATTTTGATTCATCGAGGCCATAATGACAGAATCCTTACTGAGAATTTCAAATAAGTCACATGCCTCCTCAGCACTTTTCCTCAAAATCGCACCTCCACTCGCAGAATTCACTAGATTATTATCCTTAGCACATAAACCTTGGAAGAACAACTGGACAACTTGCCAATCAGGAATACCATGATGGGGACACAATCGAAGGAGTTCCTTCATTTTCTCCCATGACTCATGAAACAACTCGCCCTCTCTCTGAACGAAATGGGTAATAGCATACCTCATTTGAGTGGTACGACCAATAGAGCAGAACCTAGCCAGAAATAATGTCTGAAGGTCAGACCAAGTGGTGACAGGCTCTGTGGTCCTAAGGGTGTTAATCCAGGTCTTGGCTTTATCTCGCAGAGAATACGAGAACAGAAGGAGTTTGATGGCATCAGCAGTGAGGCCCTGAATTCTAATGGTGGAACAGATCCCTAAAAACTCAGTAAGATGATCGTATGGATTCTCCCTATCCAACCCATAGAAGGTCGGTAACATCTGAAGTGTGGCATGTCGAATCTCATACTGGACGTTTTCAATATTAGGAATTTGAATACAGGAAGGTGGAGTGAATGCACCAGGCATAAAGTGATCTCTAAGCATCCTAGGTGCTGGCTGGACCTGCTGTGGAACTACAACAGGTCGAGGTGGGTCTTGACCTTGGTTTTCCATTGGATTATCAAATTTTGACCCTAGATCGGGTCGACTAGCTCGAAGAGACCGTAAGGTACTTTCTAACTCTAGGTCAAGCGGTTGTAGGTCACAGGACAAAGACCTTCTACCGTGCATGCAAATAACCCCCAGATGAATGGAATGCAGTAAGTGAATGCAATATAATATAAAAATAAAACTGAGATGAGAAGATACTCCCCTCGGTCCTGATCGCTAATCTTTACGCGGTCCTATCCAAAACTTTGGCACCTGGGTAAAATTTTAATTTTTTAGCAATTTGGCCTTTGGGCCTTAGCGCGCAAAATCCTCAGCGAATCTGTAAGTCAACAACCTGAACCGAGAAAAATGGAAGATAAGTAGAAACAGGAAAATAAAATCCTAAACTACAATTAAAACAAGATTCATCGTAAATTCTATAATCGTGCAATAGTCTCCGGCAACGGCGCCAAAATTTGATCGATCCAAACAAGGGAGGTTATTTCCTTGTTCGTGATCAATGTTTAAATTTATAAAGTACTCGTGCTTAAAACCTCAATTCGTTAGAAAAGTAATTAGTGCACGGGTGTCGAACACAGGGACTAATGGCTGATTTACGAGAAGTTATTATGAATCCGATTTTAGTTACCAAACAATTCTTTTAAGTTGAAGAGTTGGTTGTTTGTAGTGACTAAAAGAATAAAGTTGTTGATTAAATCAAATAAAATGGGAATCCTGGGTTTCGAATCCACTTTAGTTAAAGCGTTACCATGCATGCAATCGTAATTAAGGTTTCATAATGGTTTATGAACGGTGATGATCTAATCTACAAGAATAGACCATAAAAAAGGGTTATGCATAAATTCACTCAATTCGATTCACCCAAACAAGGCATAACCTGTCAAGCGAAGCATGCACAGGTCATCCAAATGAGGTATGAATGATCTAGATGAATCTAAGCATATTCAATACGTACTATTGCACAACTAATATGATTGAAATCACAGAAGACATTCATATTAAAAAAATATTACGTTAACCAAACGGATTGCATAGAAAAGCAATTTCCTAGAGTTGTACAATTGTCATAAACTATTACAATAACCAAAACTACTATTGATACATGGCAAAACTACTAACCAAGCTTCATCTATACCCAAGAAAAGGAGTCTAGCTGCTCATCGTCAGGGCTGAATCACCGGAGGTCTTCATTCCTTGCCTGTGCAGCCAAGAATCCAGTCTGTCGTTATGGAAAGAGTCGATGGAGGCTATATGCGAATCTGAGATGAATGGGAACCCTATTTCAGTCTTCAAAAGGTGTTTAAATAGTTTCACCCAGCCTTCCTAGCAAAAGCCCCCTCGAAATAGCAAGTCTGGAGTTGCTAAAACAGAATTCAATTTGATTTAGGAAACTTCCCGGGCTCATCCCTATCGATAGGCTTGTAGCCCTATCGATAGGTGATGTTTGTAGCTGCTTGATTTATGCTGAATAGTAGTCCTGAGGCTATTCCCTATCGATAGGCTTGGTGCCCTATCGATAGGATTGTCTTGAAATTGAACTTTTTGTTCGATTCTGCAGCTTTCTTCGCTAGGTGGTCATCCTAGCATGCATCCTTTACTCCATTTCATTCGAATACTCTCTTGATGATTGAAAAGCTCGGTTTAATGGCGAAATTAACCTACAAAGGACGAAAACACATGTAAGACTAAAAACTAACGAAATCAATGTACTTAAGGTGCGAATACTCTCGAAATTAGTCTCCAAATCATGTAAAATGAAGCTTGATTGCAGAGCAATCAGAGCACGACTACCAATCGACGGCTGATGCCTCAAAAAATGAAACGTCGCCTAAATCATGAGCTGTTCGTACCACTCTGAAGAAGATCAAAAGTCCCGTCCCTATCACCAATCATATCGTTTTCAAATTAATAAGCCTGGGTCCCTTGAACGCAAATACGCTCACGATTCATCACCCGATCAATGTTCGTAAAATTACTTTCATCGACCTACAATAACTCATCAATACCTCAAACCAGTCTGTCAACATTCAGCACACTGATCTCATATACTTATGAAAAATCATCTATGATGAATATTCCACAAGTAGGGGCAACTGAAGAGGGTAAAAACTGTTGATCGATCTGATTTGTTACACGTGGATAAAGCATATACCCAATAATACAATATGGGTCCTATCCGAACTAATCCGAATGATAGCCGGTTAAAAAGACTAAACTATCTGATCCATTGGTGACACGTGATGAAAATGTTCACCGATCTGAATTTCGTTATTTACTATCCAACCTTCATGAATAAGACACATAACTATAAGTGGGTCTACCGATCTCATGTAACTGCCTCATCATAACAAAAACGGATCTTCACCAACAGATTCTGACCTCCTGCAGCAAGCCGTATGATCTTCTGCCATCTGATAGCGACAGGCCGTTACACTAACGGCTTATTTCCGATCATACCCCCGAACAGCATAACAGAAAGGGGACAAGGCACTCGAGTGCAGATTCTCATGACTATCCTATAAAAAGAGGAGGTCACACCACATACATGGGTACGTAACATCCCCTTACCAAAAAATATTCTCCTGGCATTCTCTGATCTCTAACTTGATCGTTGGAGCTTTGCAGGTAGAACACCACACCGGTGTAAGCAAGTCACTCCCCAATCGACGATCTAAACCACCAATTTGATTCCATCTATCCCTTTTACCCTTTTTCGACTTCATCAATATATATGACACACATACATTCGTACATATATGAAGTAGACATAGTCAAAATATGTCATACAATATATATGACACACACACACACACACACACATATATATATATATATGAAGTTATGATTTAGTCAGCAAATTGTGACTTAGCCTAAGTCAGTAAACGCTTAAGTGGTCATTAAATCATTTAAATAGCCGAAATCTAACAGCCATTTAAGTGTCTACTGACTTGATCATTCTACTATATGTTTGTCAGTGTGTCATACATATTATACATTATATTACATATTTTGACTGACACTATTGAATCAACGTAACTTGTCATTTTCTACATCAAGAGTTATGAACTGTTAATTGATCAACCGATTGATCATATATATATATATATATCAAGCTTATAATATGTAATTATCTGTTTCTAAAGGTAAACCTCAATAAGGGACCTTAAACCAAACATGGGTGTTATCTTGTAGCGACTGAAACCAGCCTCCAAGAAGAGCTTTTCCCATTCTTTCTCACTTTTCTCTCTTCCAGTAACCAAAGCCATCATCAACATGTCGAAACAGAGCTTTGTTTCAGTTAATTTATGCTCATCATTCATGACATCTATCACGATGTCTATTATAATCACCTTTCCTTTCTTATCTTTGCTTGGAATTGCTTCTCTGCATCGCTTCAATATCTTCACACAATCTTCATCGCTAATAGAATGAAAAACCAACTCCAATAATTCATTTGCACCATCAGAACCTAGATTTATTTTATTTTTCCAAAATTTCATCTTAAATGTAACATCTTTAACTGTGTTTGGATGCAAAATTTCAAAGAGAGATTTGTCTTACAATTCTCTGGGATCAAATCCTTTGTTTGACAAACTAAAAGTGGTATTTATAAAATTCTATGAAGAATTTCAAAGGAGAATTTTCGGGCCTAAAATTCCAAATTTAAATTCCATCTCAAAGATATTGATTCACAATTTAAATTCCATCTCAAAGATGTTATTTCACAATTCTATTTTTCGGGGGAATTTCAGAAAGCTGCAATTAGTCATTAGCCACCTCTTCGTTCCTTCGCAAATCCCAGCCTCCACTATATTCCCCATTGGGAATTCTATTCTCCATGGGATTTCAAAATTTTATTTAACAATTTAATTTTTAAAAATTTTATCCAAACAAAGAACTTGCAATTCCATCATTTATAAAGTTTGAATTTTGAAATCCAATCATTTAATTTTTTTTTCGTTTCCCTTTTTAAATTCCACATCTAAACATAGCTATGTCCCGTTAGTCATTTTTGGCCGATTAAATAAGCGGATGAGATTAAACATGAAAAAATTATCCATTTTATTAAAAAAAAATTACGGAGTAATGCTTTTCTCTCTCCTTTGACACCAAATCAGACAATCCATTACTCTCCTCTCTCTCCTCTCTTCTCTCTCTCTTCCGAGACCCGGCGTCCCCACTGTTGATCCCCAACGCCGGCGACCTTCCTTCTCTCTTCCTGTCTAATCTGTTATGTTATCTAGCTTTAACTGCCAAATTATGAGAGAGAGAGAGAGAGGGGGGGTTTGTGTGAATACCAACAGCAGTGGCGAATTTGAACACAGCGATGAACAGAGTGAGAAAGAAAGTTACGAAGACAAGAAGCAGCATTTTCAGTCAAGTGTGCACGCCTTGAAGAAGATGATCGATTCAGAGAACAAGGGAGATTATTCCTTGTTAAAGATCAAGATTAATATATTTATAAAACCGCGTGATTGTTAATCTCAATTCAATTGCGACTAGTGAGCACAGGTGTCGAACCACTGGGAAAATGCAAGTTTATAATAAAAGACTATTATAATTAATTAAAGTGAAAGAATATTGTCAAATTAAGTTGGTGGTGAAAAAGCGCTTCAATTGGGTTGAAGCGAAAATATGGACTTTTAAGAAAGCTGGTTAAAACGCGATTAATTTGATGGAATGAGCGGAACTTGGGTGAGAAGCCCATTGAATATCAATTATACAACTTATATTATAAAATCCTCAATATAGTAATTATGTATGGTGGTTCTTCCAACTACAAGAAGGAAGTCCCAAAAAGATTATGAATACAGGACCTGCAGGTTTATCCTTGAAAAGAATGGAATATCGCTATCCACCTTAATTGGGGATAAAGCATGCTGGTTTGTATTCATACCAGTAAGTACCATTGCATAATTATATAATTGCAATCACAGATGTACAATTATATGAAATTATATTTAGCAATAGTGTGCGGTAAAACCTTCACAACTATGCAATCACATAATACAAATAAAGGGATGTTTATAAAATAGAATTGCATAAAGAATCCAACTTCATCCTCACCCAAGCTTGGAGTATTAGCTACACATCAATGGAGGAGAATATCCTTTATCCATGACAAGCTCTAAGGGTTCACGGGATGGAAAAAGTAAAATAAAAGCAGTAAGTAAATGACTGAAGAAATAAGAAAAAAGTGACTGAAATAAATAAAGAAAATGGCAGAAATAAATAAATAAAAGGGCTGAAATAAATAAAGAAAATGGCGAAAGTAAATAAAGAAAAGGACTTAAGTAAATAAAGAAAATGACAATAAAAGTAAAGAACAATTCTCAAGTGAGAATTAAGCCATGCATTAAAAAGGAAAAATTGCAGAAAATTAAAGTACTGAAAGTAAAGACTGTATAAATAAGAACAATTCTCAAGTGAGAATTGAGCCAGGCATTAAAGGAAAAATTGCAGAAAAGTAGAAATTGCTGAAAAAGTAAACGACCGAATAAAAAGCAGAATTGAACTGTAACATGAAGTCTATTAAAAATAACAGAGTAATGATTCAGAGCAAAAGTCTTGAACCCTCTTTAAGTCGCCTTTACACGTGTATATATAGAAGGAAAATGTAAAAGTTGTTTTTGCCCTTGAAATATCTCAAAATATCTAAGACAGCCCTCAGCCGCCTAAGTTCTATCGATAGCGAAGTTTTGCTATCGATAGAACTTCTATCGATAGCGATACTTGGCTATCGATAGTTATATGGCATTTTGCTTTTTAATTCCAGAATTTCTTTGCAGTTCTTTCGCACTTCAATTGGCTGCTGCTGATCTTTTCTAGAATGCTCTTTATTCGTGACGATATTCAAAGCTTCATAGGCGACGACCTCGTAATCATATAATCTGCACAGATTTCTAGAAAAAGAGAACTTAACCAATTTATACAGATTTTATTAGAAACGAGATATTATTACACAATTATTTAAATAAGAGAACACAGTAATACCATCATTTGAGAGAATAATTGTGATACAATCACAGTCCCCAACTTAGGTTTTGCTAGTCTCTTAGCAAATAGCTAAACTCTTAAGAAGACGAATTAAAACTAGAAATTGAAAAAGCCATTTTCGCAGGGAATCGCAATTGCATTTAGCATATGCAATAAGCCTTTTAAACCACTAAGTTACCCCTAGTGGACGAGTGTAGTCTCGTGAGGGTTTGCAGAAATGATACCCACAAACATAAAAGAATAAAAGAATCATATGTTTAAAGAATTTTAAAGATAAAATAATATTATGTACATATCAAGAGTTTCATCTACAGATATATCAATAACATAATTAAAAATTTAAAATACAGGAAAGGCTATCTTTAACAGGTAATTAGTAAGTGTTCAATGTGTAGTGAGGATGAACTTGATAAAATCAAAATATACGCAATAAGAGTACGAGAATTAACCCTAAATAAGTTTCAACTTCAAATCCTCACTGGTGGTCGCTCGCAAAAAATGTTCGCTCTGAAAAAGGTTAGTAACTCAGAGTTCCCAAATGGAAATATACAAGTATAAAACTTATATATTAAGCTCTAATATTTGACCAATACAAGATGAATTAACGAAGTTATATATGCAAAGATGCAGTTCATACATAAATAAAACTTAAATAAACAAGTAATCACAAGAGAATAGTGCACAAAATTTTGAAATCAAAAAGGTCTTTATAGGATTGTAATGTATTTGGTTGTAACAGAAGAAATTTTTGGACTGCAAAATTAGGATGGTTTGTAATATGTTCAAGGTTACTACCCTAAACCATCCTAAATACTCTATACTAACCCAGATAACAACTTAAAATTCTAACAAAAAAGAAACAATTAATTCCCCCAAAAAGAACAACCACCCAAGCTCAAGACTAAGCATCATCTCTCATCTCTATATCTGCCCTCATCTCTGCCTCGCGCTGACCGCGGGCCTCATCTGATAACGGATCATCCCCAGGTGGGATGTCAACTCTAGCTGCAGGCTGTGGCTCATCAAATAGTGCGCGGTCGGCCTCAGAAATCGGCTCGCCGTCCATACGTCTCCACATAACTCTGAGCAAGGCAGACTATCTGTCAAGCTGAGCAGACTGTAACTGCTGAGTCTGCATAGCTGTCCTCAATCCCTCTAAGACCTGCAGTAACAAGTCCTGGGATCCAGTAGATGCTGAAGCTGTCTGGGGTAGTACAGTAGTAGCAGGAGCTGAAAGAGATGATGGCTGACTGGTAGTGGCTGGAGCTGGCTCTGATGGATCTGTAGACTCAGTACGTGGCCTTTTTGGCCGAGCCGCCATGCTCCTAGCAATAGTGGTAGGAGTGATAGGTCCCTCGCCCCACTTACTCTCCTCCTCAGTCTCAACACCCGCAGCTAATGCAAAAGCAGTGATCATCTGGGGATACGGCATGTTGCTGGGCGGCTGTGAAAAAATGAATGTACGAATCTCGCTGAATATCAGCAAAGCGATGTCCATCTCGTGGTCGCTGAAAAAACTCTAATAATAGCCGTACAGAATCGACTGGGATCTGGGAATCCGTGCCCCTCGCCCTCAGGTTGCAATAAAGCAGCTTATTCATTGCTGCGTAATTCGGGTGCATGTTCCTAGTCGTAAAATACATGCCATCAAATAATGTGCGGTCCACACAAACCATATCAGCACATCTGTCCTCTGCAAGATCTAGATATCCGCCATGAGGGTACTCAACCTCAGCAGCCACAGGACGCTCGCATCCTAGATAATCGGCGATGTCGTCTGGGGTAAACTCGATAATATGGCCTCCGACCTCAGCTCTGATCGTCTGAGCTCGATCCTCTGCTGTATGGGCCGTAGTGTAGAACTGGCGAACCACATTGGGCTTATAGCCCGCACCCTTCCTCAGCCAGGCGCTGAGGTGTCTGTCAGTCAGTGTCTGAACCAGCAAGCCTTTTCCCTTGAAGGCTTTCAAATCGACGTAGCGCTCGACATTGAAATTTTTTGCTGCGAGAACTGAAGGCCACGACTTTGGAGCACGTCGAGTGGGTAATTTCTTCGGTCCCCCCTCAGTCTGTGTGAAACCCTCAAAATCTCGTGTCATGCGAGGCTCGCTTGTCTCGCCAATCTCAGGGTGCTCAGAATCATAAACCTCCTCCACATATCTTGAACTCGTAGGAGGCGCACTCACTGGTGGCTGTCTGGAAGACTGACCTCTAGCAGAAGGTCTCTGAACAGGTGCTGGCTGCATATCGGACTCAGAACTATCCGATGAATCTGGCGCTGTACGCTGGGCCTTGCCCCTGCCAGTAGATGTATCCCGCCTCAATCTCTGTGGCGGTGGAGCAGGCTCCTGAAATGCCACGCCCTTACCCCGGCCTTTACTCGTCGTTTTGAGACGAACCATGGCTTTGTACAGAATTATACACACACACATCCAACACCAGATACAACCACAGTGAGTACACAAGGCAGGTGAAGTACTTAACAAGACAAATGAACCCAACACAACTCTGTATTAGCCTATCATCCAGGCATCACCCCACTCAAGGCAGTGCACTAGTCGAATTTTTAAGAATTCTCCAATCCAATAACCCATTCAGAAATCAAAAACCTATCACTAACTAACCCACACAAAGTAATTTTTGCAATGAATAAATTCCCTAAACCCATACAAAACACACAAGCAAAGTTTTAATAATTCTTGTAAATTTAAAACAGGAATTAAAACTTACTTGAATTAGAAGTTAGATATGGCGACACGAAGTGGGTTGACCGGAAAAAGGAACTCGCCGGAATGTGCTTGAAGTGTCAGTGACAGAGGCGGCTAAGGTTGGATTTTAATCTGATAGAAATGAAGAGAATGTTGCGAGGATCGCAACTAAAGTAAGCTTGACCGGAATGGAGGCCGGAGATGGTCGGAATTTGCTCTGGAAGGTGGAAGGTCACGTCGGCAGTGGAGGATTCCGGCGTCTTATGGGTGAAAACTGGCTGAAAAATGGTCGGGGAAGACAGTTAAAGGCAAAGTTACGTAATTTCTATCGATAGCGAAGTTTCGCTATCGATAGCCCAAGTGATTCTGCCGCGAATTGGGTTTTTTATTTTTTTAAATTTGGACATGGCTATCGATAGACTGTCTATCGATAGCGAGACTGAATTTTTGAAAAAAAATTTTATTTTTTATTTTTTTTTATTATTATTTTTTTTATAATTTAACAAACTTAAAACAAAATTCTGTACATAATATCCTCATTATCCAAGGTTGCTAAGCTTATCGAAAAAAAATGTCAACTTTTAGGCTCAATTAGGGTACTACGGGGGTCCTATACTCTAGCAAAAATAAATATGGCACAAAGACTCGAAGAAAATGGCCTTAAATCATTTTTCAAAAATTGCACATTTATTCTCGACTGATTATCCAATTATTTGCATTCTAAAATACGTACGAATTAAATATTTATGCAAGGTATAACAGATAAGCAATAACCAAGGACTAAATTGAATTGATGAATATTTTGAGTCCCAGAAATAATCGAATGGTTCAAATTTTGCATTATTTGTCGCCAGTCTCCACTTTATAAACAGGTTTTTATCATATATTCAAATTGCTAAGAATGAAGATTAAACCAAGTTCGTGCATGTGTAAGATTGAATACAAGCTAATCATAGTAAAGTTACAATTAATGTATCGAAAATAGACAAATAGATATGATATAAATGAAAGAGTAAACTCACAGTTTACCTTTACCACGTATTATTTATCAAAATCTATACAAATAATCACTATACAAATCAATGGTATAATATGTACACAAGAATGAGAAACAATAAATTATTATATATATATAACAATTTAAATGAATAAATAAATCAACATAGAAAAGAGAATATACAAACCCTCCCCAACTAGAAGTAGACATTGTCCTCAATGTTGAAAGGATGTCACGACCAAACGAGTGTGTAAGAACAAGGGGAAAGGGTGGGGGGGAACTAAGTTTAACGTCTTCAGCCAGACGTGAAATTCCACTTAATCAAAACGATAGGTTGGGTCTTCCAAACTGACAGTCTCAATTACCAAACCATCCCTAATGCCCTCACTATCGGTTATGCCCTCAATAAACGACTTAAGCCTTTGTCCATTCACAGAGACGGACAAACCAGTTCGAGGATTTCGAATTTCAACAGCACCGTGAGGAGCAACCCTAGTCACCACAAAGGGTCCATCCCAGCGAGATCTAAGCTTACCTGGAAATAGCCTCAATTTGGAGTTAAACAGCCACACCTTCTGATTTGGTTCAAATGATTTTCTATTGATGTGTCTGTCATGAAACTCTTTCATTTTGGCTTTAGAGATTTTAGAACTCTCGTAAGCCTCATTCCTAATCTCTTCGAGCTCATTTAATTGAAGCTTGCGGTGAGAACCCGCTTCCTTCATTTCAAAATTAAATTTCTTAATGGCCCAAAGTGCTTTGTGTTCTAGCTCAGCAGGGAGATGATAGGGTTTTCCATAGACTAAACGGTACGGAGACATACCAATAGGGGTTTTAAACGCAGTCCTATAGGCCCACAGTGCGTCAGTTAGGCGCAATGACCAATCCTTACGATCGGGCCTGACAGTTTTTTCGAGGATATGCTTAATTTCCCTATTCGAAACCTCTACTTGCCCGCTGGTCTGAGGATGATATGGGGTTGCAACCTTGTGAGTGATTGAATATTTAGCTACGAGAGTTGCAAAGGGTCGGTTATTAAAATGTGACCCTCCATCACTGATGATGGCCCTTGGATACCCAAACCTAGAGAAAATGTTCTCTTGAAGGAATTTCAACACCACCTTGTGGTCATTGGTCCTAGTGGCTACTGCTTCTACCCATTTAGATACGTAATCTACAGCCACTAGGATGTATTCGAACCCATGCGAAATAGGAAAAGGTCCCATGAAGTCGATGCCCCAAACATCGAAAATTTCGACTATTAAAATAGGGTTAAGAGGCATCATATCCCTTCTAGACATAGAACCCATTCTTTGACAATTCTGGCAGGACTTACAGAAGTCCAATGCATCTTTGAATAAAGTGGGCCAGTACAACCCACACTGCAAGACTTTAGCGGCAGTCTTTTTCCAGCTAAAGTGTCCTCCACAAGCTAAAGTGTGGCAGAACTTCAAAACGTCTTGCATCTCACTTTCTGGAATACACCTACGTATAACCTGGTCAGCACAGTACCTAAACAGGAGAGGATCTTCCCAATAATAAAATTTTATCTGAGAAAAGAACCGATCTTTTTCTTGTTTCGACCAAAGAGATGGTACAAGGCCTGTGGCATGATAATTCACTATATGAACGTACCAAGGTAAAGCAGAATGAGTGACGGCAAAAAGCTGCTCATCAGGGAAAGAATCCCTAATAGGCGTGGGGTCACTCTCATCTTCTATTACTATCCTAGAAAGGTGGTCAGCAACAACATTCTCAGACCCTTTTTTATCCCTGATCTCAAAATCGAATTCTTGTAATAAGAGAATCCACCTAATCAGTTTAGGCTTCGTCTCTTTTTTAGAGAGCAGGTACCGCAAGGCGGCATGATCTGAGTACACAATGGTCTTCGATCCCCAAAGATAGGATCGAAATTTATCGAGCGCAAAAACTACTGCAAGCATTTCTTTCTCAGTCGTAGTGTAATTTAACTGAGCTTCATTCAAGGTTTTGCTTGCATAGTATATAACATATGGGGCATTATCTACCCTCTGACCCAACACTGCCCCCACAGCATAATCGGAGGCATCACACATTAGCTCGAAAGGAAGTGACCAATCGGGAGCTCGCATGATAGGTGCTGAGGTCAACATTAAACGCAACTTATTGAAGGACTCTAAACAGGCTTTATTAAATTCAAACTCTTCATCTTTAGCAAGCAGATTGCACATTGGTTTTGCTATTTTGCTAAAGTCTTTAATAGAACGCCTGTAAAATCCTGCATGTCCAAGAAAGGACCGGATTTGCCTAACAGTAGTGGGAGGAGGTAATTTTGCAATTAAGTCAACCTTAGCCTTGTCAACCTCTATCCCCCTACTAGATACTATATGCCCAAGCACGATGCCCTCACGAACCATAAAATGGCTCTTCTCCCAACTAAGAACAAGATTAGTCTCACAACATCTTTTAAGCACTTTGGAGAGATTAGACAGGCATTCATCAAAAGAAGGACCAAAAACAGAAAAGTCATCCATAAACACTTCCAAATATTCTCCTATCATGTCAGAAAAAATAGAAGTCATACATCTTTGGAAAGTGCTCGGGGCATTACATAGGCCAAAAGACATACGCCTAAATGCAAATGTCCCGAATGGACAGGTAAATGTAGTTTTCTCCTGATCCTCAGGGTAAACCGCTATTTGGTTATACCCTGAATAGCCATCTAAGAAGCAATAAAAACTCTGCCCAGATAACCTCTCTAAAATTTGGTCAATGTAAGGCAATGGGAAGTGGTCTTTCCTAGTCTTGGAATTTAACTTTCTATAGTCTATACAGACTCTCCAACCAGTGGTAGCTCTTGTAGGGACTAGAATACCCTCTTTATTCGCTATTACTGTAATCCCAGACTTCTTAGGAACCAATTGAGTAGGGGAAACCCACTCACTATCAGAAATTGGGTAAATGATACCCGCATCCAACAATTTTAACACTTCCTTTTTAACTACCTCCTTCATATTAGGGTTTAACTTACGTTGGGCATCTCTTGAAGGATTCGCACCTTCCTCAAGATGGATACGGTGCTGGCAGATTGACGGGTCTATACCCTTTAAATCAGCGACCGACCATCCTATAGCTAATCTATGCTCTTTCAAAACAGATAACAGCTTACCTTCCTGTTCTAAATTTAATGAAGATGATATTATGACAGGCAAGGTGTCACTACTACCCAAAAAGGCATACTTGAGATTAGCCGGCAGAGGCTTTAACTCAAGTTGCGGCGGAGACTCAAAAGACGTAGGGGAAGGGACACTGGTAATAGACGGAAATGGCTCAACCCTAGGTCTCCAGGGAAATTTTTCTACAGAGGAGGTAGAATCTAAGACAAGATTCACCTCCATGAATGAATGCTCCAGGTCATGGTCTTTGAACCCAAAGTAATTAAGACATGTCTCTAACGGGTCCTCGGACAGAAGATAAAGTGTAGCTTCCTCTACCACTTTATCAATGATATCTACAAAAGAACAATCCTCAAAGTTATGAGCTTGATTAGCTGCACTATAAACCTGCAGCCGTGTTTTCATGTTTCCAAAAGATACCTTCATTATGCCAGTCCTACAGTGAAGGACTGCATTAGCAGTTTCCAAAAGAGGACGTCCTATTATAACAGGGATTTGAGGCCTAGTAATATCAACGGGCTCCATATCTAAGACGATAAAATCTGCAGGAAAGACAAACGAATCTATCTTTACCAAAACATCCTGCAGTATCCCTCTAGGTACCTTAGTGGACCTATCTGCAAATTGGAGGATCGTAGGTGTGGTTTGGAGTGTTCCAAGCTCCATTTTGGCATAAACTGAATATGGAAGAATATTCACACTCGCACCAAAATCAACTAACGCTCTATCAATGAAATGACTTCCTAAGAAGCAAGGTATAGTTGGCGTTCCAGGATCTTTTCTTTTAATCGGAGCTTGGAATTAACACACAACACTTGCTATGTCAACGGGAGTTATGGTTTTAGACAAATGAACGCGCTCTTTGCGTTGCTGTGTGCACATTTCCTTCAAAAATTTAGCATATGAAGGAATCTGTTTAATGGCATCTAATAGAGGTAGATTGATATGAGCACTCTTGAATACCTCTAACATATCTGACATGCTAGCCCCTTTCTTAGCTCTCCTCTCAGGCACGATAAGCGCAGATGTGAATGGGGCTTTTGGCACATAAGATGCCAACGGATCGTCTAAAGCTACGGAAAAGTTATCCCTCGAAGCTTCAGATTCCTTCTCTATTGCAGGCTCTTTATTTTTTTCTCTCTCTTTCTCCCAAACTCTATTGTCTACCACTTTCCCACTTCTCAAGACTGTAACAGCCTTAACATCCTCATTACATTGTGGGTTCTGAGAAGTAGAACTCTCAGCTACAAAAGCTCCCTTAGGATTGGCAACAGCCTGACTCGGGAATTTCCCTTCCTCTCTGCGACTAAATGAAGCCGCTAGTTGACCCATTTGGGTTTCTAACTTGGAAATAGATTGGGAATGGGAATGAGTGAGTTGTGCAGAAGCCTCTAGACTTTTCAGGGTAGCTAAGACTTGTTCCTCAAAACCAGGCGTTCTTTGAGGTTGTGGTGGTGGTTGAGTCACAGACTGACTCTGATACAGGGGTGGAGGTGCTTGAGGAGCACCATAACTTGGGTACTAGGGTTGCATCAGTGGTGGTCTATAGGGTTGAACAACAGCAGGATTACTGCTATATGGGGGTCTTGCAGGCTGACTAGGATTGGATCCTCTAGGCTGACTAGACCACTGGAAATTTGGGTGAGTCTTCCACCCAGGATTGTAAGTGTTGGAATATGGGTCATTCCTAGGTGGTGCATATCCTTGAGCAGCATTAACCTGCTCTTGGACAAACTCTGGATACTGTCCTGCCATAGGACAATATGGGGTCTCGTGAGCTGGGTCAGTGCAAATATTGCATACCAAGTTGACAGGTTTCACATGGGCTTTTGAAGGTTGCCCTTGTGTCGCCATTAATTGGTCAAGTTTCTGAGACAGAGCCTCAACTTATTTGTTTGCCAAAACTTAGGAATCCACATCATAAATACAGCCCTTTTTGGGAGGCGTTTTCTTTATTATGGCATCATCACGGTTATTTAAAGATATCGAGGCCATATGGAACGAATCCTCACTCAATGCTTCAAATAATGCCCACATCTCATCCTCACTTTTACTCAAAATAGCTCCCCCACATGCAGATTTCACAGTCTGCGTGTCACCCTCAGTCAAACCTCTAACGAAAGTCTCTATGATTTGCCACTTAGGTACATCATGATGGGGGCATAATCTAAGAAGCTCTTTCATTCTCTCCCAGGCTTCATGAAAAGATTCTTGTTCATGTTGGACGAAGTTTGTTATACCTCGTCGCATTTGGTGAGTTTTACCAACAGAGTAAAATCTAGACATGAATAATTTCTGAAGCTGTTCCCAAGTAGTGATAGGGACAGGGGTTTGGAGAGTACAAAGCCAGTGTTTGGCCTTATCTTTTAAGGAAAACAGGAATAGAAACAATTTCAGGGCTTCAAGATGGAAACCCTGAATTCTAATGGTCGAACAAATCCCTAAGAATTCCTGCAAATGGTCATATGGGTTCTCTCTATCTAACCCATAAAACGTAGGAAGCATCTGAATGGTAGCATGCTTAATCTCATAGATGAGATTCTCGATGTGCGGAATTTGGATACAGGAGGATGGATTAAAACTTTTAGGCATGAAGTGATCCCTAAGAGTTTTAAGACCTTGTGGGGCTTGAATATTAGCTGCAGGTAACATGAAAGTGTGTGCAGATGATTCAGCCATATCAAAACGATGCAAAGGTACGGACTCACTGGACTATCTTTGAGAAGCTTTAGCAGCTCTCAGAGTTCTTTCTAATTCAGAGTCTATAGGAATTACGTTTAAGGACAACGACTTTCTACCCCGCATAAAATGAGGTCTCCACAGATAATCAAGGAATTAATAAGCAAGAAGTGAGCAATTAATCTTTAGCTTTTAATTGTTGTTTTAAGCGCGTGAGAGTGAAGCTCCCAATTCCTGATTTCAGCAACCTGTAGTTAGAGGAAGAAAAAAAATGAATAATAAATAATAATTATAATATATATATATGTATAAACAGTATAAAGAATATATCTTAAGTAATATTAACAGTATTAATATTTATGACTCAAATTAAATTCAAATATTCTTTTTAAATAAACCGTAAGTTTCCCCGGCAACGGCGCCAAAATTTGATCGATTCAGAGAACAAGGGAGATTATTCATTGTTAAAGATCAAGATTAATATATTTATAAAACCACGTGATTGTTAATCTCAATTCAATTGCGACTAGTGAGCACGGGTGTCGACCCACTGGGAAAATGCAAGTTTATAATAAAAGACTATTATAATTAATTAAAGTGAAAGAATATTGTCAAATTAAGTTAGTGGTGAAAAAGCACTTCAATTGGGTTGAAGCGAAAATACGGACTTTTAAGAAAGCTGGTTAAAACGCGATTAATTTGATGGAATGA